>CM061133.1:114420114-114989210 GCA_030789695.1 Scilla litardierei | reverse complement strand
TTAAAAATCATATCATTTAATTAAAAGATTCATATCATACAGAAAATATAGAACACAGCCTAGAGCTCAGAAAAATCTGTAAAAATGTTTATTAGAACCGGGAGATCGCCATCTTCAACGAAAAATAAATGAAGACAAAATTAAGCCAAAAAAGCATATCATTTAATAAAAAATCCATCTTACTGAAAATGTAGAAAAATCGCCCCGAGTTCAGAAAAATCCGCAAAAATGTCTGTTGGAACCGACAGATCAACATACTTAACTGAAAATAAAGATAAGAAAAATTTACGCTACAAAAACCATATCATTTAATAAAAAGTTCCATATCTTCAGTAAAATGTAGAAAATGGTCCCGAGCGAGGAAAATCCGCAGAAATGTCCGTTGAAACCAAAAGATCGCCATCTTTAACAAAAAAAATAAGAGAAGATAAAATTAGGCCAAAAATCATATCCTTTAATAAAAAGATCCATATCTTTCATAAAATATAGAAAATAGCCCAGATTTCAGAAAAATCTACAAAAATTTCTGTTGAAACCGGAAGATCGTCATCTTTAACATTAAAATATCAGAAAACAAAATTAGGTTATAAAAATTATATCATTTAATATAAATATCCATATCTCACAAAAATGTCGAAAATTGCTCGGAGCTCAGAAAATTTGCAAAAAGGACCGTTGGAACCGGGAGATCGCAATATTCAACGAAAAAAAATAAGAGAAGACAAAATTAGGCAATAAAAGTCATATCATTTAATAAAAAGCTATATATCTTCAATAAACTTTAAAAAATAGTCCCGAGCACTGAAAAATAATCAAAAATGTCTGTTGGAATCGGGAGATCGCCATCTATAACTTTAAAAATAAGAGAATACAAAATTAGGCCAAAAATCTTATCATTAAATAAAAAGATTCGTATCTTCTCGAAAATTTATAAAAATAGCCCCGAGCGCAGAAAAATACGTAATAATGTCCGTTGGAACCGGGAGCTCACCATCTTCTCCTGAAAAATAAGAGAAAACAAAATTAGGCTATAAAAATCGTATCATTTAATATAAAGATTCATATCCTAGAAAAAAATGTAGAAAATAGCCCGTAACTCAGAACAATCTGCAAAAATGTATGTTGGAACCGAGAGTTTGCCATCTTCAACGGAAAAAATAAGAGAAGACAAAATAAAAATCATATCATTTAATATAAAGATTCATTTCTTACAGAAAAGTGAAAAATAAACCAGAGTTCAAAAAAAATCCGCAAAAAATTCTGTTGGAACCGAAAGATTGACATTTTAAACTAAAAAATAAGAGAAGACAAAATTAGGCAATAAAAATCATATCATTTAATAAAAAGACACATATCTTCAATAAATTGTAAAAACTAGTCCCGAGCTCAGAACAATTAGCAAAAATGTCATTTGGAACCGGGATATCGCCATCTTTAACAGAAAAATAAGAGAAGACAAAATAAGGCAGACAAATCATATGATTTAATTAAATGATCCATATCTTTTAGAAAATGCAGAAAATAACCCAGATCTCAGAAAAATCCATGGCTTACAGAAAATGTAGAAAATTGCTTAGAGCTAAGAAAATAAGAGAAGACAAAATTAGGCTATAAAAATTATATCATTTAATATAAAAATCCATGGCTTATAGAAAATGTAGAAAATTGCTTAGAGCTAAGAAAAATTCGCAAAAAGGTCCGTTGGAACCAGGAGATCGCTATATTCAACGAAAAAAAATAAGAGAAGACAAAATTATGCCCAAAATCATATTATTTAATAAAAATATCCACATCTTCTGGAAAATATAGAAAATAGGCTCGAGGTCAGAAAAATCTGTAAAAATGTCCGTTGGAACCGGGGATCACCATCTTCAACTAAAAAAAATAAGAGAAGACAAAATTAGGCTATAAAATCATCAACTGATTAAAAGATCCATATCCTCAATTAACAGTATAAAATAGCCCCGAGCTCAGAAAAATCTGCAAAAATATCTGTTGAAACAGGAGATCGCCATCTTTAACTGAAAAAGTAAGAGAAGATAAACTTAGGCTATAAAAATCATATCATTTTATAATATTTAATGATCCAAATCTTACATAAAATATAGAAAATAGCCCCTAGCTCAGAAAAATCCGCAAAAATGTCCGTTGGAACTGGGAGATCGCCAACTTTAACTGAAAAATAAGACAAGACAAACCTCGGCTATAAAAATTATATCATTTAATAAAAAAAGCCATATGTTCCATAAATGTAGAAAATAGCTTGAAGCACAGAAAAATCAGCAAAAATGTCCATTGGAACCGGAAGATCGACATCTTCAACTGAAAATAAGAGAAGACAAAATTAGGCCAAAAATCATATCCGTTAATAAAAAGATTTATATATTTCATAAAATATAGAAAATAGCCCGGCGCTATGAAAAATCTGTAAAAATGTCCGTTGGAATCTGGAAATTGACATCTTCAATAGAAAAAGGAGAAGACAAAATTAGGCCAAAAAATTCATATCATCTAATAAAAAATACATATCTTATAGAAAATGTAGAAAAATAGTCCCAAGCAAAGAAAAGTCCGCAAAAATGTCCATTGGAACCAATAAATCACCATCTTCACCAGAAAAAATAAAAGAATAAAAATGTAAGCTATGAAAATCATCTCATTTTATAAAAAGATACATATCTTTCATAAAATGTAGAAAATAACACCTAGCTCATAAAAATCCGCAAAAATATAAGTTGTAACCGGGCAATCACCATCTTCAATTAAAAATAATAGAAGGCAAAATTAGACAAAAAGTCAAATAAAAAGATCCATTTCTTCCAAAAAAATTTAGAAAATAGCCACGAGTTCAGAATAATAATAAAATGAACATTGGAACCTGTAGATCGCCATCTTCAGCTGAAAAATAAGAGAAGACAAAATTTGGCAAAAAATCATATCATTTAATAAAAAGATCCATAACTTCTCGAAAATGTAGAAAAATAGCCCCGAGCTCAAAAAATCTGCAAAAATGTCTTTTGGAACAGAGAGATCGCCATCTTTAGCTGAAAAAAATAAGAGAAGACAAAATTATACTATAAAAATCATATCATTTAATATAAAGATCCATATCTTATATATAATTAGAAAATAGCACTGAGCACAAAAAATCCGCACAAATGTAATTGGAACCGGAAGATCGACATCTTCAACTTAAAAAAGAGAAGACAAAATTGGGGCAAAAAATCATATCTTTTAATTAAAATATCCATATCTTCCAGAAAAGGTAGAAAAATAGTCCCAACCTAAGAAAAAATCCGCAAAAAACGTCTGTTGGAACGAGTAGAATGACATCTTCAACTGAAAAAATAAGAGAATACAAATGTCGGCTATAAAAATCATATCATTTAATAAAAAGATCCTTATCTTTCATAAAATATAGAAAATAACACAGAATTCATAAAAATCCGCAAAAATGTCTGTTGGAACCAGGAGATCCGACATCTGTAACTGAAAAATAAAAGAAGACAAAACTAGGCCAAAAATCATAACGTTTAATAAAAAGATACATATATTCTAGAAAATTTAGAAAATAGGACCGAGGTCAAATAATACGCAAAAATGTCCGTTGGAACTAGGAGATCGTTATCATCAACTGAAAAATAAGAGAAGACAAAATTAGACCATAAAAATCATATCATTTAATATAAAGATCCATGTCTTCAGAATATGTAGAAAATAGCCTAAAGCTCAAAAAAATATGCAAAAATTTCCGTTGGAACCAAGAGATCAACATCTTTAAATAAAACAATAAGAGAAGACAAACATACGCTATAAAAATATATCATTTAATAAAAAGTTTTTTATCTTCCATAAAATGTAGAAAATAGCACTGAGCTCAAAAAATTCCGCAAAATTATTCGTTGGAACCAAGTGATCGCCATCTTCAACAGAAAAACCTAAGAGAAGACAAAATTAGGCTATAAAAATCATATCATTTAATTTAAAGATTCATATCTTACAGAAAATATAGAAAATATCCTGGAGCTTAGAAAAATCCGCAAAAATGTTCATTGGAATCAGGAGATCGTCATCTTCAATTAAAAATAGAGAAGACACAATTAGACCAAAAATTATATTATTTCAAAAAAGATCCATATATTTCAGAAAAAGTAGAAAAATAGACTCAAGCTAAGAAAATCCGCAAAAACATCCATTGGAACCGGTAGAACGCTATCTTCATCTAAAAAAATAAGAGAAGACAAACATAGGCTATTAAAATGTAGAAAATAGCACCAAGCTTTTAAAAATCTGCAAAAATATCCGTTGGAGAAGGGAGATCGCCATCTTCAACTTAAAAATAAGAGAATACAAAATTAGGCAAAAAATCCTATCATTTAATATAATATCCATTTCTTCCAAAAAAATTTAGAAAATAGTCACAAGGTCAGAATAATACGCAAAATGTCCGTTAGAAACGGGAGATCGCTATCTTCAACCGAAAAATAAAAGAAGAAAAAAATAGGTCAAAAAATCATATCATTTAATAAAATGATCCATAACTTCTCGAAAATGCAGAAATATAGCATCGAACTCGGAAAAATCCGCAAAAATGTCCCATGGAACCGGGAGATCGCTATCTTCAACTTAAAAAATAAGAGACGATAAAATTATGCTATAAAAATCATATCATTTAATATAAATATTCCTATTATTCAAAAAATATAGAAAATAGCCCGGAGCTCAAAAAAATCCGCACAAATGTCCATTGGAACTGGGAGATCGCCATCTTCAAATTAAAAAAGAGAAGACAAAATTAGGCCAAAAATCATATCATTTCATAAAAAGATACATATCATTTCATAAAAAGATACATATCTTCCAGAAAATGTAGAAAAATAGTCTCGAGCTAATAAAAATCTGCGACAATGTCTGTTGAAACAATGAGATCGTCATCTTCAACTAAAAAATAAGAGAATACAAACGTAGGCTATATGTAACACCTCACTCCACAGGATACCTGGAAAGTACAAATCCGTCCCAAGTATTCGTAGAGCAGCGAGTGTTAAAAAGAAAGAGAAGGACGAGAGTCTACAAGAAGAATAATGTAGGTCACTGCACACATGCTGGGAATTACAAGTAATGCTCCAACACAGAAAATAAGAGACAATCATATACCAGTCCAACATTATTTATTATTAAAACAAAGGTCCAACATCTCATCCTCAAATACAAAGTGAAAAACAGAAGAAATCCCATAAAAGTCCCAAAAAGACATAAAGGTCCACACCAGTACAACTCACTTCGTAGACTACCCTGAGAACCAACTGAAGAGGCTGCCCTCTGAGGATTCCATCTCTACCACGAACTGAAAGCTAACTCCTGAGTCAGGCCGGATCTGGCTGTACTGCTCTGAAACCTAGAAAAAGTAAATGAGACACGTCAATGTGTGACCCGGTAGGAAATCCTAACATCGATGAGTAGGGTCTAGTTTTAGCACTGTTATTCCTAACTAGGGTCTTGTCACTTAACTGTAAACATGTTACTATTTACGCATAAGGAACAAATACTGTAAATAAGGTCTACTGAATTAACATGCAGGAAAAGTAAACAACATCACATGCAAATATTGAAAAGTAAGAGCTACGAATTAAATAAGCGTGATGTAAAGGCAGACACTCATAAATATGCACATGATGCATATGAATGGTTATGAATACAAATGCAACACATAAGGGATCCCATGTATGCTAGCGTGCCTATAATGTGACTCATGGATTCTAGAGGTGGCTCCCATAGATTCAGGAGGTGGCCCCGGGATTTTCGTGGCATGCTGGTCTATGTAGCACGTAGGTCCATGTCATCCATCATACCATACATAGATTCAAGAGGTGTCCCATGGATTCAGGAGGTGGCATCCGACATTTCAGTGGCACGCTGATCTATGTGGCACTTTGGTCTATGTGGTGTAAATTCTGTTAAGCTACCATTCTTTTCATGACAAATTTCACTTACATTATAACATCTTATGTTTCCAATTAATATATAACTCCATCATTCTTAATATGAAACACATTATGGTATGGAAGCATCTTGTCATAAAGTATGCAAATATGAGACTAATGAGCATAACATGGCATTTGTGTGACATAGTAAAAGCATAACATTACATCCATAAGCATGAACTATTCTCATAATATAATTTACTACATGGATAACAACATTACATATAAGCATGAATATCACCATTCTTAGCACCATAATTTTCACAAACTTTAGCATGATATGTATATGACAACTACAGAATTCTATTTTGAATCTAGACTCTGATATATAAGTCAAAAACAGCTATCTAAGACAATAATCTGGTTTAGTGCTGAATATAAAAGTTGTAGATACGTCAGTTTTGTTTCCAAATTATCTAAGATTGTGTCATTTAGGGTTTTATAGAGGGAGTTATGAAAATTTTCCCACAATGTAGCAGAATCTGTCTAAAACTGACACCATGGTAAAGTTGTCTGTTTACACATTCCTACAGTCAAAACTAGGCCCCGCTTCCTCTATAGAGTTATAGCTAACTTCATGACCTTTCCAAGACATCTTGTATCATCCCATTTGGAGGTCTACACTAGCAGATATGAATTTTTGAATCTACAGGACAAAATGAAAATTTTACAGCATAGCATTACCATAGCTAGTATAGCATATTGATTGACTAATATGATGCTACTAGTCATACTACCATTGTCATCCTAATAATTTGACATTATAATGATTTTAAAGCTAAGAAAGGAAGCATAATGGCAACATGGTCTACACTAGCATGGGATGTTACATGGTATATTTTGGCAAACTATGCATACTTCCACTAAATAAAACATTACATCATAAGCATGCATATTAAACTTAAAATAACATGGCACTTTACTAGCATGTGGCTTAAACTACAATTCTAAATCAAATTCCAACTTAAAACTAAATAGGTGATGAAACTCTATAACCACTGTCCTAAAACTACATCCTAACTAGGAAGTTAGAACTCCTAACTCAAATATCTCCTTCTTAATTTATTTGGCCCTTCTTCTCCTTGAAAACCCTATCAATCCTCAAGCTTTCTTCTTCCATACCTTAAGCTCCAATGGTGGATGTCAATAGGTGGATTGAATTAAGGAGATGGTGGTGGAGATGGTGGTAGAGTGGCAGGTGCAAGGGAGTAGAGGGGAGAGAGAAGAGGGGATGAGAACTTGAATTTTTTTTCTTCTTCTTTTTCTTTTTCCCAATTTCTTCTCTTTTATTCATCCCCTCGTCCTTGTCATCCTTTAATTCCCTCTTAGCTTGCCAAATGGATAGAGTTGAATGAAAATCAAATATGTGATGACACCTCTTAGGCTAGGTGTCTCCATTAGAAAATTTAGGTATTCCTATTTTCTAATAAATAGAAATACTCCACTAAAATACCCCTGCTCACCAAATACCAAGTATACCAACTAAATTCTCATCCATTTAATTCAAATGATGTTTAAACAATTATTTAAAAATAATTTGGTCATTAGAAAATTATGAAAAATTTATAAAAATACTCAAAAATTTCATACGTACAAATACGTCTAGAAATACGTAGATTATACTCGTATATATGAAAACATGGTATTACACTATAAAAATCATACTATTTAATAAAAAGTTCTAAATCTTCCATAAAATGTAGAAAATAGCACCAAGCTCAAAAATACGCAAAAATGTTCCTTTGAACTGGAAGCTCGCCATCATCGACTGAAAAATAAGAGAAGACAACATTAGGCTATAAAATCATATTATTTAATAAAAATATCCATAACTTTTTGAAAATGTAGAAAATAGCCCGTAGCTCAGAAAAATCCGCAAAAATATTCGTTGAAACATGGAGATCAACATCTTCAACTTAAAAAATAAGAGAAGAAAAATTAGGTCAAAAATTAATATCATATAATAAAAAGATTCATAACTTCTTAAAAATGTAGAAAATAGCCCGAGCTCAAAAAAATCAACAAAACTATCTGTTGGAACCGAGAGATCGCCACCTTTAACTGAATAATTAGAGAAGACAAAATTAAGTTATAAAAAGCATATAATTTAATATAAAGATTCGTATCATACCGAAAATGTAGAAAATAGCTCGGAGCTCAGAAAAATCTGAAAAATGCACGTTGGAACCGAGAGATCGCCATCTTCAACTGAAAAATAAAATAAGACAAAATTAGACCAAATATCATATCGTTTAATAAAAATATACATATCTGCCATAAATGTAGAAAATAGCACTAAGCTCAGAAAAATCCGCACAAATGTGTGTTGGAACTAAGATATCGCAATATTCAACTGAAAAAAGAGAAGACAAAATTAGGCCAAAAAATCATATCATTTATTAAAAGTTTCATATCTTCCAGAAAATGTAGAAAAAAGCACAAAAATAAGAAAAATCTGCAAAAATGTCTGTTAGAACCGGGAGATCGCCATATTCAACTAAAAATATCAGAATACAAAATTAGGATACAAAAATCTTGTCATTTAATAAAGAGATCCATATCTTTAATAAAATGTAGAAAATAGCCTGGAGCTAAAAAAATCTGCAAAAATGTCTGTTGGAACTGGGAGATCGCCATCTTCAACTGAAAAATAAGAGAATGAAAAATTAAGATATTGTTATAAACGGGCTTTTGGGGGCCCAACCCGTTAGTGGGTATCCACCCATTATGTAACCCTATTGCTATAAATACAGGGCTATGGATTCCATAGCCACCAAGTTTACAACACGTTATCAGCACGCTCGAGGCTGAGCCGAACCCCTGACGACGGACAAACGCGACGCGCACGGGCTTCCTTCACCGAACGTCGCTAGATCCGGCGGGTAGGATCTAGAGGTAACTCTTTCCACTAGATCTAAATTCATATGCGCATATGTTTAGATCCAATTACTCGGATCGACTGTTTAATGAAATATCATCGTTTTTATTATTAAAAATCAACTTTTTACAATAAAACGCTATTTTGGAGATCAAAACTGAATTTTTTCCAACAAAATTTGGTTTTTTTATCGTCTTCTTTCCCAAAATCATTAAACCCTAGGGGATTTTTTTCCCGTCGAGCGAAAAACCCGCGCAAATCCAGCCGCCACTCGAAGCGGCGTGCGAAATTCGCCGCCGCTGGAAGCGGCGACAACCCCCGCCGTTCGCAACGGCGGGCCGCCCCCGTCGCTGGAAGCGGCGGGTGAAACCCCCGCCGCTCGCAGCGGTGGGCCGTTCCCGCCGCTGACAGCGGCGGGGCTCCCCCGCCGCCTGTAGATGACGGGCAGAACCTGCCGCCGGTGACGGCGGGCAGAAACCGCCGCCGGCAGCAGTGGGGCTCCCCCCGCCGCCTGCAGACGGCGGGCATACCCCGTCGCCGACAGCGACGGCGGGCTCCCCCTGCCGCCTACAGACGGCGGGCAAAACCCGCCGCCGGCAGCGGCGGGACTCCCCCCGTCGCCTGCAGCGGCGGGCCGACCCCGACGCTGCGACGGCGGGCTGTTTCCGCCACCCGCAGCGGCAGACCCCTCGCCGCCGCCAGTAGCGGCGGACGGGCCCTACCGCCTGCAGCGGTCGCCCCTTGCATGCACGTATCCCAAAACCCTAACTAGGGTTTCACCCCGAAAATTTCCTATTTTCAAATGTTTTTTTCAGATTTAATTCGATTTTTTTCGTTAAAATCTGGACAAATTACATGTAATTTCATTCATCGCACTTTATTCGGATTATATGATTTTTAAACGTTTAAAAATTAGGAAGATCCTGCGACCGCTCTGTCGTTAGTCAACTAACCTAACGGTGTATGACGTTGCCTAGTGGTCCAATAATTTTTAAACGAAAAATTTTCATTTTCCATTATAAACTACCTGTGATGATTAATTGCCTGTAATGAATAAACTGCCTGTGATGATTAAATGCCTGCTGCATTTTTTCTGCCTGCGACGAATGTTCATATTTGCGGTGGTTTTGGATCGGCTAGTTATCACCATTATTTTCCTTGCATTATTTTCCTTTTTTTAAGAGAGAAAAATGTAGTGAGGATATTTTTGTAAAATTACAAGACCAGCGGACGCCTCAAGAAGATGAAAGACCATTCCAAAAGAATAGGGGCCCCACGGGGTTCCCGAGTTGTACTTTCATTTCTTTTTGGGACTGTATGGACTGTAATTAATATGGTGATTAGCCGATCCACGCAGCAAATATCTGTGTCTGAAATGCTTAATTATTTATTTTTCTGCAAAAATATCTAATTATTGCCTATTTTTATGCATGCTAGAGAGATAAATGGCCAAAATTACAAACGTCGATTTCGACATATTGGATGCTACAGGCAAGAATTACTTAAGCTGGCAGTTGGACATAAAATTCCATCTGCGAGCACAGGGACTGAGCCATGCCATCGCTGTAGGCGATAAGGTTTCTGATATAGATAAAGCGAAAGCAATTATCTATATCAAACGATATATCGATCGGACCCTGAAGGCCGAGTACCTCACGGTGGAAGACTCTTATGAGTTATGGACCGCCCTCGAGGACAGATATAAACATCAGAGAGAGAGTTATACTTCCTCGAGCGCGATATGAATGGGAGAACCTCTGTCTCCAAGACTTTAAGTCTATCACCGAGTACAACTCGGCGCTCTTTAGCATCGCCTCACGCATGAAGTTGTGTGGTGAAAAAGGTGACGGAGGAGCACATGTTAGAGAAGACGTATACATCCTTCCACGAGAAGGATGTTATACTAATGCAACAGTATCGTGAACGAAAGTTCACGAAATACTCAGAGCTTCTCTCATGCCTTCTGATGGCAGAGTAGAATAGAGACCTCCTTCTGGCCACTCATAACTCACGCCCTATCGGCACTGCTCCTGCGCCTGAAGTGCATCACAGCTCCTCCCAGAAGAAGAGGAGCAACTTCAAAGGCAAACCCCAGAAGGGTAAGGCGATGAAGAAGCAGGCTAGAGGACCCCCTCCCAGAACCAACAATGAGGGAAAGAAGAAAAATGTGTGGAAGAGAAAGGACGACGGCCAGACATCTGCCCCCAGAAAGGACTGGGAAGATAAGTGCCACAGGTGTGGCATGACTGGACACTGGTCCAGGAATTGTCGAACTCCACGCCACCTACAGGACTTGTACAAAGCGAGCCACAAGCTGAGACAAACCTGGTGGAACAAGAAGACCTGGCACCAATCAGGTTCATCGCTGAGGACTTCTCAAACGATGACCTGCTCGACTGAGGCATTATCTATTTTTTCCATGCATTGTAATTTTTGTTTAAAAAACAATTTACTTTCTGCTTGTTTTAATTCTAGCATGTCGCATGAACTTTTCATACATTGAATAATTATTCGTAGTATATTTTCTCTTGTGCCTTATACTGCGATATTTCTCTCTTATAACTAGATGAATTACAAATGCCCAGTGGACAGTACCTCTACGCACATGATCCTCCAAGACATCTGCTTTTTCCAAAGCATTGATAAATACGATGGAACCGTGAATACAATATCCGGTCCATCAGGAATTATTGAAGGATCAGGGGAAGCACATTTTATGCTCCCCAACAAAACACAACTACTAATAAAAGATGCGCTTTTCTCTCCTAGCTCACATAGAAATCTGATAAGCTTTAAAGATATCCGTTTAAATGGATACCACCTTGAGACGGTGAGTAAACAAAACAGAGAATTCCTGTATGTAACGTCTCATAAAGACGGTGCTAAAACCACCGTTGAGCGTTTTGAGGGACTCCTGTCGGGTCTCTATCATACAAGGATAAGAGCAATGGAAGCAAACAATCTCGAGCACCAGAAGTGCAATAATCAACCAGAATTCCAACTCTGGCACTGTAGACTTGGACACCCTGGAAGGAATATGATGCGCCGCATCATATCCTAATCCCGCGGAATTAACTCGAAAAGCCTGAAGCTACTTCGAAAGGGTGCATCTCCTTGTCCCCCTTGTCACAAAGGAAAATTGATTACGAGACCATCCCCCTGAAGGTGGACTCTGAGTCTCCGAGCTTCCTAGAGAGAATACATGGTGACATTTGCGGGCCTATTCACCCCGCAAGCAGACCATTTCGGTACTACATGGTACTGATTGATGCATCTTCCAAATGGTCGTATGTGTGCCTCCTGTCCACCCGCAACGTAGCCTTTGCAAAGCTACTGGCACAAATCATAAAGTTGCGGGCACATTTCCCAGATAACCACATCAAGAAATTGCGTTTGGAAAATGCTGGAGAATTCACATCACAAGTCTTCTTAGACTACTGCCAAGCAACCGGCATAGAAGTTGAACATCCTGTAGCTCATGTTCACACCAAGAACGGGTTAGCCGAATCTCTTATAAAGAGACTACAATGGATTGCTCGTCCATTGTTGATGCAATGCCAGTTGCCAGTGAATGCATGGGGACATTCCATCTTGCACACTGCATCGCTAATAAGATTACGACCGTCAGGTAGTCAATCTTATTCTCCGATGCAACTTGCATATGGGAACTCGCCGGATATCTCTCACCTGAGGATATTCGGATGTGCTGTCTATGTCTCTATAGAACCACCACAGAGGACCAAGATGGGTCCTCAATGGCGACTAGGTATCTACATTGGTTTCGACTCATCATCGATCATTAGATACCTAGAACCGCTTACGGGGGACGCCTTTAAGGCACGTCTAGCAGATTGTGAGTTTGATGAAAGCACTTTTCCCAAACTAGGCATTAACACTCAGAAGCCAGAAGCTTCAAAGACCATTTCATGGGACACAAAAACTTTATCCCATTTTGATCCGCGTACAAACCAATGTGAAGATGAGATCCTGAAGATCCTTCAAATTCAAAACACACTTCACATTTTACCGGACAAATTCACTGACAACCAGAAGATTATCAGATCACACGTCCCTGCTGCAAATACGCCAGCTAGGATTGACATACCCAAAGATGGATGCAATCCACCTGTAGCAGAAGCGGCTGCACCTCAACAAAATAGAGGACGACCTCCTGGCTCCAAAGATAAGAACCCTCGAAAAAGGAAAAATCCTGGAACAATAATAACGATACCACCACAGGATGCTGAGCTCAGCCCAGCTACCTCTCCTCTCCTACCAACCCCTGAAGAGGAAAATGTAGGAGAAATATCATTAAAATATGTACGTACTGGGGAGGTACTGGACAGAAAAAGCACAATCATCGATGATAACTTCGCGCTTATTATTTCCACTCACGTCACTGAATACGACGATGAGACCGATCCATGCTCTCTAGCAGAATGTAAACGCAAAGAGGATTGGTCAAAGTGGAACGATGCAATAGGAGTATAGCTGGACTCACTCTCGAAGCGCAAAGTTTTTGGACCTGTAGTCCTCACACCAAAGGGTGTTAAACCTGTGGGATATAAATGGGTATTCGTGAGAAAAAGAAACGAGAATAATGAGATCGTGTGCTACAAAGCGCGCCTTGTTGCACAAGGTTTTTCCCAACGGCCAAAAATAGACTATGACGATACCTATTCCCCGGTTATGGATGCGATCACTTTCCGTATCATCATTGGCCTATCTACAAAGGAAGGCCTGGATATGCAGCTCATGGACTTTGTGACTGCATACCTATATGGAAATATAGATAAGGACATCTATATGAAAATTCCAGACGGATATAAACTACCGGCAAAAATGACAGAAAGACCTCGGGACGTCTGTTCTGTCAAACTCCAAAGATCACTGTATGGTCTAAAACAGTCAGGTAGAATGTGGTATAACAGACTCAGTGAATTCCTAGTGCAACAAGGATTCACAACAAATGAAGTCGTCCCTTGCATCTTCATAACAGCAAAGGGAACAGGATTCGTAATTATTGCCGTCTACGTAGACGACCTGAACATCATCGGATCTCCTGAAGAGATATGTGAGATATCCAAAAGTCTCACACAGACTTTTGAAATAAAAGACCTTGGCAAAACGAAGTTCTGCCTAGGCTTACAAATTGAACACTTAAGCGGAGGAATCATGTTACACCAATCAACATACACAAAGAAAGTGCTGGAAAACTTTCTTATGGACAAATGTCATCTGCTTAGCACACCAATGGTCGTCAGATCATTGGATGTTGATACAGACACATTCCGACCGCTGGAAGAGGGGGAGGAAACACTGGGTCCTGAAGTACCCTACCTAAGTGCAATTGGAGCACTCCTATACCTGGCAAACTGCATGCGTCCCGATATAGCGTTCGCAGTTAACCTACTAGCCAAATAAAGTTCAGCGTCCTCAAAACGCCACTGGAACGGAGTGAAGCAACTTCTACGCTACCTCCAAGGGTCTGTGGACATATGACTCTACTTCAAGAAAGGTGTATCCTCCAACTTAGTTGGTTACGCAGATGCAGGATACAGGTCAGACCCACATACCGCAAAGTCCCAGACCGGTTTCGTGTTCATGTACGATGGGATGGCCATCTCATGGATATCCGTGAAGCAGACATCGACATCGACCTCATCCAACCACTCCGAGCTCATTGTGATCCACGAAGCTAGCAGAGAATGCTTTTGGCTTCGATCAGTCATCCACCATATCCTCAGGACCACCGGCCTGAAGACGGGAGATCTTGGACCCACCACAATGTATGAAAACAATGCTGCCTGCATCGCTCAACTACGAGGTGGCTACATCAAAGGTGACAGGATGAAGCACATTTCCCCCAAGCTCTTCTGGACGCATGAACAGCAAGTAGACAACCAGATCGACATCCAACAGATCCAGTCTTGCAACAACCTGGCAGATCTATTTACTAAAGCTTTACCTCGCATTACCTTTAGAAAACTTGTACTAGGAATTGGGATGAGGCAGTTGAGAGACTCACAAGCCTGAAGCTTGTACTTTTCAGGGGGAGTTAATGTAGCGTTGTACTCTTTTTCCTTGGCTATTGGTTTTTTCCATTGGGTTTTCCATAGCCAAAGGTTTTAACGAGGCAGCCACATCAACTCTGGATACAGGAGTATCCATCCCTGATGTTATCCATCGATCAGGGGAAGTTACGGAGACTTGTACTCTTTTCCCTTAGCCACTGGTTTTTTCCACTGGGTTTCCTTGGCAAAGGTTTTAACGAGGCAAGTACTCTTAAACTTGGGATCCAGAAGTATCCATAGACCCATGATCAGATAAGCTCTATGAACCCTGAAGCGTTCATCACAGCTTACAACAATGGATGGATAAGGGGAAGTGTTATAAACGGGATTTTGGGGGCCCAACCCGTTAGTGGGTATCCACCCATTATGCAACCCTATTGCTATAAATGCAGGGCTATGGATTCCATAGCCACCAAGTTTACAACAGATATAAAAATCACATCATTTAGTATAAAGATTCTTATCTTCCAAAAAGTTTACAAAATAGCCCCGAGTTCAGAAAAATCTGCAAAAATGTCCGTTGGAACCGGGAGATCGCCATATTCAACTTAAAAATAAGAGAAGACAAAATTAGGCCAAAATATCATATCATTTAATAAAATGATACATATCTTCCAAAAAGTGGAAAATAGCCCGGAGCTCAAAAAAATATGCAAAAATATCCGTTGGAACCGGGAGCTCGTCATCTGCAATTGGAATATAAGAGAAGATAAAATTAGGCCAAAAAATCATATGATTTAATAAAAAGATCGCCATCTTCAATTGAAAATAGAGAAGAAAATTTTAGGTAATAAAAATCATATCAATTAATAAAAAGATACATATCTTTCATAAAATGTAGAAAATAACACCAAGCTCAGAAAATGATATATAAAAATCTTATCAGTTAAAGATGCAACCGACATTTTTATAGATGAAGACGACGACTTCCCAGTTTCGAATTTTGTCTTCTATTATATTTCAGTTGAAGATGGCGATTTCCCGGTCTCAACGGACATTTTTTGGCCTAATTTTTTCTCCTCTGAAATCATTTAATAAAACGATCCATATCTTCTAAAAAATATGAAAAATAGACCAGAGCTCGGAAAAATCCGCAAAAATGTTTGTTGGAACCGGGTGATCGCCATCTTCAACTGAAATATAAGAGAAGACAAAATAAGGCCAAAAAATCATATCATTTAATACAAGGAACGCCATCATCAACTGGAAAAAAGAGAAGATAAAATTAGGCAACAAAAATCATATCAATCAATATAAAGATCATTATCTTCTAGAAAACATAGAAAATAGCATCAAGCTCCGAAAATAAGCAAAAATTTCTGTTTGAAACGAGAGATCACCTTATTCAACTAAAAAATAAGTGAAGTCAAAATTAGGCCATTAAAATCATATCATTTAATATAAATATTAAATATCCATATCTTAAGAAAATAAAGAAAATAGCACAGAGCTCAGAAAAATCCGCAAAAATGTCTGTTGGAACCAGGAGATCGCCATCTTCATCTGAAAAATAAGAGAAGACAATATTAGGTCATTAAAATGATATCATTTAATATAAAGATCCATATCTTACAGAAAATGTAGAAAATAACCCGTAGCTCGGAAAATTCTGCATAAATTTCCGTTGGAACCGGGAGATCGCCATCTTTAACGGAAAAAAATAAGGGAAGACAAACTTAATCTATAAAAATCATATCATTTAATAAAAAGATTCATATCTTCAATAAACTGAAGAAAATAGTTCCAAGTTTAGAAAAATCCGCAAAAATGACTGGTGGAACTGGGAGATTGACATCTTCAACGGAAAAATCAGAGAGACAAAATTAGGCTATAAAAATCATATCATTTAATATAAAGATTCATATCTTACAGTTAATTTAAAGAATACCCCGAAGCTCAGAAAAATCCGCAAACATATCCTTAGGAACCGGGCAAATGCCATCTTCAACGAAAAAAATAAGAGAAGACAAAATTCGGCCTAAAAATCATATTATTTAATAAAAATAACTATAACTTCCCAAAAATGTAGGAAAATAGCCCCGATCTCAGAAAAGTCGCAAAAATATCCGTTGGTACCGGGAAATCGCCATCTTCAACTGAAAAATAAGAGAAGACAAAATTAGGCTGTAAAAATCATATCATTTAATATACAAATCTATATCTTCCAGAAAATTTAGAAAATAGCCGGAGCTCAAAAAATCCGCAAAATTGTCCCTTGGAACCAGTAGATCGCCATCTTCAACTAGAATATAAGAGAAGACAAACTGATGCCAAAAATAATATCATTTAATAAAAAGATCGACATCTTCAACTGGAAAATAAGAAATGACAAATTTTGGCTATAAAAATCATATCATTTAATAAAAAGATTCATATCTTTCATAAAATGTAGAAAATAGCACCAAGCTCAGAAAATGATATATAAAAATCTTATTAGTTGAAGATGGTGATATCTTGGTTACCACGAACATTTTTAAAGATGAAGATGGCAATTTCCCGGTTCCGATTTTGTCTTCTCTTATATCTGTTGAAGATCGCCATCTTCAACTGAAAAATAAAAGAAGAGAAAATTAAGCTATAAAAATCATAAGATTTAATATAAAGATTTAAATCTTATAGAAAATATAGAAAAAACTCTCGGAGCTCAGAAAAATCCCGCAAAAATGTCCGTTGAAACTGGGAGATCAACATCTTCAAAGAAAAAAATAAGAGAAGACAAAAATAGGCCATAAATCATATCATTTAATAAAAGATCCATATGTTCGAGAAAATGTGGAAAAATCGCACCGAGCTCAGAAAAATCCGCAAAAATGTCCGTTAGAATCGAAAGATCGCCATCTTCAACTGAAAATAAAGAGAAGAAAAAATTAGAATACAAAAAGCATATCTTTTGATAAAAATATCCATATATTCAATAAAATGAAGAAAATAACATCGAGCTCAGAAAAATCAGAAAAAATATCTGTTGTAACCAAGAGATCGCCATCTTCAACTTTAAAATAAGGGAAGACAATATTAGGCTATAAAAATCCTATCATTTAATATAACGATACATATCTTACAGAAAATATAGAAAATAGCCGATAGTTCAGAAAAATCCGCAAAAATGTCCGTTGGAACATAGAGATCGACATCTTCATCTAAAAAATAAGAGAAGACAAAATAAGGCCAAAAATAATATATCATTTAATAAAAAGAAACATATCTTTCAGAAAATATAGAAAATAGCCCTGAGATGATAGGAATCTACAAAAATATCCTTTAGAGCAGGGAGATCGCCATCTTCAACTTAAAAATAGGGGAAGACAAACTTGTGCTATAAAAATCATATCATTTAATAAAAAGATTCATATCATAAAGAAAATGTGGAAAACAGCTCGAAGCTCAGAAAAATCCGTAAAATGTCTGTTAAAACCGGGAGATCACCATCTTCAAAGAAAAAATAAATGAAGACAAAATTAGGCCAAAAATCGTATCATTTAATAAAAAGATCCACATCTTCCTGAATATGTAGAAAAATCACTCTGAGTTCAGAAAAATCCGCAAAAAATATCCGTTGGAACTGGCATATCACCATACTTAACTGAAAAATAAGCGAAGACAAAATTACGCTACAAAAATTATATCATTTAAGAAAAAGATCCATATCTTCAGTAAAATGTAGAGAATAGATTCATGCTCAGAAAAATCCGCAAAAATGTTCGTTGGAACCGGGAGATCGCTATCTTTAACAAAAAAGAGAAGACAAAATTAGGCCAAAAATCATATCATTAATAAAATGATCCACATCTTTTGGAAAATGTAGAACATAGCCAAGATATCAGAAAAATACGCAAAAACGTCCGTTGGTACTAGGATATCACCATCTTCAACTGAAAAACAAGAGAAGAAAAATTAGGCTATAAAAATCATATCATTTAACATAAATATTCATATCTAACAGAAAATGTTGAAAATAGCCCGTAGCTAATATAAATCTGCAAAAATCTCTGTTGGAACTGGGAGTTTGCCATTGATTCAGGTTGAATATTGCATATTAAACACCGCATTTAGACCCATTTTGTGCATATATGATACGTATTAGATCTCTAATATGATCGTATTTAGAATATTGTTAATTATTAGAGCAAACTCTCATTTTATGCACAAAACAGCAATATACTGAGTATTTCTGCCCTTTTTATATTTTTAGTATGAAGATCCCGATCTCACGATTCAAACGACTATTTTTGAGATCTGTGCTAATTTCTATGAATTTTTGAATGCAGAATACCATTTTAAATGGAGAAATACGGCAGAAATACGCATGACGTACGACGTATATACGACCGCTCAAATGAGGGGACACGTGGCACACATCCATCTGCTCCCGCTCTAATCTGACCTCTCACAGCAAGCGGGTGACGCAGCACGCTATAAGTGCAAGATCATCATCCAACGACCGAGAATCATCCCGATTTGGATTCGAATTGAGTAAGTTATACATGCGACATGGTGGAATTAGGGCCATTGCTCAGACATCACACGGTCGAGAGCAGAGCAGCGACACAGTGATATCACCACCGTTGGATCAAAATCCAACGGCCGGCAATGCAACTAAACGCAGCTTTGCGGGCGACGATCCGACCCACATGCCACGTGGCGCTTCCACAGGCAATCCTGCCCAGATTTAACGGCTCATATTTGCACCGACATTATAAAGCGGGTTTAAACCCGCTAAGGCCCCCAAACCCGCAATGCTCCTATATATACCTATTTTTAGGGTTTTGGGGGTATTCTTGCGTATTTGGGGCTCTAGGAGCCATATTTTGGCATAAGATTTGGAGGCCCTGGATACAGAGTAGGAGCTATCATCTGAAGGAGATCTAGGGTCTATTTGGAGAGATTTGGTGATATTTTTCCTATCTTTAGCCTTGTATTTAACGTATTTGGCTTGTATTTGGAGTATCTGTCACGTATTTTCAGACTTTGAGCATGTATTTGTCTATGAATATTGTTTATTTTCTCTCCATGCGTGTCTAATCTCCATATGTGTTGGTGTTGATGTAGTTAGGGTGTTGTAATCATTGATTTCAATATCTTTTCGTCCTATATTCACGTTATATTGTGTATTTCATTGATTTCTACATATATCTTATTGGGTATGTTATACGGAGACGTGGGCAAGCTTGAATCGAACATGATCTGAGTAAGAATTATTCATGATGCTATCCGAGAGGATGTATCGTGACTCGAGAGGGCACTTGTGCATATTTTCTTCAGGATATCGATGATATACGTGATTACTTTTTGGCATTATTTTATGCTCTTTATCGACATACCTTCCGACGTTCTCGTGCCCTAGTCAGACAAAATGTTGAGTTATAGAAAAGATATTAATAATCATTGATTGCACATACCCTAACGAAATCACTACCAACACATACTCTCCATATTAGTACCCTAGTATCTAATTCACCGTAATTATTGTAGGATTCTCTTTTATTATTTTAAATCATCGACACCATTACTTATATCTCTGATAGGTGGTTATTTATTATAGTTTTAGTACTCTTTATAAACTGAAGTGCATGTTTTGCAGGTCAGTTATCCCGTGGATATGATACTTGGACTCACTAGGATTATTACTTGTTCGATCTCCTACACTTGGGAGTAGCACTCACACATTTTAAAACGAGTCAAGTATTTGGTGCAGTTGCCGGGAATAACGGTACTTAGTGTAAGTACAATTTTAGTTCGTATAGGGGAACATTCGGTGAGACCCTTCCACCTTCTAGCTTAGGATTTTTTTCTTTTTATTTTCATATCTTTGTTCTTTTTTAAAAAAATATATGGATGGTGATGCATACTTTTTAAACTTTATTTCTGATTTGACCCGAATCTTACCAGTCTTCCATGGTACAGAGGAGGAGAATCCATATTTACACGTGCAAGAGTTTGAAAAGATATGCCACCTATTGTTTCATGGGAAAAATCTTGAGCACATTGAAAGACTGTGTATTAAATATTTCCAGTATTCTTTAAGAGACAATGCTACATCTTGGTTTGATGCTTTACCTCATGACTCATTATTTACTTGGTTATCCTTTCAAGCTGACTTTCTTAAGAAATTCTTACCTCCTTTTGTGTGGCAAGCACGGAGGCAATAGGCTATGAAGCAACAGATTGCAAACTTCATCCAAGCTGATGGGGAGGCCTACCATCAGGCTTTGAGGAGGTTCAACGATTTAATGCTTGCGTGCCCACCCCTTAGCTCCCACGATGATAATCTCCTACAGATTTTCTACACAGGATTACTCCCTCTTACGCGGGATTTCGTGCAGATAAACTGCAATGGAGAATTCTTTTCATATACGACAGAGGATGCATGATGGTACTTGCAGGACCTTGCAGTGCAAGAGAGAACTACGCCATCTAAGGATCAATCGCCAATATATGAAGATGATGGCCAGATCATTCCTTTCGCGGACACATCTCAGCAGGTCCAAGGACAGCCCGAGGAGTTATCTTGGAGTTATTACTGATGTGATCATATGGATCACCAAGAGAAAACATATGAGATGAAGCATCAGAACTACTTAGATGAGCATGAGGAGATGTGTAATGGGGTGCATGTGGACTATATGGGCGACACGATGCATTTCCATTTTGACGATGATGAAGATGGAGTGGAGAAAAGTGATGGTGAGAGTAAAATCATTGAACCTGAACCATGTCTTTCTTCAGAATCATCTCCCTCACCTGAGGAGTACGAGTACATTGGATGGACTGCTACAGGTTATCACTGCGATGAAGAGGAAGATATGAGCGAGGGAGATAGCTTACAGACTACATTGGAGCCCGAGCCATACATCCTCACAGATGTGTTTCAGCAGCCACTTCCACCTCATCCTGAAGCAGAGTATCAAATCAAGAATAGCGATCCTTTTCAGGGAAGTTCTTAGGAACCTATACAATCTAGTTCTGAATCTCAAATTTTAATTCCAAATCTTTTAGATTCAAATGGTCGTCAATTAGCTTTAAAAACTTTTATAGTTTATGACGACCCATTATGGCAAGCCTTCATGGATAATCAATTTCGTCCATTTTTATTTGACACAACGTATCTCATGCAGGAAAAACATACACACATGGAGGAGATATGCTGGGTTGTGTCGATGCTTGACCATAAGGAAGCGAGTGGAGGAAGAATACTCACCGAGGAGTGCAAGGAGCAAATAGAACAACTTCCTCCACCATTAAGGATCCGTGATCCACCATTGACCACGGTGTGTTCTTTCCATTAGTATAAATTTTTTATATGTTTTTTTAGGATGTTTGCTTTTGAATAAACTCGTACCCTCTTCAACATTATCACAAACCAAGAATTTGCCCATGGTAATGGGGGCAGCTATGGAGCAAGACTTCAGAATAAGCGGCTGATTATCACAACCTGGTGTTAACTTCTTGTCTTATACTTTGCCTTACATTCATCATAAAGGGCACTATGCAAGAGCATTTCTTTAGAAAACCTAATTGCTAATAATTGGCTGGTAGAGGGATTCACCTTATTGATCACATGGGTGGAGTCCATGCAACCAGGGAGCCCTCACAAGAATCTCCTAGACTAGGATAGGTTGGATGAGAAGAAAGACGATAAGTTTGTTGTGAGGCCTATGGCAGAGAATGAACCATAGAGACAAATTGAGCTTTCCTTAATTGTTAGCAAAATGTTATAAAAGCCAAATGATGTATTACTTCAATGTACATTGTCTTGCAATTTGACATGTATATACCCATGTATCGTTATGCATAATGAAAGGATGAGTTCGACTCTAATGATTAACAAACTTTATAGTTCAATGAATATCATAAATACCTCTTCACACAAGTTTGTTGGCAAGTTGCAGTGATATGCTAGACGAATGTATATCGATCAATGGCACAATAAAAAATAACCAATTTTGAAGGAAATTTTTAATTTTGCATGTGTTTCAAATTTTGATTTCCAGGATCAAATGGTCAAGTATGTCTTCTTTTTATGTACTATTATTATTGTCACTTTCTTTGGTAGGGGATAGACGCTTCTCAAGGTGGAAAGGATCTGTTGTGGACTCAGTGGTTGGTGTGTTTCTTACTCAGAATGTTTCAGACCATTTATCAAGGTATGGTTCTATTTTCTTTCTTTTGTTTCATAAATGTCAGTTACTACATTCATGGGTGGTCTTGATCTTATCCTTTGCTTGCAAATTGTTTTTCACAGCTCTGCCTTCATGTCCTTGGCTGCAAGATTTCCTCTCCAGTCAAGAGGCAATGGTAAGAAAGCAAATGCAGAAAATATGAACGTCTCAAAGGAACAAGATGGAATAATTATGCAGACTGACACCATCAAGTGGCAAGAAAATGCGTCAATGCCCGAGTCAATTTTTCCCAGTTCTACAGGGCCCTATGCAAACAGAAAAGAAGCATATGACTTTAGGAACTCATTTGGAGGTGACAATAAAAATGAGATAGACTATTGCGAAGGTAATGGGGTGCAGTTCCTGGAAAGAGAGCCAGAAATTGGTACTGAACTTCCTCAGACCTGGATGCAAACTTCGGCTTCTGCAACAGGAATTTTAACTTTGGAAGAATCTGAAGTAGAATAACTCTGGAGGATGTATTTTTGATGCAGAGCTCTTTCTCATCGTTGGAAGATTCTTCAGAATACCAGAATCAGACAGCTGGACATACTGCTTTATGCGCTGGGGCAGCCACCCTCGTGAAAGATATGGTCATCAGAAGCAAATGCAGCAATTCTGACAGTCGAAACATAGTCGGGTAAGAGACACCAGCATATCCCATGAATCATACCCCAATGGTGATGGGGGCATGTTTTCTGCTGAAGATATGGGTGCAGGTGATCAAGAGGTGGCTTGCATGAAGATCAAAAAGAGATCATAACTTTCAGAAAAATTGTGTGGTCCTGGAATTACCTGCCAATCTGCTAGCACACCTAATTCATTGCCAATCATCAACAAAATAACTTTGCACACGTGTCACCTGCTTCTTGCAAGTCCCACATTATTCGGAATTCCTTGAATGCTCGGCCTATTGGAACGTGTAATGCTGATATCAGTAGAGCAGTTGGATCCTTTTTGCCATCAGCTGCTCTTGAGATCGCCAACACATACGCCATCAATATTATCAAAGATTGTGGCACATATTGGGGAACACCGTTAAATACAATGGCCATGATAGCTGATAAGTCACATGTATCCAAAAGCCTGCCTCGTATGCAGATGACAAGTTGTTCAGAAACACAACTATGCCTTGAAAAGCATGCTGGCTGCCATGACGGCCTTCCAACTAAGAAAATTGAAAAACGATCAAGAAATATTCCCTGTGAACTCTCACATGTACATGATGAGCACTTGGTCGAACTCCAGCATGAAGACACTGATAAAGATTTCCCAGCAGGAAAAGCATCACAGGAAGTTGATATTCCAACCGAAATTCCAAACTGTGGAGAGCAAATAGACTACCAGAGCTCATGCAATGATTCACATGAAGATACTAATAAAGATTTCCCAGCGGGAAGAGCATCACAGGAAGTTGATATTCCAACTGAAATTCCATACTGTGGAGAGCAAATAGACTACCAGAGCTCATGCAATGATTCAGAAATGACACTAGAAAAGGCAAAGGCAGTTCAATTAAACCCGAAAAATGAAAGATACAGCACCCACGATTTGCAACCCAAAGGAGGGGAGAGTGCTTCCAGACCAACGAAGATTGATGCTGAGACTGAAAAGATGTTTGACTGGGAGGACTTGCGCAAAGAGGCATTTGCCAATGGTGCCAAGAATGAGAGAACTAGTGACACAATGGACTCCTTGGACGGGGACTCAGTAAGAAATGCAGATGTAAATGAAATCGCCAAGACCATTCGAGAAAGAGGGATGAACAATGTGCTTGCGCAGAGAATTAAGGTACATATAAAACAACTGGTTCTGGTTCTAAATTTCTAGCTAGCATAATATTTAAAGTTGTGATATAGTACATGGAATCAAAGTGCTTTTAACCGTTAGGGTTACTGGCTGGAATTATGAGGATCATATGATCCTCATTGCAGTAGGTTTCATTTATTTGGGTTAATTGCAAAAACTACTCGTGCTATTAGCATATGGGTAATACCCCATAATCTCAAAAATGAGCAGAAACTAACTTTGAACAGAGGGTATTAGTATCCTAATGTCAAATAGAAAATGGGTAGTTCCTTCTAATTCTTGGATTAGGAGTGTTAGTACTATTATGCCAATAAAACATGGGTATTTATGCAATTTACCCCCTTCCCAAATATTCTATTTCTTCTTCTTCTTCTTCTTCTTCTTCTTTGAGGTGTTAATAGAGAAAGAGAATCTTAGTAAAGAGGTTAGAGAGCAGGAACTACCCTAACTCTCTACCTATTGGTTACTTGTATGGTATGAGCTACTTCACATAAAACACCTTTACAATCTATACAGTCCAAATTGGGGAAGTGGCCATAACCTAATTCATCTTTCTGTGTATCATAGATTCCATGATCCATTGTATTCCATGCGAGTTTTTAATATATGTAGTTTGCTGATGGTATGATATAGTGTACTATTAATGAGGTAGATTTTTCCTTACATAAGCATTCACGTTGGAATCTCCCTGATTTGCTGTTTTTATATGTTAATTTTATATGTTTAATCTTTAATTTAAATCAACTTATTCAAGTCATCTTGGATTCTCCATCAACATTTGAAAGAAAAACCGATAAGAATTATTTTCTAGTTTTCCTGCACCACAAAGAAAGGAATTCAAGAAACATAATTATTCAGACATCAAATTCTATGTTTCTAACCCAATTGCAAGCCTTTGTAGGAGACTGCATTGCCTTTGTTGGTGACAGCATTTCCTATGCAAATACCAGATAAGATAATTAAGCAGCATGTTATTTTTAAAAATCCAACTTGCTAAACTTGACAATTATTTAAAAAAAATGATGTTGATGTTTTATGTAATTCTACATTTGTAATAAACACTTCAAAAGAAATATAATATCAAACATACGTAAAAGATGACTTTTGGAAACAAAGGACGTTAAAAGAGCTTGCACAAGTGAATGATCTGCGCAAGCCTAAGCAACATAATAAGAATGAATGGTTTGTGGCATCATTAGTCTAGAATCAATTGATCTACTACGCCTGAATGGCTTGCAAGACGGAACGATATGCATAATAAAGACTCACTAATCTTGATTCAGGTAGAATCTAAACGACATAATAAGAGTGAATTGTTTTGTAGATATTGTCATTTCAAAATCAACCAATTTATGGTTAAAGGTTATCGTTGCCTATTCACAGTTTACTTATTATGCCTTTTCCTGCAGGATTTCCTCAACCGACTTGTCAAAGATCATGGCAGCATTGATCTTGAATGGTTAAGGAATGTTCCACCAGACAAAGCAAAGTAAGGATATGTACACAGTCCTATCTAACCCTGAAGTAATTGTGCATATATTCTGTGCACGGATGGATGCTACTGCTCAATATATTTTACTTAAGTAAAATATATTTGGACTAAACTGATAAAAACTGAGATGATAAATGGGTAGATCAATAATATGGCTCTCTAGAGAAGAGGATGAGCTAAGGTTGATAGTGGATATGACCTCAATTGTAAAAATAGTGAAGCATGTCATACCCAGAAACCGAAATAAGTGGACCAATCCATGTTAGTTATGGTCATGGAGACTAAAATGTTGAATGTATCTGGTTCATTTTAAAAATATATATGAGAAGCCGGATAAATGACTAAAAGCTGTAACTTATTATTCCAGAGATTACCTCCTTAGCATACTACGTGGGTTGGGGCTCAAAAGCGTCGAGTGTGTTCGCCTATTAACGCTTCACCATCTAGCTTTTCCGGTACATTCATTTTCTTTTCTTTTGGAATTTAAGGTTCTTGTCCTTTGAATTCCTCCCTTGCAAATCAACATATATGAACGTCAATTATTTAAAATTGTACTTGTCTCTTGTATTGTTGATAACAGGTTGACACAACTGTTGGTCGTATTTGCGTGAGACTCGGTTGGGTGCCACTTCAACCGTTACCAGAGTCTCTTCAATTGCATCTCTTAGAACTGTAAGTACCTCAAGATAAATAATTCACTGATTTTCTTTCTCTAAGACCATAACACATGTTTAATAGATGATAATAATTACAATGTGCAGTGCGCAATTAAAAAATTTCTTTACATTCTATTATTCAAAGGTACCATATGCTTGAGCATATTCAGAAATATATGTGGCCTCGGCTATGTACCCTTGATCAACGGACATTGTGAGTTCTTGAAACTTAAATGTACAAGTCTCTGAAAGATTTGAATATGACAACTCATGGGTTCAGATAGTATGATAATATAGCTAACTACCTCATCATAAGCATTTGCTTGATGGTGCATGTATGAGCTGCATTATCAAATGATTACTTTTGGAAAGGTTTGATCTTGACTTTTAGAGGCTGGATGAAATTATATTCATATCCTGATTAATAATGCACATAACTTGATGGTTTCATGCAGGTCTTCTGTACAAAAACCAAGCCAAATTGTAATGCATGTCCCATGAGAGGAGAATGTAAACACTTTGCAAGTGCATTTGCTAGGTATATCCCCTAAATTTTTATCAGTTCAAACTAGTTTTGCTGTTTATATGAATATGGATAATATTTTGTCTATATGCGGAAATTTTAAAGTTAATCATGAGCAAATCAGATATAAACTTCTAAGTGGTTCTACTGAAACACTTCACACTTAAACATGATATCATGTTATCTTAAAGTAATCAATTGTTTAAAACACATAAACATAGTCATCAGCACTAGATTATGTTTGTTAGAATGACAAAATCAGATAATTTGGGAAAATAGTTGAGTCTCCTCTCCACTATCACGCACGCGCGCACACACAAATCGGGTTTGGGCCAATAGATAGCCCACTGCACAATATTCTAATTCTTACAATAGACATTTTGCCCAATACTCAATATTCTATCTCTAACAATGTTAATCTGTTAATCTTCAAATTTTGGGAAGATTCTTTAGAATTTTAAGGTGCATATCCAACAATGTCAACGCTTTCCAACCTAAAGAACACCCCCTCTAATAGCTACCATTAAGCAAGCTTGTCGTTAAATAAATTGAATCACCCATGTTTATCAACATCAAATTGGATACTTAAAACATCTGATTCCATGATACTTAAACAACATGATTTTATGAGTTTCCAACGAATAAGTGCTTGAAATTAAACTAACAATTAGTATTTAACTCAATTATTGAAACAATGCCAAACCTTATTAATTTTGCTAACTTAGCCAAGTTTGATATCTACAATCCGTATTAAGACCTAATTTAATCTAGGCCCAAAGCAGACAAGTTTAGGATGTGCTATTGGGTGTAGCTTGAATGAATCTTGGTCTCAGTGCAGCTATAGCCTTGCTTGACTTGCTGCTCAGTTAGAGAAGATGCAAAGTAACAACGATCCCAAGTAGGCTCGGCCTTGGTTGGCCCATGGCCATTTGATGGGGGAATAGTTTGCGAAATCTAGATCTAGTGTTTTAAAGTGGTGGATTTGAGAAAGAATTAGGGATCTAACGGATTTAGGGATGAACAAGGGTTAAAAATATGTATATTAGAGAAAGCTAAATGATAACTTTTGGACCTCTCACTTAGGTTACACTGCGTCTCACGAGTGCCTCACATGTATACGGAGATTTATGAGGGATATATTACCTATTAAGATTATCCCAAACTAATCAACTTATTCTCATTGAACTGCTTGAAAATTTTTGGTTACATGCTTATTTATAGTTCAAAACCTTGTGCTTAACGTGAACAACTAAAATAATATAAAATAAATAAAAAAAAAGCTCTAAAGCCCATTGGGCATTATGTGCACAACTCATGCAATCTATTAAAATAACTAAGTATAAAATGTATCTTCAGCATTGACATGATCTTTGGCATCAGCAATAAGAAATTGCCCAAGACACGTGTTTGTGTCTTGCATCAAATCTTTCATGGTTAGAGATATCTTGATCGTGAGTTTTGAAAAAGCACAAAATCAAAAACTAGAATGAACACTTTGAAAAGAGTATTTTAAAGGTAATATGTTAAAATAAACACAAAATCTACTAGTTGGTAGTTTGAGAAGAACTTGAAATCACAAACTTAATATGATCTAGTTCAAAATCAACATATTGCTTGATCTTTGCTTAGATGTGGGTTCTGGTTTGATGTCAGACTCAGGCTTAGGCTCAGGCAGGCATGCGCTATTACTCAAGCTCAATCTTCGACGTTGCCTATAATCATGACCCATTAAGCGCAGCTTCTAATTCTGGCTTTGCAAGCTCTTGACTCAAACTACGACACCAGTTTAGAGTCTGCTTTTGGCTGTCTGTTTCAGACAATTCAACCTAGTGTAACTCTTGAAGAAGCTTGTTACACTCTTCATGTATGTTTATCTGCGACTCTATCTTAGGCTTTAAATTTAGTGTTGAAATGAATAGCGGCTTGGTTGTCATCCGAAAAAATACTGATGTTGAAGCTTAGGTTTCATTAATGATCAATGTGTATGTTACTGGTCATACTCTAACAATCAAGAACGAGCATCATTAGCCAACTTCTGGATGGCATACCAATATATCTCTTTGTTTGAAATTTGTAATCAGAAAATGCCCCTTCTGATAAAAATTTCTAATTTTCAGATGTTTCATGATCAATGCATCTTTAAAGGGGATAATTATAAATAGATCATACTCAAAATCATGTTAAGATGACAATAAACCTTCATTAGTATTTATCCTCATAATACCTCATAAAATCTATACAAGAATCCTGAAAATCAAGCTCCAGAATTAATAAAATTCATATATGCCTCAAATCTAGCACAAGCAACTTAGAATCTGCTCAAAATTAGTTTCAAAACTCAACAAAATGACATTAGCTGCATCGTCAGCTTTGATGAACAATAGTTGGCTCAGATCGAGTTGAGAAATGTGTTCGGCTCGGCTCGAGATCAAGCCAACATACAATGTTCGGTTTGTGGTCGGCTCCAATTGGCTTGATAGCTCGGTTTCCAACTTTGTCAGCTTAGCTTCACCTGGTTAGATGGGTCAGCTTGAATCGAGTTAGTGATCTTGTATTCGGCTTAAGTTGAGCTTATAAGCTTTTGTCTCATAAAATTTGATCCCGATCATGGATCTTCAGTATGGAAACTATAGTGGTGTTCTTGGGCAGTGGCAAGCAAGTGGTAGGATGGTGACAACGCAATGAGGATCATTCGATGACGACTTTGGAAGGTAGTGTATGGGGGTGAAAGTCGATGATGACGCCAGAGTTGCATTCAAAGGTGAATAAATGATGAGCCAAGATCTGGTTTAGGAGATTAGCCGATGATGGTTGATGGATCTGGTAACTTGGTGGTGAGGAGTTTACAGATTTTGGAGTCTAATGGTGTCGGTGTGTTGGATTTGATGGGATATGACTGAAGACACCATGAGTCAATTGTGACAAGAATTTTGAAGTTTATGACGACGACCGCGAAGTTTAAAGTCAAGAAGATATGGAAAAGTTGAAGCGGAAGGTGTTAATGATGATGAACAAAGGGAACTTGGAATTTTTCTAGGGATGATTACTGATATCGATGATGATGATTGCTGAAGGTGATTTTGGCGATTCTAATGGTATAATGTTGACATTGGTAACGATTGTTGGTGGTTGCAGATGATGATTGTTATTGATGGCGTTGAAGGAGTTGTGAATGTGATACTATTGTTTACGGCAGTGTGGTTGGTTGTGAAAGGGTGATGCTGACAGTGTTGAGGAAATTCATTACGATAACATGGGTTCTTTGGTAGCTTTTGCTGGATCAGGCAAGAAGGGGCCACTAATTGTTGCGAGTAAGGTTGGTAAATTTTGGGGGTTTTAATAACATAAAATCCAGAATGAATATAAAATTGATGGGCTGACGTGATAGCTAGGGTTTTGAGATTTTAAAATCTATTTTTCTTTTTCCGATCTATTTAGGGCTAAAATATATAAAAATAATAGATCTTTAAGATTGGATTTTTTGGATCTATTTGGCTTTGATTTTAGATCAGTTTATGTTGATACCATGTTATAAAGGAATAGTTTGCGAAAGCTAGATCTAAGGTTTTAAAGTAGCGGGATTTGAGGAATAATTAGGGATTTAATGGATTTTGGGATGAAATAGAGTTAATGATTAGTATATTAGAGATAACTAAAGGATACATATGTTAGGACATGAGAGAAAATGGGTTGTAGTAGGGGAATTGGGGGGGGGGGGGGAATTAGGGATTTGATAAAAGTTCATGCATCATATCACAAAAATCATATCACAGAAATCTACAATCATTGCCTCACACGCTCGCATGCGGAGATTTTTCTTTCGCATGCGAGTCAACTAAGCACACTCCTAAGCACACTCCCGCACTCCAATGCAAAAAATTTAATTTTGGTAAACAGAAAAGTTTGTACCAATTTTCTCAAATTCTATTTTATGAAAACGAAAATAGGTTTGAGGCCATTATATATGTTTTCAATTTGATGCATCTCATAACACATCTGATATGAAGCTAAACATACCAAAATAAGAAAATAACCAAAAGTCTCAAAGGCTCAAACTCCAACAAAATACTCAACTAAAAATAGAAAAGACGCAAATAACGTAAATAAAAATCTAAAAATTCAATTAGAATCCCAAAATTGGATCCATATCACTCTTTTTGGCTTTAAGAATTTCATATAACATGAATATTACAACTGGGTAAAACAACATGATCATCTCTATGGTGGCACATGTGAAGGATGAATATTTAATGCAGCCAATAAGATATCCTCATTAAGCTCCCATAAATAATCAACTCAATCGCATCGGGCTCTTCACTCGGTATAACTCGTCAAGAAACTGTAGGTATGACCTGCCTAACAGAATGTGTATCATCAATAGGTATGACATCAAATCAGATGATATTAGGATAGCTCGAAAATTGAATATGAATTAGACAATGCTAGGAAACAAAATGTAACATATCAACTTATGTAACATTATAATGTTGTGGGTGAGGTTTAGCTTTTTGTCTCATCTTCTTCGTAGCTGACTTGACGACTAAATTTATAAAACTACCTCTGTCAATCATCATTTTAAAAGACGTATCTCTAATTTTGTAACACCCAAGACACGGGTGTCGTCACTCACAATAATTTTGCAGGTCTTGCAGTTACCGATAAAGTCAATATAGCAATAAAGGGAAATATTTATAAAAGAAAGGAAATACTCTTTTTATTTCAACCTTGAAAAGAATTACATTGTCTAGGCAGGAGAAATAAACTACATTGCTCAACTAAAATAATACTAAAAGAAATATAAACTATGCGAAAGATAAATTCTCCTGGTAACACAAAGACTCAGAAATCAACATCATCAACAGGAAATTCGGACTCCTCGTACCGCGGAGCATCCTCTTCAAACTGAGCGTCACCTGCTGAAATTGAACCACCATTAATAAAGTAGATTGAATCGTGATGAAAAGTTATAGAAAGTTACAAATTGATCAGATTCATGTTTTGGCATCATTAAGGATCGTGGTCTACTTGCCTATATGGGTTGCTCGGCCTAAGGTTTGCATAAAGGATGATACCAATATAGGCCGGATCATTGTAATCAAAGGCGTGCACATTTCCAGCTATAGAACTGAACATGCATGTCAACGAAAGAGCAACTAACATGGACCGAAACAGCCAAGCAAACTGAACACATAACAACAAGCATACTGAACCCCAAACCGTAAGCAAAACAGTCCCAAATTTTCAGCATACAAACTGTCCAAAATTCAGCAAACAAAAGATCCACAAACAACGAGCATTCTATCCCAAAATCAGCCAACAAACCCTCAGGTCAACTTGCAGAAATAGGGTCAAGCATGCATACAACAGACCCACATTAGAAAAAGCATGCAACAGTCCCAAAACTGAGCAACCGAACAGATTTAACTAAATCCAAAACAAAGTTAATAAGCAAGTGACCAATCTAACATGCAGCCGAAACATGATTAGTAAACAAACGACAGAATTTATCATGCAGTCGAGCAAAACCTTCGATGGTAAACAACCAAGCAAACCCCTGCCAAAACCTTCCCCTTGGCAGCCGATCACTACTAAGCATCTACGTAAGGGTCTAAACGAAAACAACGGACACCAGACATAACGCCGTGAATCTAAACTAGGTGCCAAAATATTTTCATCAGAGGAAAGTTCCTCTCTAAAAACTACATGAATTATCATATCCATTATCGAAAATAAACAATTAAAAGTTCAATAGGGATCGAATCTACCTTCACCGAAAAGAAAAATAATAGATCCGAAGCCAACAAAGGTAAATCTGAAAGTCCCAGAGCAATCCGAAAACCCTAGAGCAAATCTGAAAGCACCAGAAGCAAAATCCGAAAGCCTATGAGCAAATCCGAAACCTCAGAAGAAAAACCGAAACCCTAGCTTGAAGTCTCAGAAATTTTTGAGAGAAGAGAGAGAATTTTCCGCATGAAAAGCCTCAAAAAGATCCTTACTTTTAAATAGAAGCTAAAATGCGTAAAGGAGCTCGATTCGATCTTGAAAGCAGAAATTTTCGAAGATAAAATCAAATCGAAACGAGGGATTTAAACCTAAGGGACATGTCGAACTTATCTTGTGGAATGCACGACGTCATCGGATAAGATAGAGCTTCGAAAACCCTAACAACCGCCATTTTTACTCGCGCGAGGGAGGAAGAACAAAAAAGGCATCGGAATTTCGCTGACTCAGGTTGAGCTCGCGGGATGTGTTAGTAAATGAAAGGGTTTTTAAAAAGTGAATGAAAAAAATTAATGGGCATGTGGGCTTGGGCTGTTTGGGGTTTTAGAGTTTATTAAAAAAGAGAGTGGGCTTTTACACCTTATACACCTTCAAAGAAATTCCGTCCTCGGAATTTAAAGAAATCACGGTGAAAAGGTACGGATACCGCTCCTTCATCTATTGCTCTCGCTCTCAGGTAGCCTATACTGATGAGTTACGACGCCACAACACTTTGATCAAATCCACAGTCTTGTTTCTGAGAGCCCTTTGTCGATGATCAATAATCTCTACCTGGTGCTATTCATTGCTCAGATCTGGTCGCACTGTGATCTATGAATGATCGACCACGTGAGTCGGTCTCCCACATACTTCCGTAGATGGGATATGTGGAACACATTATGCACCCCTTCCAAAGATGGAGACAGTGCAAGTTGTATGCCAACTCACCCACATGCTCAAGTATGTTGAAAGGCCCAATATACCGTGTGCTAAGTTTTACTCTGCGACCAAAACGAATCATGCCCATGTTGGGTGAAATCTTCAGAAAGACACGATTTCCAGGCTGAAATTCTAAGTGTCGTCTTTTTGCATCTGCCCAGTGTTTATATCGGTCTTGTGCCACATATAACCTCTCTCGATCATATGTACCACATCAACTGTTTTCACAATCATTTTGGGCCCAACTAATTCTCTATCTCTGACGTCGTCCCAACTCAAAGGCGAACATCACTATCTTCCATATAAAGCAGTGAAGGGACCCATCTGCATGTATCTGAAATTTTGGTCTCTGTCCTGCCAATGTCATGCTCTTGATCTGCTGAAGCTTTGCATCTCCTGCCTGAGCGGCCTTAATCCTTTCTACCAGTATCGATTGTATCTCCATGTTCATCAATGAAGAGATCGATCTGGGTTATACTACATCTATTTCCATTTCACGTATCTCCTGTTATAGCCTCTACTGCGTCGTAAGCGTCATCACTCGTGGAAGCCGGCTTAATGCATCATGCATCATATTGACTTTCCCATGATAGTACTAAAGATCAATGTTGTAATATACCATGAGCTCGATCCATCGTCGTTGCCGCTGGTTCAGCTCCTTACTGCGTGAAGTTGTAAAGCTCTTATGATTCGTATATACTTTCACGCGCTCCCCAAGTAAAAAGTGTCTCCAGATCTTCAAGGCAAATATTACTGTCGCCAACTCAAGATCATAAGTGTGGTAATTCTTCTAGTGATTCTTCAACTGCCTTGATGCATATGCGACAACGCGTTTGTGTTGATGAAGCACACACCCAAGACCTTTGCCAAACACGTCGCAAAACACTTCAAAATCTCCCATACGATTTGGAATGACCAATATCGGCGCTGTCGTCAATCTCTTCTTTAATTCTTGAAAAGCATTGTTACAAGCCTTTCACCACACATACATTACATCCTTCCTTGTCAACCGTGTCATAGGCTCTGCGATCCTTGAAAAATCCTTGATGAACCTTCTGTAATAGCCAGCTAGTCTCAAGAAACTTCGAATCTCAGATACTGTTTTAGGGACCGGCCAATTTTGAACTGCTGCAACCTTTTCTGTGTTCTTCCTTCTCCCGAAACCACGTGGCCTAGAAATACCACCTTGTTCTACCGGAACTTGCACTTATAGTACTTAGCATATAACTTGCTCTGCCTCAATGTGACTAGGATCGTTCTCAAATACCTGGCATGCTCATGTGCATTCTTCGAGTATACTAATATGTCGTCAATATACATCACTACGAACTTGTCCAGATACTCGTATAGTACTTGGTGCATGAGATTCATGAATATCGCTGGTGCATAAGTCATACCAAACAGCATCAACAGAAACTCATAGTGTCCGTATCTAGTGTTGAATGCTGTCTTATGCACATCTTCTTTCTTGACTCTCAACTGATGATAGCCGGTCTTCAAGATCAATTTAGAAAAAGCACCTGCTCCCTAAGGCTGATCAAATAAGTCATCGATGCAAGGAATGATATACTTGTTCTTTATCGTGAGCTTGTTTAGTTCCATGTAATCTACGCACATCTGTTTGGATCCATCTTTCTTGTTCACCAATAATATTGGAGCACCCAAGGAGACACACTAGGTCGTATCCACCCTTTCTTTAAGAGATCGTCCAACTGTATCTGCACTTCATACAATTCAGATGGTGACATGCCATAAGGCTGTTTAGAATAAGGCTGAGCCCTGAGCACTAGCTCAATTGCAAACTACACCGCGGTCTGGAGGTAATCCAGTAAGTTCATCCGAAAATACATCCAGGAATTCTCGAACTACCTCTGGTTTCTCTAAATCAATATCCATGGCAGTTGCTGTTGTCGGTTTAGCTCTAAACCTTGCTGGTCTTTCTGTTCTGACAAATTCAAATCTGGGTTGGATTGGCATATCAAACACCACTCTTCCTTTGCGACATTCAATCGTGGCATAGTGTACGACCAACCAATCCATTCCGAGGACGACGTCGAAACTTGGCATGTCGATGACGATAAAATCCGCTGGCAGTTTGCGTCCACATATTTCCACAGGACATGAAAAACATGCACTAGTAGTTGTCAGTACTCCACTCCCGTGTTAAAGTCCCATTAAGAGTCAGAGGCGAAACAGGAATGTTGTGCTGATGGACAAATCGCTTAGACATGAAGCAATGTGAAGCTACTCAGTCGAATATGGCGAGGATGGGTCTACTGGCAACTAGTATAATACCTATGGTCAAAGATACTAGGTCTAAGCATACTTATACTAATGTATGAGACAATAGAAAAACGATAAACACTGTAAACTATGTACCGGTGATAACTTGGCCATTGGCCTCTGCCTCTTCCGCAGTCATAGTAAAAACCTGGTGTTTAGATGACGATGGAGTCTGCGACCTCGTTTGTTGATACACTTTTTGCTGAGGTGGAAGTGGAGTTCTGTGCTGATTGTTCACCATTGGAGCTGGTGCAGAAGCTGGTGCATTAGTCTGGGCTGGGGCAGTTGGTCCCTGTCCCATATAAGGGCAGTCTCTCGCAGGGTGATCGTTGGCACCACAGACCAGGCACAAGTTTAGATAAATTCGGTATTCTGGTTTGATGTGACCCGACTTGTTGCAGTAGAGGCAGATATGAGTGTGTTGCTGGGGTGGTGCAGGCCTCTTAAACTATGTCTGCTGCATAGGCCTGTGGAGCTGTCTAGTGGAAGAATGGGGTTGGCTATGCTGCCCTGCAGAAATGACGTCCCCCGCATTTTACGCGCGTGATGTGCAACGTGTGTGCAATAATATGATTGGGGGCGTGAGATTTAAATATTTATAACCGCAAGCCCACGGTGTTGTAGTGTGGCTTGGGGGTCAAACACGGGGAGGCGTGTTTGTGCTTGTGTCAGAAAGGAACCAAATTCACCCCAGGGGTAAGCTAGCCCGGATCGAATGATGGTTTGTCACAAATCGTAGGTAAGGGATTAAACAATAATAAAGAAAAATCCAGGACTTTGGTTTCCACCCTATCATGTGGTTCTCCTAATGCGACCGGCGGATGGGATAACGATCGGAGTTAGGGTCTAATGGTGAGGCGTTGCCTCTAAGAGTGATACCAGCGTCCCATGGGCCCGATATTCCGGTCGGTGTCCAGGATGATACGCCGGACTATCCAGGTTCGGTCAGTGGGCATTCCCATGTCCATTAACACTGACCGACCCCGGGAGCACTAAGCTCGTAACGATAATTCCTAACATCTCATCCTGCCGCTCCCGCACGCTAGGATTCGATGTCTATGCTAAGGGCGTGAGCTATGGCTAGGGAGTCAACCGCCAAGTTTATTCCCCCTTGGCCCAACGGTCAAAGGCGGTCTTTTGCCCGCCGATGACAATGAAACACCCCGCGTGACCGATAGATTCCTAATCCCTATCGATTTTCTAGTCCTTTGGACGCATCAGGGAGAACCCACGAAGGGGTTTCCACCAAAATCCCAGATTAGGGAACTACTCACACATATTTACTAAAAAGCAATCTAAATGAAAATCGACCGTTAAAAACATAATCGGGCAATAGAAATGCGGTAGTAGTAATGCAATTAAGATAATATCAAAGTTTGGTAAAGATCAGAAGACTTACAAATAACTAGAAAATTACAGCCGTCACAAGAGAGAAAAACAGTAAAAAATAACAACTCCTCGTTTTCTGGAAACCTAGGGCTTCTATATATAGAAAACGACATCACCCGATCGGGTGAAATATCACCCGATCGGGTGACCTGCTGCGAACTTCGGCAGCGATCTTCAGGGCTTCACCCGGTCAGTCGACACGGTCGGTTGGCGGAAGCTGCTCGTCGTTTGGATCTTGAGCTCATCGGGTGAACCGATCGGTTGATAAATCAACCGATCGGTTGAAATTGTTGCCCAAAAGACAGTAACTTCGGAAGTTTTGGCACGGTCTGCTGGCGGTCGGGTGAGCTGTCCGGGTCATCTCTTCGAGGAAACGGGTACAGATGAACCGATCGGGTCAATATCACCCGATCGGTTGGATTTCAGCTCCAATTTCCCGAGAGGAATGTTGGGTTGAACCGGTCGGTGACCCGGTCTCTTGATGCCCGTGTTGCTTCAGCGGCTGTCTGGGTGGTGCACGCGTGCACCACCCGATCGGTTGGCTATGTCCAACCGATCGGGTGGGGGGTTGAAAGGTGACGATCTTCGTCGTTTGACCCCCTGGATCACGCGTGACTCCTCCCATTGCTCTGGGGACTTATGATATCATCCTTATGTGTCCCCTATGCTGTCGAACTTCTGCAAACACACAAAAACTGGGAAAAGTGAAAGAAAACAAGAAAATACGAGAAAATGGATACGAGACGGCGGAAAATAACGGAAAAACACAAAAGAAGACGTGCGTGAATATCTGAAATATAAACGCATGTCAAAATCCCCCAAGCTGAACCCTTCCTCGTCCTCGAGGAAAACGAGTGAGAGTAGGAGCTCGGAGGGAGAAAATAGAGAGGAAGAGAGAAAAAAGGAAACTCTAAATCCTAAATCGCTCGTCAGGGCCAACAAAATCAAAACCGACACACCAAGCGACCAAACGATAAATCACCACACTAAACCTGAGAAAACGAGTCCAGACAAGTGCCGTGGGCCCACGTGGTGAAGCGCGAGTGAGTGTGGTCGTAAGCTAGCAGACGGTGTCGCTATCTACATTGTGCCATAAGCTCCATATACAAAAATCCAAGAAATGACCCAAATATCGATTCGATTTAGAATAAGCGGTGAATATATAGCTCAAGCATGCACGAGAAGAGTATAAGAATCGAAGCGTATCATGTGTCAGGGACTCCACAGCTAGGGACTCGGACATCACCACACTATCGCCTAGGTAATAGCTAGAAATTCCCTATTCCAAGCATTTTCGAAAGCGATGGGGGTTGAGGTGATGTGGAGTAGAACACTAGGTGCAAATTCTAGCCTTCCCTTTATTCTCGGTAGATATAGAAAATATTCACACTGTAATTTTTTTTGGGTTTTGGGTATTAGTATTTTTTTTTTGCTTTTTGGCTATACTTATATATATATATATTTCTTTCTTTTCTCCTTTCTCTTCTTCTCTTCTTTTTTTTGGGTTTTTCTTTTCTCTTTTTTTTGAAATTTTTGGATATTGGGGTATATACACGTGTGTACTCTCCCAAGTAGGAGAACGGTACACGATGAGGGGATTTGCACCAAGTAAAACAAGAAAGAATATCGAAATCTAAACACTTGGGCAAGGGAGACATTTCGCTAATCAGAGCATAGGCTAAATGGGTTATCCTAGTCCTAATTGTGGAATCCCGACACATGCGACATGAAGCATACGATATATTTATATTCATGCATACAGAAACAGACAAGAGAGGCAAATACCGCATATTCAAATCGAAGCATGATAATCTAGGGGTCATTCCTGGACAGGTATATAAATCAAAATCACAAAGTAGAAGCACACCAAAAAGCTAAGCACGATACACGACTCACGAAAAAGCTAAGTGGACCCACGATGCATGAAATGCAAGAAGACTCGGCCTCCTAGGGTTAGTGAATGTGATTATCGAAGCCATGCTAGGTGTATGTGTGATTTTGTGGCGATTCATCATAGGGGTCATCTCTAGGAGAAAGAGATAAAAAGAAGAAAAAGAAAAAGAAAAATACGATAAAAACGACTCAGAAACGAAGAAAAAGACACAAATGACGCGCGAAGTGCGACTGCCCCAAGATGAAAGTTGCATTGCCCTCAATGCAATAAGAGTAAATACGGGAGGTCAATGAATATGGGGGGGAATACGCACAGACACAAAAAGACATGAAATACAAGAAAAACACAAACGAAACTGAAAATAAGAATAAAAATAAAGAGCACACTACACGACGTATATAAACAGAAAATAAAAATAAAAATAAAAATAGAAAATCACACGACACAACATATATAACTAGCACTCACAGAAAACATCACACGACAGTACACAGAAAAATTGACTTACCCCAAGCTAGACGTGACGATGCTAGTGAAATGATATGATCATGAAAATGCAGAGATAGGCAAGGGGGAAGGTCAGAAAGTAAAAAAGAAATCAAAAGGCAGGAGAGGAATCGTCCTCGTCCTCCTCGGTGGAAGAACTGAGGGATGCGGTGTGGGTGGGTGAGGTGACTGGTGTGCAGAGAAGTGGAGAAAGTGGTCGGGGTGATGGATTGGTGGGTGTGGAGGAAGTGTGGATGATGGGTGGTGTGGAAGTAACGAGGTGAGTGGGAGTGAAATGGCGACCAATGCGATGGTGGAAGGTGGGGGTATGTGGGTAGGTGGTGGAGAAGATGGTGGGGGAAGTGAACGTGATCTCACCTGTAATTTCTTGCGACGCACATATGAAGTGACAGAAGTGGAGGGTAGTGGAGCAGTGGGTGGAATGGAGACGGTGGGAGTAGATGAGGTGGTGGGAATGGAAGTGGTGATTATAGGGGATGGTCGCCTAGGGGGTGATGGTGGAGGTGAAAATCGTCGAGGAGGTGAAGGTGGTGGTGAGGGGTGTGGCATGGGTGGAGGAGGTCCATGGACATGAGTGAGAAGGTGGAGGATGGCGGCCACGTTCCTCTTAAGTGCGAGGAAACGTGGGTGAGTGAATATGGAAGAGGATGGGACCGAGGAGGTGGAAGAGGATGCGGCAGCGTGCAATGAAGCTAACTCAGCCTCAAGGTGGAGGCGAGTAGAAGCGGCTCGACGAAATATGGAGGAGGAGGTGGTACGTATCAGAGAGGTGGCGACGGTGGTGATCGGGACAGAAGCCGGGATGACATGACTAGGTCCAGCCCCAGGGTCTCCCCGGGACGCAGGGATATCCTGCACGCCTAAGTGGGCGGCAGGGAAAGGTGGTCTGGGTGCGTCCTGGGGAAAGAATGGAAGACGGAGCCCCTCCATAAACTCGGGATCGGGAGGGAATGACCAATCTGCCGCCAAAACAATAGACATGCGAGCGGGGTTGGCAAGAATGGTAAAGGGAGCTGGGGGGGTATCCGTAATGGAAGGTGAAATGGCCATCGGGGCGGGGCTTAATCATGTGAATATGCCGCAGGACGTCAAGATCTAGACGTGAGGGCCCTGCGGCAGTAGGAAGATCTCAGGGGATGACAATGTTGAATCGGGGAGCAGAAGCTATGATCGTGATAAGGCCCCCGCAACAAAGCTTGCCCTTACTGGCATGGCTAATCTCCAGAAGCTTGGAAATAAGCCAAGCACCAGTATGGATGGAAACGGTAGGGGCCCTAAAAGAAATCCCGTCATCACCCCGAATGAAAGGGAAGGTCATGGCCCAAAAAATGAAGAGATCAGGGATGATCACGGTGCCTGACTCATCCCTGGGGAAAAACGTGGAAGAAATGATTCGGTGGGCCAGACGAAAGATGGGGTGAATGATGGAGGAGGCCTTGGCCTTACCTCAGGGATAGTCAAGGTGAAGGGTGAGGCGGAACCAAAACTGATGGACGTCAAATTCGGGGGGATACCCGGAGGGGCGAATAGCGCCGTCCCCAAGGATGAGGAAACCAAATATGTCATTAATGATATCTAGGTGGGTGCGAATGGTTCTATTACGGACCCGAAATATGACGATCGACCCCGACTCACAGACAAGTGTGGATAAAAATTCGAGTGTGTGTGCGGGGTAGGACACGACGCTAGCGTTTAGTAAAGCTAACCAACCTAAATTTGCGAAGAGGGTCTCGACCTCGGTGAATACACCGAGATCGATAAGCGATTGGGTGTGGGCAAATTTGGTCGATAGATGCCCCCGAGCATCAAGTCTATGATAGAAATCTTTATGCTCCGGGTTCCTAAAGCGGTAGCCACGCGGGCCCATCAGTGGGTCCTCAACTGGGACGACAGGTTGGAGTTGGGGTTGTGCAGGCTGTGTGGGAGGAGGGCATGTGTGTGGTGGACGTGTGGTCTTGCGTCTCTTGCGAGACGAACCCTCCTCTCGCATGATACCCTTACCCTTATCTTGGTCTCGGGCCATATGAGAGAGAGCGTGTGTGAGTGAATGAGAAATGCGATGAATGCACACTAACACAAGCAATCGAGCAAATTAAAATTCTAGGGCAAAATATAAAATCAAGCTAAGGAGCGAAGTTACCCAAGCGAGATGAAGATCCTTGCTCGTAGAGGTCCCAACGCAACACAATGGGGAGAAGTGTGAAGCCGCGGCAACAACTTTCAGTAAATTTTCGAAAATGGGGGGAAATGGGCAAAAATTAGGGTTTTGAGGTGGGTGAAATCGGAGAGAGAGAGAGAGAGAGACAGATCGATGAAGAGATGGAAAAAGAGAGGGGAGAGATCGATTGAGAAGGTTGTGTGGTCGGTTGAGGGAGAAACGAGGCCGGTTGGAGGGAGAGGAAGTCGAAACGGTGATGAGAATCGAGATCGGGAGAGGGGGGAATGAACGGGTGGAGGGCGGCTATTTATAGGATTTTAAGTCGAACCGATCGGGTGAGAACTCACCCGATCGGTTGACAATTAGCTCGAAAATATTGCTGAAAATTGGCTACAGGCGACCCGATCGGTTGATAACTCAACCGATCGGTTTGCCGCTTCAAACTTTTTCCCAAAAGTTTAGTACAGCTCACCAGGTCTTTCACCTGACCATGCATTGAATCAACCGATCGGTTGATCAATTCCCAAAATTTTCCCGAGACTTCAGCCCAGCTCTCACGGTCTTCCACCCGGTCTCACTTTGCTTCACCCGACCGGTTCGTTAGAGAGCAGATACGGCCATTGTCTGATACGTCTCACCCGATCGGTTGAGTGGTCACCCGATCGGGTGAGGGCTGTTTCCTGCAAAAATTCACCAATGGCCTAAGTTTCTCGACGGATGATCCCGCAGCTGAATTTAATTATTAAAATAGAAAAAGTAAAGATAATAAAAATCCTAAAAACGAAGATAAAAGTTTAGAGCATGGGTTACCTCCCATGAAGCGCTTTTGTTTAACGTCGTTTGCTCGACACCCGTAGATGATATTCAAGGTGGACGGGGGTGATGCCCTAAGATCGGCATCGCTTCAGATTCGGAGTTTATGGCTTTTGGTGTCGTCGGTGGTGGTGACAGGAAGACTTGCTCAACGACCCTCCCTTTGTTGAAGGGATCCGGGGGTTTCTCCCTTATATTGGCGTCTACCACCACTCTTTTTTAGGATTCGGATCTCGTTACCGGTGAGCCCCATGGGCTCTTTCCCTTTCCTCCTCGTCGGAGGAGCTTTTTGAAATCCGGGAGGGACCGTATGTGCCGCATCTGCTTTCCCAGCTACATCACTTTTCTTCGGACCGACTGGCACTTCAAAGTCCCCCAAGCTATCGGGGAGATTCCTTGAAAGAATCTTCCAGGAGCTTGCTTCCACGACTCTCTCTTCTTCTAACTCCAGCACATTGCATCTTGGGTCATCCGGGGGGTTGGGGTGCTTCATTGACAACCCCAAGTCAAATTCGACTTTTTCGTTCCCGACGTTAAGGGAAAGTTTCCCATTCTTCACATCTATTAAAACACCGGCAGTGGCCATGAAAGTCCGTCCAAGGATGATGGGGGTGTGCGCATCTTCAGGCATGTCCATGCCGACGAAGTCCACTGGCATATGCACCCCACTTACGTTGACATGGAGGTCGTCTACAACCCCCACCGGATATTTGACCGACCGGTCTGCAAGCTGTAGGGTCATACCGGTGGACTCCAAGTCGCCCATCCCTATCCTCTTATACAGCGACAAGGGCATTAAACTGACACTCGCTCCAAGATCGACGAGCACGCGATTGATCTTTACCTCTCCGATCGCACAAGGAATAGAGAAGCTCCCCAGGTCTTTAAGCATAGGCGGATTTGCTCGCTGGATGAGAGCACTACATTCCGTCGTCAGAACGACCTTCTCCTTTCTTGACCCCTTTGTCACCAAATCCTTGAGGAATTTCACGTAGGATGGTTGGTCTCTATAGCTTCAAGGAAGGGGATTTGCAAGCTTAGATCCTTGACCATGGCAAAGAATTTGCCATACTTTTCGTCTATCTTGGCTTGGGCTAGCCGTTGTGGAAAATGCACAACGGGCTTGAACACTTTGAGGCTCCCTTCCTCATTTTTCTTCTTCTCCTCTTCAGGAACTCCCTCTGGAGTTGTTGGCTTTGGCGACGAAGCACCGGCGTCATTCAATTTTTCAATCGGTCGCTTTACGACCAATGGTGCTTCCGGTTCCTTTGGGGCACTCTTGTGGGAATTTGTGTTCCGCTCCTCAACACGATAGCAGACACATTCGCATGCTCGTGCGTGAGTGCCAAAGTTTGGTTTGCTCCCATCGGGTTCACTTCAGGTTGTGGTGGTAATAGATTTTGCGACCTTGAAAGGTTCGCCACCTGTAACCCCAGCTGGGTTACTTGGTCCGTGAGAGCCCGGTGTCCCATTTCCAGCTTCAAATTTATCTTCTCATGGTTGGTGATGTATTGAGTCAAGAGGGACTCAACCGGAGAGATGGTCCTCTGCTGGCCGTATTGCTGCTGCTGCTGGACGGGCTGCTGATTCCTGGGAGCATATTGCTGATACTGTTATGGAGGCTGTTGCTGCTGAAACTGCTGCCTAGGCGGATGATATATCTGCTGCTGCTGTTGATGAGGAGGCGGCTGCTGATATGGAGCCCGGTAGCTAAGGTTGGGATGATTCTGGTTGTTTGGAGAGTAGGCCGGGTTGGAGCTAGTTCGTGGTGGGTACGTCGCATTTCCAGTAGGATTGTAGAAGAGTGCGCTCACTTGGTCCAACGGTGGTGAGATGTCACCACCCTCGAAATCCCCCATGACTTCTGTTCCACTGCCGCAATTTGTTATGTACCGGCACCACCGGATCCTACCATTAGCGCAGAGATCTGGGTCGACAGCAAGTCAAACTTGTTGGATAATTTGTCGACGTCCTCGACCCTGTGGATGCCCCCAGATCTAGGTGTGGCTCTCTCGTCACACCATCGCTCATTGTTTGATGCCATATTTTCTAGAATTTGTCTGGCATCTTCTTCACTCCTAGACATGAAGGACCCTCCAGCCGCCGCGTCCATTGAAGATTTTAAATCATCCTTCAATCCGTTGTAGAACAGATTAATTATCTGCCATTTCGTAAGCTCATGATGAGGGCATCTTCGCTGCATTTCCTTATATCTTGTCCAAGCTTCATGCAAGGACTCGTGGCTGGCCTGGGAGAAGGAGGAGATCTCACTCCTCAGCTTCATGGTCTTCCCCGAAGAAAAGAACTTTGTCAGAAAGGTGTTTGAGAGCTTCTCCCAGGTGTTGAAGGTGTTGGGGTCCTTCCCCCTTAGCCACAGCTTGGCCTTACCCCGCAGAGAGAAGGGGAATAGCTTCAGATGGATAGCCTCAGTGGTGACACCATTTATGCGGAAGGTGTCACACTTCTCCAAGAAGGAGTCTAGATGCTCGATGGGGCTCTCCATGGGTGCCCCCGAGAATTGATCCTACTGGATCCACGTCACTAGGGACGGCTTGAGCTCGAAGCTCTGTGCCATAATAGCAGGAGGACGGATGGCGGAGGTGGACTCGAGGGACGGCCTCGAGTACTCCAGCAGGGATTTATGGGGTGGGGTGTTCTCCCCCATAGCTTCGGACTCTTCTCTTCTTCTCTTCTCTACGGCCAGACGCCTTAGGGTGGCGTTTATCTCGGGATCAACAGAAATCAAGTCGTCAAGACTCCTTGTGTTCCTGCGCATTAAAAGCAACAAACACCCGTGAAGCGAAAAGTGGGAAAGAAACAGATAAAAATAGAAAATAAAAATAAGAAAATAAAAATGAAAAAGAAGAATGCGAAAATTATCGCGAGATAGGGATGTGAGCTAGACTCAAGGGTTCATGAGATCCTAAAATAACAAGCACGTTGCCTCCCTGTCAATGGCGCCATAAAGCTTGACGTCCCCCGCGTTTTACGCGCGTGATGTGCAACATGTGTGCAATAATATGATTGGGGGCTTGAGATTTAAATATTTATAACCGCAAGCGCACGGTGTTGTAGTGTGGCTTGGGGGTCGATCACGGGGAGGCGTGATTGTGCTTGTGTCAGAAAGGAACCAAATTCACCCCAGGGGTGAGCTAGCCCGGATCGAATGATGGTTTGTCACAAATCGTAGGTAAGGGATTAAACAATAATAAAGAAAAACCCGGGACTTTGGTTTCCACCCTATCATGTGGTTCTCGCTAATGCGACCGGTGGATGGGATAACGATCAGAATTAGGGTCTAATGGTGAGGCGTTACCTCTAAGAGTGATACCAGCATCCCATGGGCCCGATTTCCAGTCGGTGCCCAGGATGATACGTCGGACTACCCGGGTTCGGTCAGTGGGCATTCCCATGTCCATTAACACTGACAGACCCCGGGAGCACTAAGCTCGCTACGATAATTCCCAACATCTCATCCTGCCTCTCCCGCACGCTAGGATTCGATGTCTACGCTAAGGGCGTGAGCTATGGCTAGGGAGTCAACTGCCAAGTTTATTCCCCCTTGGCCCAATGGTCAAAGGCGGTCTTTTTCCTGCCGATGACAATGAAACACCCCGCGTGACTGATAGATTCCTAATCCCTATCGATTTCCTAGTCCTATGGACGCATCAGGGAGAACCCACGAAGGGGTTTCCACCAAAATCTCAGATTAGGGAACTACTCACACATATTTACTAAAAAGTAATCTAAATGAAAATCGACCGTTAAAAACATAATCGGGCAATAGAAATGCGGTAGTAGTAATGCAATTAAGATAATATCAAAGTTTGGTAAAGATCAGAAGACTTACAAATAACTAGAAAATTATAGCCGTCACAAGAGAGAAAAACAGTAAAAAATAACAACTCCTCGTTTTTTGGAAACCTAGGGCTTATATATATATAAAACGACATCACTCAATCGGGTGAAATATCACCCGATCGGGTGACCTGCTGCGAACTTCGGCAGCGATCTTCAGGGCTTCACCCGGTCAGTCGACACGGTTGGTTGGCGGAAGATGCTCGTCGTTTGGATCTTGAGCTCATCGGGTGAACCGATCGGTTGATAAATCAACCGATCTATTGGAATTGTTGCCCAAAAGACAGTAACTTCGGAAGTTTTGGCACGGTCTGCTGGCGGTCGGGTGAGCTGTCCGGGTCATCTCTTCGAGGAAACGGGTACAGATGAACCAATCGGGTCAATATCACCCGATCAGTTGGATTTCAGCTCCAATTTCTTGAGATGGATGTTGGGTTGAACCGGTCGGCGACCCGGTCTCTTGATGCCTGTGTTGCTTCAGCGGATGTCCGGGTGGTGCACGCGTGCACTATCCGATCGGTTGGCTGTGTCCAACCGATCGGGTGGGGGTTGAAAGGTGGCGATCTTCGTCGTTTGATCCCCTGGATCACGCGTGACTCCTCCAGTTGCTCCGGGGACTCATCATATCATCGTTATGTGTTCCCTATACTGTCGAACTCATGCAAACACACAAAAACAGGGAAAAGTGAAAGAAAACAAGAAAATACGAGAAAACGGATACGAGACGGTGGAAAATAACAGAAAAATACAAAAGAAGACGTGCGTGAATATATGAAATATAAACACACATCAAGAAACTGTCCAGGATGGAGGTGGTCATCGTCGAGCAGCCACCTGGTGCTCTTGTGCTCGTTCCCGCTGTACATACTCTCGAGCTGTGGAGAGCATGTCAGCATGAGTTTTCATTTTGACCCGACTAGATTAACAGATGTCGGTGTCCAAGCCCTTTTGGAATCTTTTAGCTCAGGCCTAGGGAGTGGACACTATGTCCTTACCATAACGTGGCATCCTTAGTCAACTGCAGTTTTGCCATATCTACCAAGAAATCGCAGGAGCTCGTACAACCTCCAGCATGTCAGTAATGGAGCGTAGCCATCCTCTGCAGCTAGAGGATCCTCCCGTCCAGTGAAAATCGACGGGCATAGTGACCGAAACTGTTGTACTCCACCATCTTGCATGGGTTCCTGTCGTATGGCTTGAACCATTTCTTGCAGTGCTCGGTTAGATATTTGGTGCACCGTCGGAGTCTGTATAGTATCAATGGTGTCATTATCGCCAACTTTTGCATTGATGTCAACTTCAAGGTTGGTATTATCGGTGTTCCCATTAATGATCTTGTTGTCAACGTTATTGTTGGAGACAGGAACTTCATTATTAGCAACTGGGTTTTCATTGTTGGTGACTGGGATAGTCCCATTTCCATTGCCCAAGTTCCTTGCCATCTCTGCGTTGACAGTAGCAGAATTGTTTCCAGCGGTGGTACGTGCACGTCGGTTAAAAACCTTCGACATTCTGTAATTCAAGGATGGTTGTCAATTTATAATTTGAATATTTTATTCATATTTCATGTTTATCCTATATTGTTCACGAGGTGGTTGCGCTGACATGCATGTGCCACCACTTGTAACGCCCCAGACACGGGTGTCGTCACACTTACAATAATTTGGCAGGTATTGCAATTACCCGTGTAGTCACTATAGCAATAAACAAGAAATTTTTATAAAAGAAAGGAACTACTCATTTTATTTCAACATTGAAAAGAAATACATTATCTAAGCAGGAGAAAAAAACTACATCGCTCAACTAAAATAATACTGAAAGGAATATAAACTATGAGAAAGATAAACTCTCATGGCAATACAAAGACTTAGAAATCAACGTCCTCAACAGGAAATTCGGACTCCTCGTACTGCAGAACGTCCTCTTCAAACTGAGCATTACCTGATGGAATTGAACCACCATTAATAAAGTAGATTGAATCCATATTAAACAGTTAATTAATTTATTTTACAGGAATAATAGGCACAAAAGGAACTGTAAAGGAAAACTACTGACCTGGCACAATGTTAATAGCAGTAAAGATCTAGCACTAACCAAGAGAAATAGTGTTATGACTTATAAGAGGAGGACACGATGTGCAACATGAAGTCCACCTTGGACCGTGGGGTGCTATCCCGGGCCGATTATAAATGTCAAATGTACCGAGAACTCAGGATCCATAAAAGAACATCCTCCCAGATAGGGGCTATAAGCATGGCTTTAATCGCTTCCACACACTCTCAATTATAAGCTTTCTCAAACCCGTGATGTCTGTGTAGTTGTTCTAGTTCTAGGGTGTCAAGCATTATGTTCATGCGTTGTCCCCTAAATTAGATAATTAGATAGTTATGCAAATCTATGTTCAAGATTGTCATGTCTTGTGCAAGTAACAGGTGTACCAATATCATTGTATCTCTCATTGCCTAACCTCTAATCATGTAATTTAGTATAAGCAACAACTCAAACTTCCAATCCTTTCACATGTCTAGTCTCATATGCATAAACATAACTTTTAACAATTAAAGCTAACAATTTCAGAAAAACATATTCAAAGCACATGATTTATGAGAAATAAAAGAAAAGACAAAAAAATAAACGAATGTGATAAAAAGTTATAAAAAGTCACAAATGGATCAGATTAATGTTTTGACATCATTAATGGATCGCGGTCTACCTGCCTAGAGGGGTTGTTCGACCTAAGGTTTGCATAAAAGATGATACCAATTTAGGCCGAATCATTGTAATCAAAGGCGTGAACATTTCCAGCTATGGAACTGAATATGCATGTCAACGAAACAGCAACTAACATGGATCGAAACAGCCAAGCAAACGGAACACATATCAGCAAGCAAGCATACTGGACCCCAAACCGTAAGCAAAACAGCCCCAAATTTTCAGCATACAAATTGTCCAAAATTCAGCAAGTAAAAGACCCAAAAACAACAAGTGTTTTGTCCCAAAATCAGCTAACAAACCCTCAAGTCAACTTGAGAAACCGGGTCAAGCATGCATATAACAGACCCACATCCGAAAAAGCATGCAACAGTCCCAAAACTGAGCAACCGAACAGATTAAACCAAATCCGAAACAGACTTAATAAGCAACTGACCAATCTAACATGCAGCCGAAACATGATTAGTTTATCATGCAGTCGAACAAGACCTCCGATGGTAAACAACCAAGCAAACCCCGGCCAAAACCTTCCCCTCGGCGGCCGATCACTACTAAGCATCTACGCAAGGGTCTAAACGAAAACAACGGACACCGGCCATAACGCCGTGAATCTAAATTAGGTGCCAAAATATTTTCATCGGAGGAAAGTTCCTCTCTAAAAACTACATGAATCATCACATCCATTATCGAAAATAAACAATTAAAAGTTCAATATGGCTCTAATCTACCTTCACCGAAGTTTGCGAAAGAAAAATAATAGATCTGAAACCAACAGAGGTAAATCCGAAAGCCCCAGAGCAATCCGAAAGTCCCAGAGCAAATCGCAAAGCCCCAGAAGCAAAATCCGAAAGCCTAGGAGCAAATTCGAAACCTCAGAAGCAAAAACCGAAACCCTAGCTTGAATTCTCAGAAATTTTTGAGAGAAGAGAGAATTTTCCGCATTAAAAGCCTAAAAAAGATCCTTACTTTTAAATAGGACTAAAACGTGTAAAGGAACTCGATTCAATCTTGAAAACAGAAATTTTCGAAGATAAAATCAAATCGAAACGAGGGATTTAAACCTAAGCGGTGGGTCGAACTTATCTCGTGGAATGCGCGGCGTCATCGGATAAGATAGGGCTTCGAAAACCCTAACAACCGCCACCGTTACTCGCATGAGGGAGGAAGAACAAAAAAAGGCATCTGGGTTTCGCTGGCTCGGGTTGAGCTCGTGGGATGAGTTAGTAAATGAAAGGGTTTTTTTAAAGTGAATGAAAAAAAATAAATGGGCATGTGGGCTTGGACCGTTTGGGGTTTTAGAGTTTATTAAAAAAGAGAGTGGGCCATTACAAATTTTGACGTAGGTAAAAAAATATTTGTCCTTCGCCAATCATTCACGCTCATATGTGTAACTAGACACCTAATGACATGTAAACGGTTTCTAGATTTCTTTAGATATCATCAACCTCGCCATCACACTCTGGTGAAATATATTCTTTCTCGATTACTCCATCCTCATTACTAACTTCTCTTATAAGTAAGTTTTTTTGGGGCACTGACTAGCAAAATGAGCAAAGCCATGATATTTGAAATATTGCACCTTTTAAAGTTATTATTATAGGTTTTCAATTTATCCTTTCCATTTATCACATTAGTGGCGATAGTTTAAGATTTAATAATGTTGTTAGGCTAATTAGGTTACTCTATAGCTTTAAAAGTAGGATTTTTGTCTATAAGAGCCTTTAAGGATTCTAAATTTAAAGCTAGATTGAACACTTGTTACACATTGTCTACATTATGATGCCTAATGTTTCTCTTAACCCATAACAAAAACCTAGCAATGATAATGAGGATATTCTTGTAGCTCACTCATAACAAATATGTCATGAAACTTAGTCATGTATTTTTTCACGTAGGTCGTTCGTTGTTCTAGGAGATGATCTATATAAATAAGAGAGAGATATTTTTATTTGACTTTAATTTTCATCTCATTCTGTCTGTGTAGGTATTAGATACTTTCTCTTGTTGTCTCTCTATTGATATTTAAGAAAATTTTGGCAGGCCATATTAGTTTTATCTTAGTAAATTGAACTTTTTGTTCATATAATAACTAGTACCATTTGAAAAAATATTCCATCTATGCTATCCAATCTAAGAAGATCTGAGAATTATAGTTCCATTAAAGTAGCATCTATACTAATCTAGCGTGTGATGTTAGCTCGCTCAAAGTTATCCTTAAAATTGTCATATCTTATTATTCTATTATTATTATTATTATTCTGATTCTATTATCGGATTCATCATCAAATGTGCTTTGTGCTTCATTCTTAAAATTTTGTTCTTTTGATAACTTGTTTTTAGGGTTTCTAGCCTATCTCCAACTTTAAGTTTTAGATATTCTTTTGAAGTTGATTTTTCTAGCCTCTGAATTGAATTATTCTCCATATCTGTTTGTAAGATTTTGCCACTACGTAATAGCTTGGAATGTTAAACAATCACATGAATGTTGATGTAAAATTTTAAATACAAACTTTACACATGTACTAATTAGAATGCACTAATTATGCAAATATGCAATGAAATCCTATTCAAATCTATATGTTGAAAATGCAATCCTAAATATGCTGACGTAACAGGTCGAGGTTATCGAGGCTAGAAATTTATTCAATTATCAATGATATCGACTAATCTAAACAAACTTAAATAATTTTTTTTCAAAATTTAATAATTATAGATTTGATCACATTAAAGGTTACCTGGAAGGCTGGAACGAATACAACTTTGAAGCATCATGTAAGATCTCTAGAGCTTGTAGAGATTTGATTCAGTCGAAATTTCACATGAAAAGCTTGAAAAATAGTTTAAAATGCCAAAATACGCTCAAAATATTTTGTGAATACGGAAAATTCATTGCTGGCATGTGCCATTGACTGGTTAACAACTTAATCGACATTGGATCGGTTTGGATCGGCTCTGCTTCTGCTTAGTCGGCTCTGGTTGAGCCAATGAATAGTATCGGCTCGGGTTTAGCTTGGTTAAATCAAGCAGAGTTGATAAACGTCAGTAGCTTGATGTCGACTCGATTTGACGACACGGCTCGACATTGAAAACGTTTCGTCGGAGGTGTTACTCTTGCAAATCGATATCTATGATGAAATTAGTCGATTTTGTTGGTATTTCTTGTCGATGATGGTGGCATTGGATGTGGGGGAAGACTGTGGAGCTGATGGAAGGGTATATGTTTCGTGTCAAAATCGAGATCAATGACGACATCACAGCTTGATGTCGAATACGACGATGGCGGTGGAAGATGTCAGCAATGGTGGTGGTGGAGCATTGAGATGATGGTGTCGTAAATGTATGGCAATGACGGTGGTTGTGTGGGTCAGGGGTGGTGTCAGCGATGGCATCGACAATGAGCAGAGTTAGGGTTAGGATTTAAGAGGTGGTAGCACTCTGAAGAAAAGGTGGTTTTATATTCTTTTCTCTTTTCTGGATTTTTTTCTCTCCTTCTCCCTCTCTCTCTCTCTCTTTAATTTTTGATCGCTTTTTTGATTTTTTTCAGCCTCACACACATGCAACCAATTCCACTCGCATTCCAATTCAAAGGATTTAATTTTGGTAAACACAAAAGTTTACACTCATTTTATCAAATTATATTCAATGAAAAATAAAATAAGTTTGAGGCCTTTATATATGCTTACAACGTGACTCATCTCATAACACATCCGATGTGGGATTAAAAATACCAAAAATAAGAAAATAACTAAAAGACTCGTACGCTTACAAAATATTCAACTAAAAATGTAAAAAAAATCACATAACTTAAATAAATAATCTAATGAACTTGATCCCAAATTGGATCCTTATCAATAATTTTTGGGTCTTATGCCTAAAAGCTTGACAACCAAGTCACGAGAATCTCGTATTCCAGGAGGGGTTTAAGGGATTTAGGTCCTCACATACCTATTAAGATTATCTCAAAAATAATCAACTCATTATCATTCAACAACTTTTTTAATAATTCAGATTACATGCTTATTTCTAGGCGCAACCCATGTGCTTAACAAATGTAAATAAAAGAAATAAAATAAATCAATTAAAGTTCTGAGGTCCATTGGGCCTACGTGCACAATGCATGCCACTTATTTAAATAACTAAATAAGTCTAAAATGACTAATAATAAACCTCTTTTGATGATGTCTTTGTCAACGACTTAACCTTTGGCATTTCCCATACGAAAATGGTCTACGATGCACCTTTCTGTCATGTGTCAATATTGGTAACGTTGTTAACTCTGTGTTTTACCCATGCGTGGGCCTTGCACATGACTATAGACGTGAAAGGGACGACTTTAGGTGATGTGGTATTGATCGTGACTAATAACACCATCGGCACTTCCGTGGTACAACCAAGGCTGCTAGCTTCTGGGGAGATTGGGGTGGCAGTTTAGTTCAGCCTTGTGGCATGTCCCTAGGGTTAATGTCTACATGGGCTACCACGGCTTGCACAGCCCAAATGATACTTGTTTGGGCAATTTTTTCGCACAGCATGTTGATAGTATGGAGGGTGCAAGGTCAACGTGGTCAAAGGGGACACGCGGGGTCCCCGTGTTGTCATGGCTGTCACATGAGACGGAGATGACCTGTTGGGTCGGCCGATGGCACGTTTGCTTGAGCGGGAAGGCACGGTTCCGTTCTTCGGCAGGCCGAGGGGTAGCCTCGGCGAGATGACAACCTCAGGGATCGGTTGAAGGCGGGGTCGCTCGGTGTGGGACGCGTTAATCTTCGCGTCGGCCCGCCGAAGGGTAGCCTCGACAGAGCGATGGCCTCCTAGTGGTGTGGATGAGCGGACTCTAGGACGAGGGCGCTCGGCTCCGGTTGGGAGGACGCTGAGGAGTAGACTCGGCATCGTTGGATCTCCTGGACCTGAATAGACGAGAGAGCTCGTCAGGGGGGTCGGACCTTGGTTCCGACCGATTCCTCTCCGATGCCAAAGTCAGATCTGGTCTGATAGATGCTCGGTGGGATCGGGCTTGGTTCGCGGAGAGACCAAGCACCGATCCTCCGGCCGAGCTATGGAGGAGAAATATCTTAGGTGGAAGAAGGTGTAAAATGGGGTATGAGATACCTCCGTTATAGATCATGAAAATCCGGGGCCCCCTTGGATGATGCCAACCCCATCCTCATATAGACAACTCGTCCTAATAATGTGCCATGATGTGATATCATGGCCATCATTCATGGGGACGTGCAAATGGGGGAAGTGTTGACCCCCACTAATTATGCCTGTCTTGATGAGGAGATGAATGTCATAAAGGTGGCCATGATGGCTGGAGTGATGGACTCGGGCGGTTGCCATATTTGTCGGGCCTTGATGGCTGGAGAGTGATGGCCATTAAGTTGGGCCATTAAGTCGGGCCATGATGACTAGAGAGTGATGGCCATTTAAGTCGGGCCATTAAGTCGGGCCATGATGGCTAGAGAGTGATGACCATTTAAGTCGGGCCATTAAGTCGGGCCATGATGGCTAGAGAGTGATGGCCATTTAAGTCGGGCCATATTTTCCTGCACTATTGAAGTGGGCAGTCTTTTGGGCCTTCGCCTTGGGTGGAGAAGTGCGGCCCGCCCGTGAGATCCTTGGGCTGGGGCCCTAAGGCCGTAGCAGGCCGGTTGACCGGTCGTAGTTGACTTGGCTCTTCCGGGCCCGGTCAAAATAGTCCTATCAACTTCCCCCATCTTTTGAGCTCTACCATTGTTGAGGTGGAGGTCGGGAGATGTAGTATAATGGGGAAGAAGTTGCTCTCTCTGCAAAACTTGGTCCGTCTTGCGGAGTTGGCTAGGGACGATAGATCGTCGGTCCGAGATTCGTTCGGTTGCAAGGGGAGTCGCCCCTCGACTTACAGCCGACGAAGGATTATGGTCGGCCAGCTGGGGGAGCTGCCCACATTCTTACGACCGATCACATTCGTTCGGTGGTGGGGAGGTTGCTCCTCGACTTATGACCGACGAAGGAATCTGGTCGGTAAGCTGGGGGGGCTGCCCACAGTCTTACGGCCGATCTCGTTCATTCGGTGGCAGGGAGGTTGCTCCTCGACCTACGGCCGACGAAGAAGTGGGTCGACCTACTGGGGGAGTTACCCCTAGCCTTATGATCGATCTCATTCGTTCAGTGGCGGGGAGAGTTGCCCCTCGACTTACGGCCGACGAAGGAGTGGGTCGACCAACCGGGGGAGCTGCCCCCAGCCTTATGGTCGGTGGGTCGATTGGCCTGCTGAGGGTGCTACCACGCAGTCTCATGGTCAGTCGAATGATCAGCCAGCTGGGGGAGTTGACCCCAGCCTTACAGTTGATCTGGTCGGTCCGCTGGGGGAGTTGTCCCCAGCCTTATGATCGACGGGTCGATTGGCCTGCTGGGGGAGCTAGTCCCAGTCTTAGGGTCAATCGAGTGATCGGCCCGCTGGGGGAGTTGCCCCAGCCTTACGTCCGATCTTTTCGATTGCGAGGGGAGTTTCCCTTCGACTTACGGCCGCCGTATGAGTGCTCGGCCCGCTGGGGGTTGCCCCCAGCCCTTTGACCGATCCGTTCGTTCGGTTGCGAGGGGAGTTGCCCCTCGACTTATGGCCGACGAAAGGGGTGAGGACCTTGTCAAGACTTTCGAAGATTCCATGGCAGCGCTCTGCAACTACTTCGCCCAGCTCGGGTGGATGCAGGAGCTGTTCGACAAGCAGGGACCCAACAGCACGGTCGGAGGAGCGGTCTGGATGCTCGAACTCGGACGGTGGGGCTTCGGCCAGATCGGCTCGGCCACGGTCGGAGGAGCGGTCTGGATGCTCGAACTCGGACTGTGGGGCTTCGGCCAGATCGGCTCGGCCACGGTCGGAGGAGCGGTCTGGATGCTCGAACTCGGACTATGGTGCTTCCGCCAGATCGGCTCAGCCACGGTCGGAGGAGCGGTCTGGATGCTCAAACTTATATGGTGGTGCTTCGGTCTGGCTTGCGAAGAGAGATCGGCATAGCTGGCAACTTGGCTTTGATCTCGAATTGTGCTGGATCGGATGGCGGATCAATATCCTCGGCAGCTCGGGGGGAGAGCAGGAGCAGACTGGCTTCCTTAGCGGCTCGACAAGGCGGCCTCCCATCAAGGTCACTCCTCCGTAGTCCCAAGCGAGAAGTCCCAGAGGCGTGCGCCTCCGAATTCGGGGGCGGTGCTACCATTATGCTGGTGCCGGAGATCCTCCACTTGCATCATCAGTTTCGTCAGGTTTGTCGGCAAGGTCGACAAATGGATCTATTTGGCGTCGGGCTCGTCTGATCCTGCTGGAAAGGAGGACGCAAGGGTGGCTCCGATTTGAGGCAGGATTGGACCTGTGCGAGCTTCGACTGGTGGGTCGCAGCGTCCTCGTGAGTTGGAGGAGCGATGATCGAAGGACGATGGGTGGTGAAGGTCCTGTCGATTAAGCTTCAATCACAGATCAGGCTTGGAATGATCTTCGAGAAAGCTGATGTTGATGTCTTTGATGCCATGGGGCTCGGAACGGGTCTTCAGGAAAAACTGTTCGCCATCTCCGGAGCTCTGGAGCTCGGGATGAGCTTCGAGGAAGCTGCCGTCGACACCGTTCGACGCTCTGGGATTTGGATCGAGCTCCGAAAGGTCGTCGTCGATGTCGTTCATGTTGTTGGGGTTTAGGAGCTCCGTGGAATTTTTTTGGAGACTTGTCGCCGCCGCCCGACGCTTCGAAGTGTAGGCAGAGACCACGGAAGCTTGGGGAGGATATCATCACTTCCTTCTTGATCACATTAGTTTGGATGCGAATATCGAGCCTCGCGATGGGGTGGATGAGCTTCCAACAGTGTTGAGCGTGAGTGGGCTCGGTTCTCAGCTAATGCACTAGCCGTGAGATGAGGGAGCTTTAGTTCTCGATCGTCGATCTTCCATCAGCTTGATCATGAGCTTCGAGTGTTGCTTCGGAGATCGAACCAGCAGAACGCTCGGAGCTTCCGACCGCCAGAATTTTGCCCGGAGCCTCGTTCACTAGATCAGACCTTGGTTGACGAGGTTGGGTCGTGGAGTTCCAACGAAGCCTCGTAGCACGGATCACTTACGAGCCGAGGGTCGTACAAATCCGTGGCGAGCTCTGTCTCTCGCTGATTGAGGCAAGAGGCAAAATGGCGGATGGTCGCCCACGAGCATGGCCAGGAAGGTTGAACGTCGAATGATCATGGCCATGAACTTTGAAAAAACCTCTGACCGCATTGATAAAACCGATAGGTAAAGGGAGCTGTGGAACTTGGTACAACCCAGCACTTGCCGAGATGGGAACTCCATCGCATCTCTGCCATACTGATATGACCCACAGCGAGACCATGAAATTTGAAAACCCCTCTCCTTTAACATTCCCCCATTAGGAATTTGCAACCTGGACCTTGCTAAAAGAGAAAGGACAACGTGATGGTAGAGAAGGGAGAGTGGGATTTTGCCATGCTACTACGGCACGTCCATTCCAAATTGGGTTGCCTCTCCAACGTTTGGGTGTTCGGCCGGTTGGTGAGCCCGGAGGACGGAACTGGGCTCACTCGGCATGGCGACACGGGCTTGGAACCTCCCCAAGATAGGCGCCCTAAGTTCTGAGATGGGAGCTCGGCTTGTGCGGCACCGGAGCATGGGGCTCAATAGGATCGGCGGCCCAGTATGCTCGGGAGGGCTGCATGAGGATTCGGCAATGCTGCGCGCTCGAGGGGGGTCGCTCTCCGGGGACGTCAGCGGCGATGTGCAATGTACAGAGACAGTTGGTGATGTCATTCTCGGTGTCGGACGAGGTAGCCCCAACGGATTATCAGACTAAACTTGCAAAGGATCGAAGAGTGGATTAGGAGAGTATTTGCAATTTGTAATCGGTAGATAGAACCAAATTAATTAGTATGGGGAAAGGAGATTGAACGACCATTTTGTAGCTCGGCGTGGAGGTCCGGATGCTCGGCATCGATCCTCTCAAGGTCTCGCTCACATCCGTGTGCTGATCGAAGTGTTTCGAGGAGCCACTATCTCCCTCAGGCATTTCATCGAGCAGTTTGTCAGCGTCACTTGACGCTGGATTGGGATATTGGCAGTTCTCACCAACTCGGAATTCTTCGCCTCGAGCCGAGGACATGTAGCCGAAGCGGAGGGTCCAACACCTGAGCGGAGTTGGTCAGGCGGAACTCAGATCTTCGGTCGCAGACAAAGGAGACGTCGATGCAGAATCCAGAAATCTCTTGTTGAGGATCATGCCTAAGAAATGGATTTAATCGACGCGCAAGAGTGATCTGGACGCCATTTCTACTCCAACTTCTGAGATTAGGCATCAAGGTCTGCCCAACTTCTGCCTAAAATCATCGAAATTCTGACCGGATTCGAGAGAGCTTAGGGTGTTCACATCGGGCCTCCACCGAGTACCGAGCTGGTAGCTCGGCCTCCCACGAGCGTTGCGTAGGAAACTTGGGCCTCTGTCAGAGCACCGCGCCGCGAGCCTCCCGATCTGCTCGACCTGGCATGGAAGCATCGAAGTAGCTTGGAAGGTGGAGATCTTTGAACCACGGATCAGACTCGCCATTGGCCTCGTTCCTATGCTGGATCAAGAGGCGGAGATCTTGATCCTGGCCGATGTCGTCAGCGATCGGTGCCGGAGAGGGAGCTAGACTCGGATGAGGGGTTTGCCTTAGCACCGATTAGATCGATGCGCCTTTGGACGATGCCGAAGTCTTCGCTGAAAGGGGAGAGGGTCTCACAGGACCTTAGGGTCTTGACAGATCTTCTGAGGCTTCGCAGCACAAATTGGGTGATAAGATGATGATCCCTTTAACGAGTCCTTGCAGTCCTCTCCCTTCTGTTGATCACCGCCCTCTTCTCATCAGTCCCGCGGTCCGCCAACCTCTTCCTTTCGTGCGTCGGCGGCGGAGGGCCAGGCGGGCCTAGGCACGGCGACGGGTGAATCGCCAGAGGAAACCGGACCAGCATCGGTGCCATAGGGCCTGGGGCTAGATCCGTGAGTATGTGTAGCTCCTCGGGGTTTGACGAGGTGGGTATCTGCCTGGCGGAGGGCGCAACGGATGGACTGGGCCCCCGGCGGTAGCGAGGGCTGTTGACCAGCATCAGCACGCACCCTCAATAGCTCCGTAAGGTGGGTGAGCGGCGTCTCTTCGCCACCCTCAGCTGGAAATCAGAGGAAGGTTGGCAGCGGCGGCCCCGCGCGGAGGCAGGTCTAGTGAGATTGGCAGTGGCCTTCTCTGATTCCACCCTCGAGATCTGCGAAGACCTACGACGCTTTCTGAAGATCCGCGAAGCCTGAGAGGAAGACCGAGAGGCAGGAAAGATATGCGACGCCTCCATGCGCGATTCCGCCTTCGAGCCCGATCTCCTCAAGCCTGGACAGAGGACTTTCCCCTTTCGATGAGATCCGAGCAATGGGCATCTCGCATAAGACCATGTAAAGCTAGATGGGCATGTGAGCAAACTTTGCGGATGATGCCAACCAGCCCATCTTCTCGCTTTCGCCTCCCGTCTTTGTCTTGAGTGGAGGCTAGATTCCGATTTTGGGAACGAGTCGTTGCCGACGTGGTTCATGACGTGGATGTTAACTCGTTTCCCACAGACGGCGCCAAATGTTTGGGCGATTTTTTCGCACAACATGTTGATAGTATGGAGGGTGCGGGGTCAACGCGGTCAAAGGGGACACGCGGGGCCCCCGTGTTGTCGTGGCTGTCACGTGAGACGGAGATGACCCGTTGAGTCAGCCGATGACGCGTTCGCTTGAGCGGGAAGGCACGGTTCCGTTCTTTGGCAGGCCGAGGGGTAGCCTCGGCGGGATGACAACCTCAGGGATCGGTTGAAGGCGGGGTCGCTCGGTGTGGGACGCGCGGATCTTCGTGTCGGCCCGCCGAAAGGTAGCCTCGGTAGAGCGATGGCCTCCTAGTGGTGGGGATGAGCGGACTCTAGGACGAGGGCGCTCGGATCCGGTTGGGAGGACGCTAAGGGGTAGCCTCGGCGTCGTTGGATCTCCTGGACCTGAATAGACGAGAGAGCTCGTCAAGGGGGTCGGACCTTGGTTCTGACCGATTCTCCTCCGATGCCAAAGTCAGATCTGGTCTGATAGATGCTCGGTGGGATCGGGCTTGGTTCGCGGAGAGACCAAGCACCGATCCTCCGGCCGAGCTATGGAGGAGAAATATCTTAGGTGGAACAAGGTGTAAAATGGGGTATAAGATACCTCCGTTGTAGATCGTGAAAATCCGGGGCCCCCCTTGGATGATGCCAACCCCCTCCTCATATAGGCGACTCGTCCTAATAATGTGCCATGATGTGACATCATGGCCATCATTCATGGGAACGTGCAAATGGGGGAAGTGTTGACCCCCTCTAATTGCGCCCGTCTTGATGAGGAGATGAATGTTATAAAGGTGGCCATGATGGCTGGAGTGATGGACTCGGACGGTTGCCATATTTGACGGGCCTTGATGACTGGAGAGTGATGGCCATTAAGTCGGGCCATGATGGCTAGAGAGTGATGGCCATTTAAGTCGGGCCATTAAGTCGGGCCATGATGGCTAGAGAGTGATGGCCATTTAAGTCAGGCCATATTTTCCTGCACTATTGAAGTGGGCAGTGTCACGCCCCGCTTCCCAAAAATATGGAGGCGAAGCGTGAGAAGGTCCGCTCAGACTTGAAGCTACAAAGCTTTAAGTCCGATAAGCGTCGATCAAATTTAAAACTGCAGGTCCTTGCAACGCTAACGAAACAAAGATAATAATAATGAAATGAGACAAAAGAACATCTCAGAATATCCATAAAATAAGTTTCCAACATCGCAGAAAAGCCACCAGGCTAAAAGAAAAGAGATTAAAGGCCCAAACATGGCCAACAAAAGTATAGGGTACAAAACAACGGTGCTACGCACCAGCAACTAACAAAAGGCCTAAAACAACATAAAGCTCAACAAAACTCAAAGCATGGTCACCGGTGTCCACCAAAATCCTCCTGGCAATCATGGACTCAGACTCAGCGTCAGCAACTCATCACGTACACAGCAACGATCTCTGGCTCAGGTCTAACATGTGACACCCAAAAGAGCAAGGGGCACATGTCAGCAAGTCTGGAAGACTTGTGCAAGTGAAACTGAAAGTACAAGTAAGAGCAACCTAGCAGTTCTAGTATGAATGCGATGACATGGCCGTTTAAAGTATGAGTGCAACAGGTAAAGTAAAGTAAAGTACAGTACGAGCATGGCATGGCATTCACAAGACAAGTACAAGACAAGAAAAGTAAACACCTCGTGCACAGAGATTCCGCCTTTTGGCTAGAGGGCTGATCAAGCCACTCCTAAGCTCAAGCGAACGTTTATCCCTACCCCTCCACGTGTGTCGAGCCAGGGCCTTACCCCCGAACACGGAATGCTCGCTTCTGGACCACGAGCCAGGAAGTGTGTAAACAAGTATGGCCTAGGGGTGCACCTAGCCAGGAACACGGAAACACGGATTTGTACAAGTATTTTGTAGCGTGTGCTACGATGCAACAATCAAGTTGGATGACATGTAAGATGCAATGCATGGCAGTTAAAAGTACGTACAGTTTAAGGAAAGTAAACGTGACAGTTTAGCATGCATGAATGGCAAGTTTAAGGGTTGAATCTAGCTTCGTTGTCAAGCTAGATCATTTAGGTGACGGATCTAGTTTCGTTGTCAAACTAGATCAAGTAGGCGTCTAGCCAGCTATCATTTCACTGACTAGTCTCTTTTACGCTAAAAGCAAGGAAGTGGCCTAAAAACATGGCCCTACACAAGAGTTGGCAAGTTTCACTTGCCTGCAAGTACAACGTCTGAGCACAGCGTCCAATGAGTCCAAGAATCACAATTATCCTACGTGCAAAGTCCACCGGCCTAAAGTCCATATTATTAATCTTGATTAGTGAATTTAAAACATTTAAAATACTTTAAAAATACTGATTTTAGTCTTGATTAGCAGGCAATGGGTTGGGGGTCCTAGGGGTGCAAAACGTTACCTCAACACGACGCGAAAGCTACACCGGCGTTGGGTAGCGACGCCGGGGGTTGGAATAAAGAACGCGCTCCAAGTCCTGATTCCAAAATAGATTCCTTGCTGGAAAGTTCAGAGCGTCGGCCGGGGCAACGGTTCCAGATTCCAAAGCTCGCACGTGCGACGATGGGCTACGACGTGCGACGACGTCGTACGCGACGGATCCTTGAAGAGAAAGCACCTAGGTGGGGCCCACAGTAGTCCTAGGGACCTTTGGGGGACCCACAATACCTCTGGAGAGCTTGGGGGGGCCCACGGTGGCAAGCGTTACGAGAGTTGCAACGTTGCGACGAACGTCGCTCGGTCAGACACTAGCCGCTGCGAGGAATCGGCTCGGTCAGACACATGGGGACGGCCGGTGCAGCGCTTGGGGTTGGTGCGGTCGTCGGTCACAGCGGCCGCTGCGGGGGATTTCTTCGGTCAGACACTGCGGAAGCGGGCTGCAGCGCTGCGGGGGTTGCAACGGAGCGGGGGAGCGGGCGATGCGGGGGAGCGCTTCGGTCGGTGCGGGCGGGAGCGTCGGTCGGTGCGGGGGTTGCAACGTTGCAGTTGCAACGTTGCGGAGCGGAGCGGAGGCGGGGCAATCTCTCGGTCAGACCGAGAGATGTCCTCGGTCGGAGCGGGGAGCGGGGGAGCGGTGCGGGCTAGGCTGGGTGCGGGCGGTGGCCTCGGTCAGACCGAGGGAACGGGGCGGAAATCTCCGGTCGTGCACAGGCGACGGCTGCAACGTTGCGACGATTCGTCGCAACGTCCAATTTCAAGTTTGGAAGAGGCTAGGGCTAATTTCTTTGGAAAATAGGACTTGCTAGGGGTTGCTTATATAGTATAGGTGGGTTGACTTGGTCTAGGGCTAAATCTAATAGGATTAGAAGTTCAAAAATATTTAAAATTCAAATCTAACCAACTCCTTCTCACCCAAGGATTTGACCTGGTCCAAATGAGCTGGAAATTGGCTCAAAAATTCTTTAAAACGTTTAAAACTCAAATAAATTTTCTTTGGCCGAATTTAATTTAAAAATAAATTATTAAAAATAATATAAAACTTGTTAAAAATATAAAAGTGGTCAAATAAACTCCAAAAATTATAAAATAAATATTGGGGTGATCGTGATGACGAATGTGAGCTAACTAAGAAGACGGATCTCAGTTTCGACGTTGGACGACGAAACTAAAAATAGAAACGTCTCCCGTCAAGAGTGAGAATCGTCACGTCTCTTCGAGTAAGTTTAAATTGTGGGAAAACGACTCGAGGAGCGTCGTTCCAAATTAGTGCCACTATTTAATACTCTCAGAGACGTTCACAACGGCATATCACACGAAAGTGTTCACAAACAAGCAAAGTCTAAAACAAACACGTGCACGGTCAAGAGCACGTGCACGAACAACGTACGACGAAAAGTGGTCGTTACATCCTCCCCACCTTAGAATAAAGTCCGTCCTCGGACTTTCTAATATAGCTAGTCGCTCTAGTAACTACCCCAAATCAAGTCACATTATATTTCAAACCAAGTATAGTCATTACAAGTGCTTATATATGCACTAGGTAGTCAAACATTAACACTATCAACACGTATATATATATTCACATACGTATACACTTATACCTATTATAGTCAGTCGACTTCATACATGTATTTCAATCAGATATATAAACATACATCCCTTATATAACTGCTACTACTTACCTAAACACAAAACAATATTTCAGATACTTATATAAAGATAGTTTCACGCTTAACCAATACAATCATCGCTCTACCTATAGGTAGCTACCTATGCACAAACATCAAGGGTATACTACCCTCTAATATTCATCCAATACCAAGCATCTCACACATATAGTCACACCATACCATTATTAAATCAAGTTCACTATATCTAATATACATTCACCACTACTATAATTTCACAACATATAGTCATTCAAACACATGCAAATAGTTCACCATATATTCACATCACGTACGGTCCTATAACTATATTTACGACACGCCACATATACCATAGTCATCCATACTTATAACTAAGCACATACTTACCCGTGCATGGTGCACTCCCATACACGCTAACATTTCATTTTCATACGCCAATCATACCATTATATAACTAGCACACATACACACCTAGTTTTAGCTAGTACGCATAAGTTCACACGAGCAAGTCCGTAGTAAATAAATATACCACAAGACCAGCACCTATAACTATATACTGGCGTAGCGAACCACAATCATGTGCGTAGCACGACCAGGCACAACCACTTCTATCACTATACATACATCAAACATTGCTATATTCAAACTACAACATACATTCAATATACTTGGAGTATACTCACTCAAGCTTGAGTGAGACTCAATACACTCATCAGGATATTCTATATACGTAACACGGTATTCATACCTATACTAATACCATTCCAATATTTATACGTCTATAAATACAACCATATACACACCATAAGTCATTCACCTAATATTTAGTCAGGTAATACTCACATAGTTAAATCATTCTATATACCATAATAATGATACAGACATTAGCACACGTATATTTATAATACACGCCTTCATACTTGCATATGTATACATCGTATAGTCATACATATGTAACACATATATTCACACCATGGCCTACTACCTATAATCAGTATACTAACACATCCACACATACATAATTAGGATGTGCAATAGTCGTGTATACCTCACGGTATGCACACATGCAACATCCCGCAAAAGCCAGCTATCAATCAAAATTATTATCCTACTACCATATGTATATCACATATATACTCAGGCAACAAAACATGACTACTTACGTCTAAACGCTATATATATCTACCTACGAGCACATACTCACACGTACTAGTATATGGGTCACTCAATAGGCCTACTTACTTAACTATACATACACTTATTATTATCACACCTAGCACACACATAACTTTACCAATCATTTTATTTCAACCATTATAAGTATCTCTTACTACATACACAACTTAGATATTCCAACGCTAATTCAAATATACACAAGCATCCCTAGTATAGTATATCTAACCTCTCACAAGTCTATACATTCTAGCACATAAACAACTTCATAATATCACGAATAACTCCAAGTACATATATATATCACACAGTAGGCAAGCATCAATATACTATGGGGGGTACACTCATTCAAGCCCACGTACACAACTTAGGTACGTGCACTACGACTACCTCACGAGGTCCAAGGGTCTACTAACAACTAAGAGTTGACCAGACATTGACGAGCACTAAAGTCTAAGCAACAAGGGAGGTCGAGAGCGTGACGAGAGAAGGGTCGATAAGCACGAGTTCAGATAGGACGAATACAAGGAGACAGCTTGGTTAGGGAAAACTGAGATTCACTGGTGAATGTTTAGGTAGAGGAAAGGGAGATGTAGTGATACTCATATAGAATTGAGAAATGAAGTAACATAAGCTAAAACACGCGAAATTGAAAACTGTTGTACTTCGAAAGTTGAAATCCCAGTCTGAAAAGAAATATTTGGAGGGCGATAAACGAGTTGTTCGAAATGAGTTTGAGTCGAATATTCATAATAAGAGAAAATGTTTTATTAAAAAAAATCATTATAAAAGGAAATAAAATCATTTACACGAATATTAAGGACGTGGCTTGGAAAATCTATAAGTCAGTAATTTAATATAATATGTTGTCAAAAGTTTTGGAAGGTCGAGAATGAAATCAAGTAACAGAAGCATTTAAACTCATATTAAATGCTTTCAAAACTTTTAGGCTATGGAAAACTTAAAATACTCAATTGAAACTACTTTTAGAGAACCAAGGTTTGCCGAAAATGAAAAAAAAAAAACGATTTACACAAGGTTCTTAATATATGAGAACAACAAGTCTGGCACGGTTATAAAAATAGTTGAAATTCGATTTGGTTTAGAAATTTTTCTACAAACGTGTATGGTGAGCGGAGGGAAAATAGTAGTAACTTGCATAAGAATTATCAGGAGCGAATAGCAATTCTTTAAAATCAAATCAGGGAGGGTCTAAAACAAGAAGGGTTATGAAAATAGCAATTTTGCAAAAATCTGAAGTAGCGAAAATGACGAGCAAAGCCAACTTGCTGAAATCTGAAATTCCATGTGACTTGAAAAGTATATTAAAAGTGAACACGATATGTTATTCAAATGGCATACATAAGAGGGAAAATTATAAATCGAATTGGACAATGGTTCAGAATAAAATATATGAAAAGACGACATGCGTACGAAAACATAGGTTGGGAAAAATATTATAAGCTAGAGTTCAAAATTCCGACAAACGTTTTAAAAATTTAAATCAACGAAGTAGTATGGGAAAGAGGAAATCGAAGAATACTTTCAGAAGATTCAGGTTTGTAACGGAGAGGGTCGAAAATTGACGACGATCGTCATGAGGCGATCTCGTGAATCGAGGGGAGGAAATTGGTCAGACGATCAAAACATTCATACGCCTAGGATATGGATCAGGAAAGTCTACGGAAACTCCTACGGTCGACCAACTAAAGATTTGGAACTAAGCACTAAGACCTTCTAAGGTTAGACGGTAGAGAAATGCGTTCAGCTTGTTCCGAAATCGATGAACCCAAGCGAACGACTGAAAGGAAAATCTAGAAGTCTAATATGGTCAGGGTTAGGCAAGGACCACTAAGGTAACTCCTACGGCGATCAATTGCTAGAAGGGGGTCTAACTACCAATCGGAGGCTTCTAACTAGCAAGCACAGACGTCTAACTAAGTCCCTTACCACCTAGTGTCCTAAGAAATCGACTAGACTCAGGGCTTATGACTCGGATGTTGCAATTTATTTAATGGACATTCCGTTATCATCGTTGTTCCGTTAATTCGCAATTGCAAGATTGGACCTGCATGGGCCACCAACAAAACCTGTCACGCCCCGCTTCCCAAAAATATGGAGGCGAAGCGTGAGAAGGTCCGCTCAGACTTGAAGCTACAAAGCTTTAAGTCCGATAAGCGTCGATCAAATTTAAAACTGCAGGTCCTTGCAACGCTAACGAAACAAAGATAATAATAATGAAATGAGACAAAAGAACATCTCAGAATATCCATAAAATAAGTTTCCAACATCGCAGAAAAGCCACCAGGCTAAAAGAAAAGAGATTAAAGGCCCAAACATGGCCAACAAAAGTATAGGGTACAAAACAACGGTGCTACGCACCAGCAACTAACAAAAGGCCTAAAACAACATAAAGCTCAACAAAACTCAAAGCATGGTCACCGGTGTCCACCAAAATCCTCCTGGCAATCATGGACTCAGACTCAGCGTCAGCAACTCATCACGTACACAGCAACGATCTCTGGCTCAGGTCTAACATGTGACACCCAAAAGAGCAAGGGGCACATGTCAGCAAGTCTGGAAGACTTGTGCAAGTGAAACTGAAAGTACAAGTAAGAGCAACCTAGCAGTTCTAGTATGAATGCGATGACATGGCCGTTTAAAGTATGAGTGCAACAGGTAAAGTAAAGTAAAGTACAGTACGAGCATGGCATGGCATTCACAAGACAAGTACAAGACAAGAAAAGTAAACACCTCGTGCACAGAGATTCCGCCTTTTGGCTAGAGGGCTGATCAAGCCACTCCTAAGCTCAAGCGAACGTTTATCCCTACCCCTCCACGTGTGTCGAGCCAGGGCCTTACCCCCGAACACGGAATGCTCGCTTCTGGACCACGAGCCAGGAAGTGTGTAAACAAGTATGGCCTAGGGGTGCACCTAGCCAGGAACACGGAAACACGGATTTGTACAAGTATTTTGTAGCGTGTGCTACGATGCAACAATCAAGTTGGATGACATGTAAGATGCAATGCATGGCAGTTAAAAGTACGTACAGTTTAAGGAAAGTAAACGTGACAGTTTAGCATGCATGAATGGCAAGTTTAAGGGTTGAATCTAGCTTCGTTGTCAAGCTAGATCATTTAGGTGACGGATCTAGTTTCGTTGTCAAACTAGATCAAGTAGGCGTCTAGCCAGCTATCATTTCACTGACTAGTCTCTTTTACGCTAAAAGCAAGGAAGTGGCCTAAAAACATGGCCCTACACAAGAGTTGGCAAGTTTCACTTGCCTGCAAGTACAACGTCTGAGCACAGCGTCCAATGAGTCCAAGAATCACAATTATCCTACGTGCAAAGTCCACCGGCCTAAAGTCCATATTATTAATCTTGATTAGTGAATTTAAAACATTTAAAATACTTTAAAAATACTGATTTTAGTCTTGATTAGCAGGCAATGGGTTGGGGGTCCTAGGGGTGCAAAACGTTACCTCAACACGACGCGAAAGCTACACCGGCGTCGGGTAGCGACGCCGGGGGTTGGAATAAAGAACGCGCTCCAAGTCCTGATTCCAAAATAGATTCCTTGCTGGAAAGTTCAGAGCGTCGGCCGGGGCAACGGTTCCAGATTCCAAAGCTCGCACGTGCGACGATGGGCTACGACGTGCGACGACGTCGTACGCGACGGATCCTTGAAGAGAAAGCACCTAGGTGGGGCCCACAGTAGTCCTAGGGACCTTTGGGGGACCCACAATACCTCTGGAGAGCTTGGGGGGGCCCACGGTGGCAAGCGTTACGAGAGTTGCAACGTTGCGACGAACGTCGCTCGGTCAGACACTAGCCGCTGCGAGGAATCGGCTCGGTCAGACACATGGGGACGGCCGGTGCAGCGCTTGGGGTTGGTGCGGTCGTCGGTCACAGCGGCCGCTGCGGGGGATTTCTTCGGTCAGACACTGCGGAAGCGGGCTGCAGCGCTGCGGGGGTTGCAACGGAGCGGGGGAGCGGGCGATGCGGGGGAGCGCTTCGGTCGGTGCGGGCGGGAGCGTCGGTCGGTGCGGGGGTTGCAACGTTGCAGTTGCAACGTTGCGGAGCGGAGCGGAGGCGGGGCAATCTCTCGGTCAGACCGAGAGATGTCCTCGGTCGGAGCGGGGAGCGGGGGAGCGGTGCGGGCTAGGCTGGGTGCGGGCGGTGGCCTCGGTCAGACCGAGGGAACGGGGCGGAAATCTCCGGTCGTGCACAGGCGACGGCTGCAACGTTGCGACGATTCGTCGCAACGTCCAATTTCAAGTTTGGAAGAGGCTAGGGCTAATTTCTTTGGAAAATAGGACTTGCTAGGGGTTGCTTATATAGTATAGGTGGGTTGACTTGGTCTAGGGCTAAATCTAATAGGATTAGAAGTTCAAAAATATTTAAAATTCAAATCTAACCAACTCCTTCTCACCCAAGGATTTGACCTGGTCCAAATGAGCTGGAAATTGGCTCAAAAATTCTTTAAAACGTTTAAAACTCAAATAAATTTTCTTTGGCCGAATTTAATTTAAAAATAAATTATTAAAAATAATATAAAACTTGTTAAAAATATAAAAGTGGTCAAATAAACTCCAAAAATTATAAAATAAATATTGGGGTGATCGTGATGACGAATGTGAGCTAACTAAGAAGACGGATCTCAGTTTCGACGTTGGACGACGAAACTAAAAATAGAAACGTCTCCCGTCAAGAGTGAGAATCGTCACGTCTCTTCGAGTAAGTTTAAATTGTGGGAAAACGACTCGAGGAGCGTCGTTCCAAATTAGTGCCACTATTTAATACTCTCAGAGACGTTCACAACGGCATATCACACGAAAGTGTTCACAAACAAGCAAAGTCTAAAACAAACACGTGCACGGTCAAGAGCACGTGCACGAACAACGTACGACGAAAAGTGGTCGTTACATCCTCCCCACCTTAGAATAAAGTCCGTCCTCGGACTTTCTAATATAGCTAGTCGCTCTAGTAACTACCCCAAATCAAGTCACATTATATTTCAAACCAAGTATAGTCATTACAAGTGCTTATATATGCACTAGGTAGTCAAACATTAACACTATCAACACGTATATATATATTCACATACGTATACACTTATACCTATTATAGTCAGTCGACTTCATACATGTATTTCAATCAGATATATAAACATACATCCCTTATATAACTGCTACTACTTACCTAAACACAAAACAATATTTCAGATACTTATATAAAGATAGTTTCACGCTTAACCAATACAATCATCGCTCTACCTATAGGTAGCTACCTATGCACAAACATCAAGGGTATACTACCCTCTAATATTCATCCAATACCAAGCATCTCACACATATAGTCACACCATACCATTATTAAATCAAGTTCACTATATCTAATATACATTCACCACTACTATAATTTCACAACATATAGTCATTCAAACACATGCAAATAGTTCACCATATATTCACATCACGTACGGTCCTATAACTATATTTACGACACGCCACATATACCATAGTCATCCATACTTATAACTAAGCACATACTTACCCGTGCATGGTGCACTCCCATACACGCTAACATTTCATTTTCATACGCCAATCATACCATTATATAACTAGCACACATACACACCTAGTTTTAGCTAGTACGCATAAGTTCACACGAGCAAGTCCGTAGTAAATAAATATACCACAAGACCAGCACCTATAACTATATACTGGCGTAGCGAACCACAATCATGTGCGTAGCACGACCAGGCACAACCACTTCTATCACTATACATACATCAAACATTGCTATATTCAAACTACAACATACATTCAATATACTTGGAGTATACTCACTCAAGCTTGAGTGAGACTCAATACACTCATCAGGATATTCTATATACGTAACACGGTATTCATACCTATACTAATACCATTCCAATATTTATACGTCTATAAATACAACCATATACACACCATAAGTCATTCACCTAATATTTAGTCAGGTAATACTCACATAGTTAAATCATTCTATATACCATAATAATGATACAGACATTAGCACACGTATATTTATAATACACGCCTTCATACTTGCATATGTATACATCGTATAGTCATACATATGTAACACATATATTCACACCATGGCCTACTACCTATAATCAGTATACTAACACATCCACACATACATAATTAGGATGTGCAATAGTCGTGTATACCTCACGGTATGCACACATGCAACATCCCGCAAAAGCCAGCTATCAATCAAAATTATTATCCTACTACCATATGTATATCACATATATACTCAGGCAACAAAACATGACTACTTACGTCTAAACGCTATATATATCTACCTACGAGCACATACTCACACGTACTAGTATATGGGTCACTCAATAGGCCTACTTACTTAACTATACATACACTTATTATTATCACACCTAGCACACACATAACTTTACCAATCATTTTATTTCAACCATTATAAGTATCTCTTACTACATACACAACTTAGATATTCCAACGCTAATTCAAATATACACAAGCATCCCTAGTATAGTATATCTAACCTCTCACAAGTCTATACATTCTAGCACATAAACAACTTCATAATATCACGAATAACTCCAAGTACATATATATATCACACAGTAGGCAAGCATCAATATACTATGGGGGGTACACTCATTCAAGCCCACGTACACAACTTAGGTACGTGCACTACGACTACCTCACGAGGTCCAAGGGTCTACTAACAACTAAGAGTTGACCAGACATTGACGAGCACTAAAGTCTAAGCAACAAGGGAGGTCGAGAGCGTGACGAGAGAAGGGTCGATAAGCACGAGTTCAGATAGGACGAATACAAGGAGACAGCTTGGTTAGGGAAAACTGAGATTCACTGGTGAATGTTTAGGTAGAGGAAAGGGAGATGTAGTGATACTCATATAGAATTGAGAAATGAAGTAACATAAGCTAAAACACGCGAAATTGAAAACTGTTGTACTTCGAAAGTTGAAATCCCAGTCTGAAAAGAAATATTTGGAGGGCGATAAACGAGTTGTTCGAAATGAGTTTGAGTCGAATATTCATAATAAGAGAAAATGTTTTATTAAAAAAAATCATTATAAAAGGAAATAAAATCATTTACACGAATATTAAGGACGTGGCTTGGAAAATCTATAAGTCAGTAATTTAATATAATATGTTGTCAAAAGTTTTGGAAGGTCGAGAATGAAATCAAGTAACAGAAGCATTTAAACTCATATTAAATGCTTTCAAAACTTTTAGGCTATGGAAAACTTAAAATACTCAATTGAAACTACTTTTAGAGAACCAAGGTTTGCCGAAAATGAAAAAAAAAACGATTTACACAAGGTTCTTAATATATGAGAACAACAAGTCTGGCACGGTTATAAAAATAGTTGAAATTCGATTTGGTTTAGAAATTTTTCTACAAACGTGTATGGTGAGCGGAGGGAAAATAGTAGTAACTTGCATAAGAATTATCAGGAGCGAATAGCAATTCTTTAAAATCAAATCAGGGAGGGTCTAAAACAAGAAGGGTTATGAAAATAGCAATTTTGCAAAAATCTGAAGTAGCGAAAATGACGAGCAAAGCCAACTTGCTGAAATCTGAAATTCCATGTGACTTGAAAAGTATATTAAAAGTGAACACGATATGTTATTCAAATGGCATACATAAGAGGGAAAATTATAAATCGAATTGGACAATGGTTCAGAATAAAATATATGAAAAGACGACATGCGTACGAAAACATAGGTTGGGAAAAATATTATAAGCTAGAGTTCAAAATTCCGACAAACGTTTTAAAAATTTAAATCAACGAAGTAGTATGGGAAAGAGGAAATCGAAGAATACTTTCAGAAGATTCAGGTTTGTAACGGAGAGGGTCGAAAATTGACGACGATCGTCATGAGGCGATCTCGTGAATCGAGGGGAGGAAATTGGTCAGACGATCAAAACATTCATACGCCTAGGATATGGATCAGGAAAGTCTACGGAAACTCCTACGGTCGACCAACTAAAGATTTGGAACTAAGCACTAAGACCTTCTAAGGTTAGACGGTAGAGAAATGCGTTCAGCTTGTTCCGAAATCGATGAACCCAAGCGAACGACTGAAAGGAAAATCTAGAAGTCTAATATGGTCAGGGTTAGGCAAGGACCACTAAGGTAACTCCTACGGCGATCAATTGCTAGAAGGGGGTCTAACTACCAATCGGAGGCTTCTAACTAGCAAGCACAGACGTCTAACTAAGTCCCTTACCACCTAGTGTCCTAAGAAATCGACTAGACTCAGGGCTTATGACTCGGATGTTGCAATTTATTTAATGGACATTCCGTTATCATCGTTGTTCCGTTAATTCGCAATTGCAAGATTGGACCTGCATGGGCCACCAACAAAACCTGTCACGCCCCGCTTCCCAAAAATATGGAGGCGAAGCGTGAGAAGGTCCGCTCAGACTTGAAGCTACAAAGCTTTAAGTCCGATAAGCGTCGATCAAATTTAAAACTGCAGGTCCTTGCAACGCTAACGAAACAAAGATAATAATAATGAAATGAGACAAAAGAACATCTCAGAATATCCATAAAATAAGTTTCCAACATCGCAGAAAAGCCACCAGGCTAAAAGAAAAGAGATTAAAGGCCCAAACATGGCCAACAAAAGTATAGGGTACAAAACAACGGTGCTACGCACCAGCAACTAACAAAAGGCCTAAAACAACATAAAGCTCAACAAAACTCAAAGCATGGTCACCGGTGTCCACCAAAATCCTCCTGGCAATCATGGACTCAGACTCAGCGTCAGCAACTCATCACGTACACAGCAACGATCTCTGGCTCAGGTCTAACATGTGACACCCAAAAGAGCAAGGGGCACATGTCAGCAAGTCTGGAAGACTTGTGCAAGTGAAACTGAAAGTACAAGTAAGAGCAACCTAGCAGTTCTAGTATGAATGCGATGACATGGCCGTTTAAAGTATGAGTGCAACAGGTAAAGTAAAGTAAAGTACAGTACGAGCATGGCATGGCATTCACAAGACAAGTACAAGACAAGAAAAGTAAACACCTCGTGCACAGAGATTCCGCCTTTTGGCTAGAGGGCTGATCAAGCCACTCCTAAGCTCAAGCGAACGTTTATCCCTACCCCTCCACGTGTGTCGAGCCAGGGCCTTACCCCCGAACACGGAATGCTCGCTTCTGGACCACGAGCCAGGAAGTGTGTAAACAAGTATGGCCTAGGGGTGCACCTAGCCAGGAACACGGAAACACGGATTTGTACAAGTATTTTGTAGCGTGTGCTACGATGCAACAATCAAGTTGGATGACATGTAAGATGCAATGCATGGCAGTTAAAAGTACGTACAGTTTAAGGAAAGTAAACGTGACAGTTTAGCATGCATGAATGGCAAGTTTAAGGGTTGAATCTAGCTTCGTTGTCAAGCTAGATCATTTAGGTGACGGATCTAGTTTCGTTGTCAAACTAGATCAAGTAGGCGTCTAGCCAGCTATCATTTCACTGACTAGTCTCTTTTACGCTAAAAGCAAGGAAGTGGCCTAAAAACATGGCCCTACACAAGAGTTGGCAAGTTTCACTTGCCTGCAAGTACAACGTCTGAGCACAGCGTCCAATGAGTCCAAGAATCACAATTATCCTACGTGCAAAGTCCACCGGCCTAAAGTCCATATTATTAATCTTGATTAGTGAATTTAAAACATTTAAAATACTTTAAAAATACTGATTTTAGTCTTGATTAGCAGGCAATGGGTTGGGGGTCCTAGGGGTGCAAAACGTTACCTCAACACGACGCGAAAGCTACACCGGCGTCGGGTAGCGACGCCGGGGGTTGGAATAAAGAACGCGCTCCAAGTCCTGATTCCAAAATAGATTCCTTGCTGGAAAGTTCAGAGCGTCGGCCGGGGCAACGGTTCCAGATTCCAAAGCTCGCACGTGCGACGATGGGCTACGACGTGCGACGACGTCGTACGCGACGGATCCTTGAAGAGAAAGCACCTAGGTGGGGCCCACAGTAGTCCTAGGGACCTTTGGGGGACCCACAATACCTCTGGAGAGCTTGGGGGGGCCCACGGTGGCAAGCGTTACGAGAGTTGCAACGTTGCGACGAACGTCGCTCGGTCAGACACTAGCCGCTGCGAGGAATCGGCTCGGTCAGACACATGGGGACGGCCGGTGCAGCGCTTGGGGTTGGTGCGGTCGTCGGTCACAGCGGCCGCTGCGGGGGATTTCTTCGGTCAGACACTGCGGAAGCGGGCTGCAGCGCTGTGGGGGTTGCAACGGAGCGGGGGAGCGGGCGATGCGGGGGAGCGCTTCGGTCGGTGCGGGCGGGAGCGTCGGTCGGTGCGGGGGTTGCAACGTTGCAGTTGCAACGTTGCGGAGCGGAGCGGAGGCGGGGCAATCTCTCGGTCAGACCGAGAGATGTCCTCGGTCGGAGCGGGGAGCGGGGGAGCGGTGCGGGCTAGGCTGGGTGCGGGCGGTGGCCTCGGTCAGACCGAGGGAACGGGGCGGAAATCTCCGGTCGTGCACAGGCGACGGCTGCAACGTTGCGACGATTCGTCGCAACGTCCAATTTCAAGTTTGGAAGAGGCTAGGGCTAATTTCTTTGGAAAATAGGACTTGCTAGGGGTTGCTTATATAGTATAGGTGGGTTGACTTGGTCTAGGGCTAAATCTAATAGGATTAGAAGTTCAAAAATATTTAAAATTCAAATCTAACCAACTCCTTCTCACCCAAGGATTTGACCTGGTCCAAATGAGCTGGAAATTGGCTCAAAAATTCTTTAAAACGTTTAAAACTCAAATAAATTTTCTTTGGCCGAATTTAATTTAAAAATAAATTATTAAAAATAATATAAAACTTGTTAAAAATATAAAAGTGGTCAAATAAACTCCAAAAATTATAAAATAAATATTGGGGTGATCGTGATGACGAATGTGAGCTAACTAAGAAGACGGATCTCAGTTTCGACGTTGGACGACGAAACTAAAAATAGAAACGTCTCCCGTCAAGAGTGAGAATCGTCACGTCTCTTCGAGTAAGTTTAAATTGTGGGAAAACGACTCGAGGAGCGTCGTTCCAAATTAGTGCCACTATTTAATACTCTCAGAGACGTTCACAACGGCATATCACACGAAAGTGTTCACAAACAAGCAAAGTCTAAAACAAACACGTGCACGGTCAAGAGCACGTGCACGAACAACGTACGACGAAAAGTGGTCGTTACAGGCAGTCTTTTGGGCCTTCGCCTTGGGCGGAGAAGTGCGGCCCGCCCGTGAGATTCTTGGGCCGTGGCCCTAAGGCCGTAGCAGGCCGGTTGACCGGTCGTAGTTGACTTGGCTCTTCCAGACCCGGTCAAAATAGTCCTATCAATACTGGTGCAATGGAGGGCCTGTGTTGCTGGCATCACCTCATGCAGTCTGCTCCATATGACCTCCAAGACATCGATTGCAATGCTGAATGCAGCTAGTTCAGGAGCAACTGCAATTTCGCACTTGCATATGTATGCATCCTTGGCCTAAGGCCATTACCAATGCAATCAAAGTGAGCTGCCAAAGTGAAAAAACTAGCACCCAATGAAAAAATTAGGATTAATCCGAAAGCAGCGTTTTTACATGCTCAATCATGCCTAACAGCATTTGAAAAGTATTGCTAATTAACTTAAAATTTATGATCAAGAGTACGTACTACTACCATTGTCACATCAATATATCAATTTATTTTCTTTCTTAGCTTAACGTGATATGATTGCTGTTAAAGTAAATCCAGTTAATTGCGTATACAATAACAATATGATTTTTCCCATCATGCAGTCATGCGATCAAATGCCAGTAATTTCTTTGATATTAATTATTGGGATTTTCCTCATTCACGGGGACCTAATTCTAAATCTAATAATAGATTAAGTGCATGATTAAGGAGCCAACTGCACCAAAGCTTTGATACCAATGGAAGGGAAATATGAATCTAATTAGTGAGCCGAAGGAAAATCTTGTTACACAACTTACATGATGAATCATTAGGACGCCGTATTAGTGATGATGCTTCTTTTCAACATCTATGGAAGCTATACTAGAGTCATTCCAGTGCCAATCACCAAACAGTGCCGAATACAACCCCACATAGGGCATCAACTGATACCCTTGCCGCTCCAATTCTGTTACGACTAATATCAACGAGTCCGAAGCACAACGGCCCACGGCCCGACCGTAAAGGAGAAGTCCGCTAGAGAAGACGGGCCCTCCCAAAGGAGGCCCACGGACGGAGCGGAAGGCCCAGCCACCTCGCCCTCGGGTACACCCGACCGGCCCCCATTCGGCCGGATTAACCGCCCCCTGAGTCCGCGACCCCATGATGGCCATTAACGACCCGTTAATGGGCCACCTCACCACGTCGCGCGAATGGGAGGAGGCGGAGGCAGATCGTGGGGACGTGAGAGGAGCCACGACGTGGGGCAATCAGGGAGGACCCTATAAGCGAAGGGCCAGGACGACGAAGAAAGGGATCGAAACTCAGGTAACCCACACAGAGGTACTCCATCAACGACCTAGGCTTTCGCCACTCCATTTCCCCCCTCCCCCAAAACTCGCGCCGCCTGGGTTGACGTTCCGGCTTCTTTACAAGCTGGATCTCCCCCGCCGAGTATCCTTTCAGATCCTGATCTGACTTAAGCATCGGAGGGGCTTTGGCCGGAACCTAGGTCCGGCCTCCCTGACGAGTTTCTTCATCTGTCCAGGAAGAAGACATCCGAGGCGCCGAGGCTACCCCTCAGCGTCGGTCGGCCATCACCGTCGCAGTCGCCAGGAGGACAACCGATCAAGCATCGACCCACTCGCAACGCGCCGAGGCTACCCCTCGACGCGGATACGACCGAGGCCGAGCGCGACTTACCGAGCCGAGGCTTCCCCTCAGCTCTCCCACACCGAGTATAAGCGGGCTCGGCGAACCCAAGGGACCCCCAAACCGGCCCCTTGACCACGTTGACCACACATCTGGCGGTCAACGAGCTGTGGTGAGAAAACACCCGTAAACATCTGGCGCCGTCTGTGGGAACCGAACTAACACCCACGTCAAACCACCAAAATGGAACACGTCGACAACGGCCTGGGGCGCATGCCACCCATCCCAGAGGAGAGCGCATACCACTCCCCCGTCGAGGACCTTAACGGTCACACTGCCGGGGAAACCAACGACGCCCTACTGGCCACGCAGGGACAACTCCGAGCCTATGCGCAGGAGACCAACACCAACATCCAAACTTTAGCCGCGACGATTCAACAGCTCGTAAGCAGCACTCCCACCCCCGAAGGTGGGGAGAGACGGGCTCACCGCCAGGAAGGGGAACGTCGACCCCTTCGCTCAACCGTGGTCGCCGACCACGAAAAAAGAGTGTGGAATATGGAACGGAGGTTCACCAGGCCCGGCTCTTCCCCGGCACGATCTCCCACTCCCACCTCAGTCAGAGAGGGAAATGGGGAGGACTCAGAGCAGACGGGCGACCTCTCCAGGACGGCCTCGTCCGCGCGTCCGAGGTCAAACAAGCGTAGGCGGGATGATCGACGATCAACGAGCGTCCGGTCTGAACGGAGTGGAGGCAGCCGACGAACCCACCACCAGGAGAGCCGGAAAGAATGTTCGCGTCGAACGAGCCCGGCACCCAAGCCGACGAAGACTCAAGAGGAGGTCAAGCTCCCACCATCCCCCCCGTTGTAGCCGAACGGCAAGGAGGCGGGCGAAGGGGAGCGACCCGGGTGCATCAGCGGAGAACGATGCCCCCTGACCCGGAGGATAACTGAGGCACGAATACCCTCGAACTTCAAGGTGCCGACGTTGGAGAAGTACAACGGCGTCAGCGACCCCGCAGATCATGTGATGGACTACGAGGCGGTCATGGTGTTCCAGGGAGCCGATGACACCCTGCTCTGCAGGGGCTTCTACTCCACCCTACGGGGGGCTGCCCGGACCTGGTACCTTAGACTGCCCGGTCGGTCGATAGACAACTTTGACGAGCTCACCCAGCTGTTCTGCAAGCAATTTATGGCCGTGCGACAGGTAAAACCTGATTCAGAACATTTATTCAATGTGGTGCAGGGACCGGCCGAATCTCTGAGGCACTTCATGCGTCGCTTCAATGTGGAGCGGTTGAGCGTGGATAGCTATCCCGAACTGGTTGTGAAGGCGGCCCTGAAGAAAGGCCTCTGACACAGGGGTTTGAAGAAGTCGCTACATAGCGACCTGCCGAAGGACCTCGCTGGAATTATGGCCCGAGCGGAACGCTTCATGCTGAAAGAAGAGGCCTTGGCCGAGGATGAGCATAAGATCAGACGCGAGACCAAGCGCGGTGAGAAGGAGCGCCGCAGCACGAAGGAGCATCGATCGGAGAAGAAGGCTAGAGGAAGACCACGGAGGGAAGAGCTCCGACACTCCTCGGTGACCAACGCCCCGGACGTGATCCTAGCGCAAGCCCAGAAGGAGGGACACGCGGGCCGACCTCCCCGAAGAATGAGGAAAGGCGGGAGGGATGAAGAGAAATACTGTAAGTACCACAAGGACAACGGCCATGATACCGACGACTGTTGGCACCTAAAGAAAGACATTGAGAAGCTTGTGAGCCGTGGGCACCTGAAGAACTCCGCCAACGACCCCGCCTCGGGAGAAGGAACGTCCAAACAGCAGGACAGGGGAAAAGGGGTGAACGCGGTCCAGACAGTTGCACGGATCATCGAGTGAGGATACAGAAAGAAACAGCCGCCGATCCACCGGAGGAGGGCTACCCTGCCAGAACCTCCCCCGTGTCTTGCCACCTTTTCTTTTTCATTACTCCAAATGTATTGTCTCACAGAAATGAAGGCATACAATGCAAACTTTGTCACCTATCTTGAGCAGACAATTCAGGATGCGTAGGAGGACTCAACCAAGGCAACCGCGGTCTGACTGATATGGACCAGCCCGAATCGCATCGGCCGTAAGCTGAGGGGCAACCCCCCTCGCCACCGAGCGAATCTCCTCCGGCGGCCGAGGGGCAACCCCCCTCGCCACCGAGCGAATCTCCTCTGTCGGCCGTAAGCCGAGGGGCAACTCCCCTCGCCACCGAACGAATCTCCTCCGTCGGCCGTAAGCCGAGGGGCAACTCCCCTCGCCACCGAACGAATCTCCTTCGTCGGCCGTAAGCCGAGGGGCAACTCCCCTCGCCACCGAACGAACCTCTTTTGTAGGACGTAAGTCGAGGGGCAACTCCCCTCGCCACCGAACGAGTCCCCTTCGTCGGCCGTAAGCCGAGGGGCAACTCCCCTCGCCACCAAACGAACCTCTTTGGCAGGACGTAAGCAAAGGGGCAACTCCCCTTGCCACGAACGAATCTCCTTTGTCGGCCGTAAGCCGAGGGGCAACTCCCCTCGCCACCGAACGAACCTCTTTTGTAGGACGTAAGCCGAGGGGCAACTCCCCTCGCCACCGAACGAATCTCCTTCGTCGACCGTAAGCCGAGGGGCAACTCTCCTCGCCACCAAACGAACTTCTCTTGTAGGCCGAAGAGTCAGGAGGCGACTCCCCTCGCCGCCAAATCTCCTTCGTCAACCGTAAACTGAGGGGTACCCACCCCCGTAGACGGAGCGAAGCTTTCGCTTGCAAGGTTGGGGGCAACTCTCCCATCCGACGAATGCAACGCCCAGTCGCGGGCCGAGGGGTGCTCACCCCCGCGGACCGAACAAAGCACCCTCTCATAAGGCTGGGAAACTCCCTCAGCCGAGGGGCACAACCGTCGGCCGTAAGCCGAAGGGCAACTCCCCTCGCCACCGAACAGATCTCATTCGCCGGTCACAAGCCGGGGGGGCTCACCTATGCGGACTGAACGAAGCACCCGCTCATGAGACTGGGGCAACTCCCCCAGCCGAGGAACACGACTGCCGGTCATAAGCCGAGGGGAACCTGCCCCCGCAGACCGAGCACACCGCTCGCGTGCAAGATTGGGGGAAACTCCCCCAGCCGAGGAGCACGACTGCTGGTCATAAGCCAAGGGGAACCTACCCCCGTGGATTGAGCAGACCGCCCACTAATAAGGCACGAGGTAACTCCCCCTGCCGAGGAATGCGATTGCCAATCCTGAGCCGAGGGATACCTACCCCCGCAGACTGAGCAGATCGCCCACGCCTAAGGCTGGGGGCAACTCCCCGGATGACGAACATGACCGCCGGCCGCAAGCCACGGGATGACCTCCCTCGCGGGTCAAGTGACCTACTCGCTTGCCTGGATGAGGACAATAGCCCCGACAAACAGACTCGGCGGGAAGAACGACACACCGAGCCGGGCGAGCTCAGGACAACAGCCCAAGACGAGGGCGACGACGCCCGTCCGGCCTAGGAACAATAAAGGCCATTCCGAAAAAATAGACACGTGGCACAAGAACTAACTAGAAGAAATCATTTTCATTAATGGTATGGGTTACATATCACTCAACAACGTCCTCACGAGCACAGCAGTTGACAACAAAATTTGTCACCCAAGAAAGGAGACGGGATATAAGGGCTTTACAAGGGTCCGAAGCGTAAGAGACAGTGTCGCCAGGAGTCCGCAGCACCGTTGATGACAACAAAATTTGTCACCCAAGAAAGGGGATAGGACACGAAGGTGCTTCAGGGGTCCGGAGCACGAGAGATAGTGTCGTCTGGTGCCTCGCCTTGCTCCGAGCTATGGGGATCGGCATGTCCCGGAGGAGGGAGGATCGGCTCCTGAGCGAGCTCCGCGAACTGCCGAAATGACTCCCTGATGACTTCCACTATGCGAGGGGCGAGGAGGTCCTCATAAGTCCCGAAGACTTCCATCAAGACCGACGCAATCTTCGACCTTATGGCCGTGTCGACGCCCTTCTCGGCTTCCTCGACAAAACGGAGCCTCCGACACAGCTCGGCAAGCTGACCCCAAAGATCCTTCCTCTCCTGCCGGAACTTCTCCTCCGCTTCTCGGCTCAAGTCATGAACATCTTCAAGCTTCAGCTTGAGATCATGCACTTGAGACTCGAATTCGTCAGCATGACGGTGTTGCTACCGAGCCTCCATGCGGGCACCCTGAAGGGCTACGTCAGCTTCCCCGGCCCGGGCGCATTCCCGACTTAGAGAATCTTCGAGGTTCCTCAACTGGGTCGCCCGACGTTGCGCCTCGAGAGCCATCGCGGTGGCCTGTAGATAAAAGGGAGGTGGATTATACCGAGGAAGACCGAAAGGCAAAACAATCATCTGAAAGGGGCAAGAATCCGAACCTGTTGGAGGTGACTGACCAGGGAATCCGATAGTACGTCCACGGGGGACAACTCCAAAAGGGAGCGGTCCCCCGAAGGGACGGTGTCCGCCACCGGTCGGTCCACCAAGGCCAAATCAAGACCTGGAACCGAACCCCTGAGAGGATCAGCGAGGACCGCTGAGGCACTCGGCAGGACACAGACAGCTCCTGAGAACGAAGGGGTAGCCAAGAGAGTATCAACGGCGTGGCCAGGGGCGGCGGTCGATGCGACCGCCTTGCCGGGATCCGTCGGCGTGACGGCATGCGTCGGGGAAGAGGCGCACCCGCCGTTCTTCCGCGATTTCTTCCCGATGGGGGCAGCGATCGCTGGAGGGGAGCGCTTGCGACTCCCGCTCGCAGACGGTCGAGGAGCCGATCCGAGATCCTCAACAGGGAAGGGGTCACCTCCAGAGACTTCCCTTCCGGGGCACCGGATGCGACCCGTGGGGGTGACTTGGCCTCAATCCTTCCCAAAGGAGGCTCGGACCGGAGCAACTCTTCATCCACAGAGCGACGAGGCGCCCGTCCGGAAGAGCTTCCACGGCCCCGGTGGGATCCCAGGCGAATAAGCTCGTTGACGTCATGGGTGAACTCACGGCCAGCCATGTCTGCGAGAGAAAGAGAAATCAGGGTGAGCCAGAGGTTAAACATAGGGAGGGGAGACAACTAACCACGGGACCACAGAGTGCACTTCAGAAGAAGGTCGTCCAGCAAATGCCAGACCGACCTGTCCTCGAGAGAAAGTGACGATATGAGACGGGCCGTGGCTCGCTCGGCCTCGGATAAAGTTGCCGACCTGTCGGTTTGTTGCGAACTCCCCCAACCAGTCAAGATAACCGAAACCCGGGGAAAGACGACAAAAACAAAGCTAGAGTCCCAGTTCCCGACCAAGGGGGTATACCGAGCAGGCACGCTCGCCCCGCACGGGCTCGGAGATGCACCCAAGAACCGATTCCTACCGTCTGGATCCGGTAAAAATGAGAGAGAAGCGGGAGAGACAGCTCCAGGCCGTGAATGATACAAAGCATAATGAACCCAGTCAGCACCGTGACAGAGGATGGCGTTAGCTGGCACATGGCAACTTTCAAGGAGTCAGTGAATCGAATGATAAAAGGGTGGAGGGGGAAACGGAGCCCCAGATGGAACATCTCGACGTATACGCCGACCTCATTACTCTGCGGAAAGAAGATCCGCTCGTCTCCAAAGGGAATCCGAACGTCATAGGGATAACATAGGTACCTCTCTCGTATCTCCCTAGTGACTAAGAAAGGGGCCATGGATGACGATAGGAGGATCGATGGAGGGATGCCTAATCTCGTGGAGGACGAGGCCACATCGTCCCCGACGGGATCCGGAAAAAGCTTTCCTTTCCCTTTACCCGGGACCCCTGGGTCCGGGGATGGCGACGGAACTTTGGGCCTAGAGGAAGGGGCATGATCGGGACCGGAATCCGTTCCGACGGAACGGGTATCACTTATCCTAAGCCTGGCCATAGCCCGAGTTAAAGAATGGCGGACTTACCTTGGTAAGAGCGAGAAAGAAGACAGATGACGGGAAGAAGAAGCTGGCAGAACGAAGAACAAGAGGGAACGATCGCGAAAGAGTTGAAGCCAGAGGGATTGGAACGTATATATAGAGGGCAACGATGGGATCTGAACTGTCAGGAGAAGGCACGTGGCGACATCAAAACGGCGGCGATGCTTCGAAAACCGCACCAACAGAAGTTCAAACGGAGCGGCAATAATGACGTTCATTTAATAGCAGGGCCTCGACTGACGCATCCATCGGGTCACGAAAGAGTCACATCACCCGAACCGAACCGACGGAAGCCGAACGGTCCGGGCGATGGGGGCAATTGTTACGACTAATATCAACGAGCCCGAAGCACAACGGCCCACGGCCCGACCTCAAAGGAGAAGCCCGTTAGAGAAGACGGGCCCTACCAAAGGAGGCCCACGGACGGAGCGGAAGGCCCAGCCACCTCGCCCTCAGGTACACCCGACCGGCCCCCGTTCGGCCGGATTAACCGCCCCCCTGAGTCCGCGACCCCATGATGGCCATTAACGACCCGTTAATGGGCCACCTCACCACGTCGCGCGAATGGGAGGAGGCGGAGGCGGATCGTGGGGACGTGAGAGGAGGCAGGACGTGGGGCAATCAGGGAGGACCCTATAAGGGAAGGGCCAGGACGACGAAGAAAGGGATCGAAACTCAGGTAACCCACACAGAGGTACTCCATCAATGACCTAGGCTTTCGCCACTCCATTTCTCCCCTCCCCCAAAACTCGCGCCGCCTGGGTTGACATTCCGGCTTCCTCACAAGCCGGATCTCCCCCGTCGAGTATCCTTTCAGATCCTGATCTGACTTAATCATCGGAGGGGCTTTGGCCGGAACCTAGGTCCGGCCTCCCTGACGAGTTTCTTCATCTGTCCAGCAAGAAGACATCCGAGGCGCCGAGGCTACCCCTCAGCGTCGGTCGGCCATCACCGTCGCAGTCGCCAGGAGGACGACCGATCAAGCACCGACCCACTCGCAACACGCCGAGGCTACCCCTCGACGCGGATACGACCGAGGCCGAGCGCGACTTACCGAGCCGAGGCTTCCCCTCAGCTCTCCCACGCCGAGTATAAGCGGGCTCGGCGAACCCAAGGGACCCCCAAACTGGCCCCTTGACCACGTTGACCACACATCTGGCGGTCAACGAGCTGTGGTAAGAAAACACCCGTAAACAAATTCCATTTTTCATATTAGGAATTATAAAAATCTTCTATAGAGAAGATCTTGACTTTTATCCAAGTAGTTAATAGGAGATTTTATCAAAGCAGTATTCTGGGGCCAAATTTAAACCTTGATAGGAAATTGTTGGCATATGAATGTTGTGCAATAATGAGGGCATCAACCAGCCTAAACAAGTGCCGGATTTTGTTGGGTCAGGTCCACACTACAATGCATGCGGATTGGACCATATTTACCAAATGGAAAAATACTCGACTCGCCCAGAGTAGGTGGCATATTCTCAACTATATCTTAAAGATTCTCAAATCAATGAGGCCATCCATGTCCTTTATGTCATATGGCTGTTGAGACAACTTATGAGGTGGGGACCTCTACACAAAACCTTGTTGGGAGCAATCATGGAGTATCAACCATATTAGCAAAAAAGGTACCTCCTGTACCGCAGTCCACATGACATAAAACTAGTCAGATATCCTAATCTCTTGACAGAAGCTACGTAGCTGCTGACATGGTAAGTCCACAATTTGTCTCTAAACACAGTGAAAAATGATACGATGTCCTAGGAAGAGACTCTTTATCATAACATGCATCAGTGATCTTTCTTCAGCTCTGATGCTTGTCCGATTGAAACAAATGGGTTTTTACAGCGTATGCCTTACAGATCCTGTTACGACTAATATAGACCAGCCCGAATTACGACGGCCCACGGCCCAACCTCAAAGGAGGCGCCCACTAGAGAAGACGGGCCCGCCCGGAAGGGCCCACGGACGGGGCTGAATGCCCAGCCACTTCGCCCTCAGGGACACCCGACTAGCCTCCATTCGGCCGGATCAACCGCCCCTTGGAATCCGCGATCCCATAATGGCCATTATCGGACCCGTTAATGGGCCACCCCTCCACTACGCACGAGTGGGAGGAGGCAGAGGCGGATCGTGGGGACGCGAGAGGAGGCGGGACGTGGGGCAATCACGAGGGACCCTATAAGGGGAAGGCCATGACATCGGAGAATGGGGATCGAGACTCAGGTAATCTACAGAGAGGTACTCCATCAACGACCTAGGCATTCGCCACTCCATTTCCTCCCTCCCCCAAACTCGTGCCGCCTGGGTTGACGTTCCTGCTTCCTAACAAGCCGGATCTCCCCCGCCGAGTATCCTTTCAGACCTTGATCTGACTTAGGCATCGGAGGGGATTTGACCGGAACCTAGGTCCGGCCTCCCTGACGAGTTTCCTCATCTATCCAGGTATAAGATATCCGAGGCACCGAGGCCACCCCTCAGCGTCGGTCGGTTACCCCCATCGCAGTCACCAGGAGGACGGCGGCTCAGGCATCATCCCACTCGCAAAGCGCCGAGGCTACCCCTCGACGCAGATCAGACCGAGGCCGAGCGCGACCCAGCCGAGGCCGGGCACGACCTACCGAGCCGAGGCTTCCCCTCAGCTCTCCCACGCTGAGAACAAGCGGGCTCGGTGATCCCAAGGGACCCCCAAGTCGGCCCCTTGACCACGTTGACCACACAGCCGACTGTCAACGAACTGTGGTGAGAAAACACCCGTAAACATCTGGCGCCGTCTGTGGGAACAAACTAACACCCACGTCAAACCACCAAGATGGAACCCATCAGCAATGGCCTGGGGCGCATGCCACCCATCCCGGAGGAGGGCGCGTACCACGCCCCCGTCGAGAACCCGAACGGCTGCGCTGCCGGGGAGACCGACAACGCCCGGCTGGCCACGCAGGGGCAACTCCGAGCCTACACGCAGGAGACCAACAACAACATCCAAAGTTTAGTCGCGAAGATTCAACAGCTCGTCAGCAGCACTCCCACCCCCGAGGGTGGGGAGGGACGGGCCCACCGCCAGGAAGAGGATCGTCGACCTCTTCGCTCCGCTGTGGTTGCCGACCACAAAAAAGGAGTGCAGAACATGGAAAGGAGGTTCACCATGCCCGGTTTTTCCCCGGCACGGTCCCCCACTCCCACCTCATTCAGAGAGGGAAATGGGGGGACTCGGAGCGGACGGGCGACGTCTCAAGGACGGCCTCGTCCGCACGTCTGGGATCGTACAAACGTAGGCGGGATGAACACTGGTCAGTGAGTGTCCGGTCTTACCAGAGCGGAGGCAGCCGACGAGCAAGGACCCACCACCAGAAGAGCCGGAAAGAATGTTCACGCTGATCGAGTCCGGCACCCAAGCTGGCGAAGACCCAAGAGGAGGTCAAGCTTCCGTCGGCCCCCTCGTTGCAGCCGAACGACAAGGAGGCGGGCGAAGGGGAGCGACCCGGGTGCATCAACGGAGAACGATGCCCCCTGACTCGGAGGATAACCGAGGCGCGGATACCCTCGAACTTCAAGGTACCAACTCTGGGGAAATACAACGGCGTCAGCGACCCCGCGGATCTTGTGATGGACTACGATGGGGTCATGGTGTTCCAGGCGGCCGATGACACCCTGCTCTGCAGGGGCTTCTACTCCACCCTACGGGGGCCACCCGGACCTAGTACCTTAGCCTACCCGGTCGGTCGATAGACAGCTTCGAGGAGCTCACCCAGTTGTTCTGCAAGCAATTTATGGCTGGGCGGCAGGTAAAACCCGATTCGGAACACTTGTTCAATATGATACAGGGACCGGCCGAATCTCTGAGACACTTCATGCGTCGCTTCAACGTGGAGCGATTGAGCGTGGATAGCTGCCCCGAGCTGGTTGTGAAGGCGGCCCTGAAAAAGGGCCTACGACATAGGGGCTTGAAGAAATCGCTACACAGCGACCCACCGAAGGACCTTACCGGAATTATGGCCCGATCTGAACGCTTCATGCTGACAGAAGAGGCCCTGGCCGTGGATGAGGGCAAGACCAGGCACAGGACCAAGCACGATGTGAACGAGCGTCGCGGCACGGAGGAGCATCGACAAGAGAAGAGGACCAGAGGAAGACCACGGAGGGAAGAGCCCCGGCACTCCTCGGTGACCACCGCCCCGGACGTGATCCTAGCGCAAGCCCAGAAGGAGGGACATGTGAGCCGACCTCCCCGAAGGATGAGGAGAGGCGGGAGGGATGAAGAGAAGTACTGCAAGTACCACAAAGACAATGGCCACGATACCGACGACTGTTGGCACATGAAGAAAGTCATCGAGAAGCTTGTGAGCCGTGGGCACCTGAAGAACTCCGCCAACGACCCCTGCCTCGGGATAGGGAACGTCTCAGCAGCAGGACAAAGGAAAAAGGGTGAACGCGGTCCAGACAGTTACACGTGTCATCGAGTGAGGGGATAGAGTAAACAGCCGCCGCTTTGCCGGGGGAAGGCTACCCTGCCAGAACCTCCCCTGTATTTTATCGCCTTTTCCTTTTTTCATTACTCCAAATGTACTATCTCATGGAAATGAAGGAATACACTGTCAGATCATATTCAATCACCGGTTTTGAGCAGACGATTCGGGACACATATGAGGACTCAATCAAGGCAGCCACGGTTAACCATTAAGTGGGAGGAATGTCGCCCCCTAGAGAATTCGCCAGTCGAGCCCGAGGACCGAAGCGGACCGCCCGTTAGTAAGGCTGGGGGAAACTCCCCTAGCAGACGGGCACGAAGGCCGGTCATAAGCCGAGGGGTTACCCCCGCGGACTGAGCAAACCACCCACTCATAAGGCTGGGGGCAACTCCCCCAGCCGACGAGCGTGACTGCCGGTCACAAGCCGAGGGGTACTCACCCCCGCAGACCGAGCGAACCGCCCACTCATTAGGCTGGGGCAAACTCCCCCAACCGACGAGCGCGACTACCGGTCACAAGCCGAGGGGTACTCACCCTCGCAGACCGAGCGAACCGCCCACTCATAAGGCTGGGGGAAACTCCCCCAGCCGACGAGCGCGACTGCCGGACACAAGCCGAGGGGTACTCACCCCCGCAGACCGAGCGAACCGCCCACTCATAAGGCTGGGGGCAACTCCTCCAGCCGACGAGCGCGACTGCCGGTCACAAGCCGAGGGGTACTCACCCCCGCAGACCGAGCGAACCGCCCGCTCGTAAGGCTGGGGGCAACTCCCCCAGCAGACGGGCACGACGGTTGGTCATAAGCCGAGGGGTACTCACCCCCGCAGACCGAGCAAACCGCCCACTCATAAGGCTGAGGGCAACTCCCCCAGATGACGAGCATGACGCCCGGTCATAAGCCGAGGGGTGCTCACCCCTGCAGACCGAGCGAACTGCCCGCTCGTAAGGTTGGGGGCAACTCCCCCAGCTGACGGGCACAACGCCCGGTCATAAGCCGAGGGGTGCTTAGCCCCGCGGACCGAGCGAAGCACCCGCTCGTAAGGTTGGGGGCAACTCCCCCAGCCAACGGGCACGACGCCCGGTCATAAGCCGAGGGGTGCTTACCCCCGCGGACCGAGCGAAGCACCCGCTCGTAAGGTAGGGGTCAACTCCCCCAGCCGACAGGCACGACGGTCGGTCATAAGCTGAGGGGTACTCTCCTCCGCGGACCGAGCGAGGTGCCCGCTCATAAGGGTGGGGACAACTCCCCCTAGCCGACGAGCATGACAGCCGACCGTAAGCCTAGGGATGACCTCCCTCGCGGATCGAGTGACCCACCCGCTCGCCTGGCTGAGGAAAATCACCCCGCCGGATAGAATCGGTGGGAAGAATGACATCCCAAGCCAGACGAGCCCGGGACAACACCCCTAGACGAGGGCGACGACACCCGTCCGGTCTAGGAACATTGAAGTCTATTCCAAAGGGGAGAACCCCTGAAAAAGAGACCAGTGGCGCAAGAAGAACTGACTAGAAGAAATTGTTTTTATTAATGGTATGGGTTACATATCACTCAGCAACGTCCTCTCGAGCACTGTTGCTGACAACAAAATTTGTCACCCAAGAAAGGGGACAGGATACAAGGGCTCTTCAGGGGTCCGGAGCGCGAGAGACAGCGTCGCCCGGGGTCCGGAGCACTGTTGTTGATAACAAAATTTGTCACCCAAGAAAGGGGACAAGATACAAGGGCTCTTCAGGGGTCCGGAGCGCGAGAGATAGCGTCATCCGGGGCCTCGCCTTGCTCCAAGCAGTGGGGATCGGCGTGTCCCGGTGGAGGGAGGATCGGCTCCCGAGCGAGCTTCGCAAACGGCCAAAATGACTCCCTGGCGACCTCCACTATGCGAGGGGCGAGGATGTCCTCATAAGTCCCGGAGACCTCCCTCAGGACCGACGCGATCTTCATCCTTATGGCCGTGTCGACGCCCTTCTCAGCCTCCTCGGCGAAACGGAGCCGCCGACGCAGCTCGGCGAGTTGGCCCCAGAGATCCTCCCTCTCCCGCCGGAACTTCTCTTCCGCTTCTCGGCTCAAGTCATGGACATCCATAAGATTTCGCTTGAGATCATGTACTTGAGACTCGAGTTCGTCGGCACGACGGCGTTGCTGCCGAGCGTCCATGCGGGCACCTTGATGGGCTACGTCAGCCTCCCCAGCCCGAGCGTGCTCCCGATTTAGGGAATCCTCGAGGCTTCTCAATTGGGCCACCCGGCGCTGCGCCTCAACAGCCATCGCGGTGGCCTGCAAATGAAAGAGAGGTGGATTATACCAAGGAAGATCGAAGGGTAAGGCAACTGTCTGAAAATGGCAGGAATTCGAACCTGTCGGAGGTGATCGACCAGAGAATCCGACAGTATGTCCATGGGGGACAACTCCAAGAAGGAACGGTCCCCCGGAAGGACGGAGTCCGCCACCGGCCGGCTCGCCAAGGCCATATCAAGGGGCACCGAACCCCCGGTGGGATCAGCGAGGCCCGCTGAGGCGCTCGGCAGGATGCAGACAGCCCCCGAGACCAACGGGGTGGCCGAGGGAGTAACGACAGTATGGGCGGCAGGGTCGGCCGCGACGGTCGGCACGATTGCCTTGCCGGGATCCGTCGGCGCGACGACGGGAGCCAGAGAAGCGGCGCGCCCGCCGTTCTTTCGCGACTTCTTCTGTAACGACTGGGTTTTCATGTACTTGGATTATCTATATTATATATATATATATGTTTTGGTGGATTTTCTCCTTGTCTGTGGTTTTCGTCTCCGTAGCTTTCGTTTTCGATCGTTTTGTCGTGATTTTATAGCTTCTTCCTTATAATCGTTGATCTTGGAGTAAGTCACTCATGAAGAATTTCAAATCGCTCAAATTTTAGAGTTAGAGTGATCTTAGAAGCCGTAGAAATCTTCCCGAAGCTTCGCGCTTCAATTCGGCACTTTTCGTGCACCTTAGTTGGTTCAAGAAGGGGGACCAACCGACTAGATTGAGATCTAGTCAGTCAGGAACTCTACTGGAACCAACTAGGTCATTGAATCAACTGTACAGGAGTTACTATTTACACTTAGTCGGTCTAAGAACAACCACCGACTGACTAGATGTGAAACTAGTCGGTCAGAACTTGCTCTCAAACCGACTAGTTCCTTCAATCAATTTTACCTGAGTTACTGTTTATCGTTAGTCGGTTCAAGAACAACCACCGACTGACTAGGTTGCAAACTAGTCGGTCAGCCATTGTTCTTTAACCGACTAATTCATTGACCATTTTGTCGACCTGAGCTACTGTTTGGTGTTAGTCGGTCACAGTTAGTCTACCGACCGACTAGTTCTCAAACTAGTCGGTCAGCCAACCTTCTTTGACCGACTAACCGCTGTCGAAACCCTAGATTTCGCCTAGCCGCCGGATGGTTTCCTATTTAAACCCCTCTTCGTTTCTTTTCTTTCCTTCTTCTCTCTTGGCCGTTTTTCTTTCCCCCTTGACCTCTGATCTCCCCCAATCTTTCCCTAGCCTTCCTCCTTCCTCAAGAGCCCCTCCCCCTCTCCATTTAGGCCGGCCATCACCTCTAGGTCGTCGGAAAACCCCCAAAAACCCCCAAAACCCCATTTCTCCAGATTTCTCCATCCATTCCAGATCTGAACAGTGGTTCCCCGGATCGTTTCTTCCATCGCCGTGCTTGCTCGGCATCGTTCTTTCGCTAACGATTCGGTAACAACTCGATTCTATCATATTCTCTTAACCCATTTGTGATTTTGTAAAACTCTAATAAAAATGAATGTTGTTTTGATGATTGTTTCTCCATAACGGCGACTTCCCCGTAGATTAGCGTTCGTGAGACGAACCTTCATGATCGTCATCCTTGGTGCTAGGCAAGTGAAACTTGCCACTTAGGGTTTTGGGCCATGTCTTAGGCCATTTGCTTGTTGTAGGCGTAAAAGAGACTAGGTGACGAAATGATACTCGCCTAGGCGCAATTTCAGGATCTAGCTTGACAACGAAGCTAGATCCGTCATTTATCATGTTGCATAACTGCCATGTCATGTTTCATTTCAATTAACGGTACGCGAATTAATTGTCATGTCATTGCATTCTTTAAATGTTCCCGTGATTGCGTAGCTCCGCTACACCTAGTGAATTGATTGAGGCTAGGCACCTGCTTTTAGCGGGCACAACCCTACGCCAAATTGTGAACCTTAAAACAAGCTCTTGTGCGGGGCAACCCTGGCTCATTTACTGAGCATCGTGTACAGGGACACTGGCTTGTTTACGTGTGTGAGGGGTAAGGGTTAAGCGGCCAATCAATTGGGAGTCTGCCCGATCAGCAACTTCAGTTGTAAGGCGTAAACTATGGGTTCTGGGGTAGTGTTAAGCGGCCAATCAGTGTGAATGTCCAACAGTTCAGCTGTAAGGCGTAAACATCTACAAATAACTCGAAAACATGACTAGTGAGAAGATTTGAGATTGTTAGTAGCTTGGCTACTCCTGTCATGCCATGATAATTGTTCTCTTGCACCTATTGTTACAACATGCCTTACTTGTGCTCTCATACCATAATTGCCATGTCATGCATACTATAACTGCTAGGTTGTTAGTTTACCTTATTTTCAGTTTCCTTGCCCAAGTCTTTTAGACTTGCTGACATGTGCCCATTTACTCTTTTGGGCGACACATGTTAGATCCCGAGCCTGAGAGTGCTGCAGAGGACGTGGTGTTTGCTGACGCTGAGTCAGAGCCTGCGTTCGTTGAGGAGTACGAGGACACGGACGAGCAGTCGTAAAGGCTGCTTGCGTTCTTTGTTTTAGACTGTTTTTGTTGTCGGTGCGTAGCGCCGATATTCTGTTTATGTTTGTCCTTGTTGGCCTTGTTCTGGGCCTTTAGACTCTTTCCTTTAGCCTGGTGGCTTTTCTGGATGTTGAACTTAAATTTTAATATTTGGACATTGCTGAGATTTGGGATTTTATTTCTGTATCTCCTTATGTTATTATCTTGTTCTGCTCGTGGTTACAGGGACCTACGTATCTTTATTGATGCTTATCAGGCGTGTGGCTTCACAGCTCCATGTCTGTGCGGACCTTCTCACGTCTCGCCTCCATTTTAGGGAAGCAGGGCATGACAGGTTTTGTTGGTTGCCCATGCAGGTCCTTTTCTGTAACTGCGATTATCAGAATAATGATAATAATATTAGAATGTCCAATAAACTAAGTTCGACATCCGAGTCATAAGCTATGAGTCTAATCTGGTTCGTTTTCTGTGTCATTAGATGGCAGGAAGGCGATTTACCCATGGTGGTGGTAGCGCGCCCCCTCATGATGAGGAGCCTGAGCGGGAGCCCACCAATGGGGAGATGATGCGAATGATGCTTCAGATGATGCAGGTGCAGCAGGGCGTGCTCCTGCAAGTTCAGAATGCTCCAGTTGTTCGGGGTGCTCGGGAAATCCAGGATGCCTCTCGCTCCGAGCCGGGAGCGAAGCAATTTCGGGAGCTAGGTCCCAATTATTTTGATGGGTCTGAGGGTCCTCTAGCTGCCGATGAATGGATTCGGAACATTGAGGATAATTTGAAGATGGCGAAGATCAGCCCGGCTGGATGGGTTGATCTGGCGAAGAGGCAACTCAAGGATAATGCTCGGAACTGGTGGGATGCGGAAGAGAAGATGCTGGTGGAGCCGATAGCTTGGGCTACCTTTAAGTCCAGGTTTGATGAGGAGTTCTTTCCGAAGGCTGCTAGGAAGGAGATGCTACATCGCTTTATTGATCTGAAGCAAGGGATCTTGACGGTGGACCAGTACCACCAAGAGTTCACTAGGCTGAGTCGGTTCACACCGAAGATGGTGCAGGATGCCGATGAGAGGGCTCAGAGGTTCCTGCAGGGACTTGCTTTGGAGCTTCAGAGTTTTGTGTCTTCCTCTGATCTGGACTCTTATCAGAAGGTTCTGGTAGCTGCGAGGAGGCAGGAGCTGAACCTGAGCCAGAGGAGAGGACATGTTTCTGGTGCTGGGAAGAGGCCTATGGAGCATGCCAGGGCTGTGGTCAGGCCGGGGTTCAGGCCCAACCAGCCAGTTCAGTTTAAGAGGCCAGGAGGGCCTAATCAGAAGACTTGCCATTTCTGCGGCAAGCCTGGCCACATCAAGGATCAGTGTAGGAAATTTCTGGGCCAGTGTTTGGTTTGTGGTGATGCTTCTCATGTCGCGAAGGATTGTCGGCATGTGAATCAGTTGCGGAGGGCACCTGTTGCAGCACAGCCGTTGCAGCAGAGAGCGCCTGTTCCTGCTGGACGTGGGGCAGCTCTTGTCCCACAGAGGCAGGCTTTTCAGCAGGCTTTTCCGTCGAGGAGGCAGGCTTTTCTGATGACCGAGGTGGAGAGCGAGGCTGTGGATGAGGTTATCACAGGTAACTCTCCTTCTAGCTGTTTCTTCCCTAGTTAGTTTGATTGTTAGATTATGTTGTTTGCTTGTACATGATTGTTTGCTAGACTAGGGTTTGATTGTTAGACTATTTGTAGGTGTGATTTTGGTGTGCACATTTCCTGCACGAGTCCTCTTTGACTCTGGTGCATCGATGTGCATTATTTCTCGGAGCTTCGTGGAGAAGCATTCCTTGTCGACGTCCCCTCTTTCCAAGAGTTGGAATATCGTCACAGGAAATGGCGTGGTCTCGGTGCATCTTGGTTGTAATTCTTGCTCGTTGGTGTTTTGTGGTCCTTGTCCACGACATCATCAACTATGATGCGGTCCTTGGGATGGATTGGCTTGCGAACTTCTATGCTACGATCGACTGTCGGAGGAAGAAGGTGGTGTTCGAGATTCCCGGACATCCAGTGTTCGAGTTCAGTCGAGGTAGCAGTTCGCTTGGTCCTGTCAGGTTTCGGGCCATGGCAGTGGAGATTGTGGCTATGCAGTTGGAGCTGGAGAGGCCAACTGTAGTGCGGGACTTTGATGATGTCTTCCCCGAGAAGATGTCTGGGTTGCCACCCGATCGAGCTCTCGAGTTTTCGATTGATCTTATTCCAGGAGCGCAGCCGATTTCGAAGGCGCCATATCGTATGGCTCCCGCAGAGTTGGAGGAGTTGCGGAAGCAGCTGGATGATCTCTTGCAGAAGGGTTATATTAATCCTAGTGTGTCTCCGTGGGGAGCACCGGTGCTGCTGGTGAAGAAGAAGGATGGTTCGCGTCGCATGTGCGTGGACTATCGGGAGCTGAATGCGGTGACCATCAAGAATAAATACCCGTTGCCTCGCATCGATGATATTTTTGATCAGCTCGGAGGTTCGAGGGTGTTTTCGAAGTTGGATCTGAGGAGTGGTTATCATCAGCTGAAGGTGAAGAAGGAAGATGTTCCGAAGACAGCGTTCAGGACAAAGTATGGACACTACGAGTTTGTGGTTATGCCTTTCGGTGTAACCAATAAACCCGCAGTTTTCATGAATCTGATGAATCTGATCTTCTATGACTTTTTAGACAAGTTTGTTGTTATCTTTATTGACGACATTCTGATCTATTCTAAGTCGGAGGAGGAGCATGCCTCGCACTTAAGGACGGTGTTGGAGATTTTGAGGAAGCATCGTTTGTATGCTAAGTTTTCGAAGTGCGAGTTTTGGCTGGACAGAGTTGCTTTTCTCGGGCATGTGGTGACTGGAGATGGTATTTCAGTAGATCCCGAGAAGATCAGGGCCATCAGAGAGTGGCCTGTTCCGCAGTCAGCATTTGAGATCCGGAGTTTCCTTGGGCTTGCTGGTTACTATCGGGCTTCATTAAGGACTTTTCCCGTATTGTCGAGCCAATGACAAGATTGACGCGGAAGGATGTACCTTTTGTTTGGTCGGGTGATTGTGAGAATGCCTTCGGTGTTCTGAGGAAGAGATTGACGACTGCCCCTATTCTTGTTGTGCCTGATCGCAGCGGTGGATTTGAGATCTTTTGTGATGCTTCTGGAAAGGGTCTCGGTTGTGTGTTGCATCAGCACAGGCATGTTGTGGTGTATGCTTCGCGTCAGCTCAAGACTCATGAGAAGAATTACCCGACACATGACTTGGAGTTGGCTGTTGTCGTGTTTGTGCTTAAGATTTGGAGGCACTTCCTGCTGAGTGAGAAAGTGAAGATCTTCACCGATCACAAAAGCTTGAAGTATATTTTTACTCAGAAGGAGCTCAACATGCGACAGCATCGATGGTTGGAGCTCATGGCGGATTATGAGATTGATTTGCAGTATCACCCTGGCAAGGTGAATGTGGTTCTGGATGTGCTGAGTAGGCTTCCAGCGGTGATGATGTTGACCTCGCAGTGGAGATTGCAGCAGGATTTTTGCGAGTCTAGATTTGAGATTGTTCTTCCTGGGGAGGCCTCTTCATTGCTGTGTATGTAGATACAGTCGACGATCGTGGATCGGATCAAGGCTGGCCAGGCTGAGGATCCGAAGCTGGTGAAGATTCGGGAGCAGGTGGAAGCCGGTCTGCAGACTGACTTTTTGATTCATGAGGATGGCTCGCTGAGGTTTGGAGCCAGGTTGTGTGTGCCAGCTGGGGATATCAGAGAGGAGTTATTGGTGGAGGCACACAGTTCGCCGTATTCTGTGCATCCTGGTGGGACCAAGATGTACAAGGATCTTCGTCTGAACTTTTGGTGGCATGGCATGAAGAGGAGTGTGGCTCGGAGTGTAGCCAAGTGCTTGGTTTGCCAGCAGGTGAAGGCGGAGCATCGGCGTACGGCAGGGTTGCTACAACCGCTTCCGATTCCAGAGTGGAAGTGGCAACACATCACTACGGATTTCGTGACTGGACTACCTCGGAGTCCGAAGCAGAATGACGTGATTTGGGAGATCATAGATCGATTGACCAAATCCGCGCACTTTATTCCATTCCGAGTAGGACAGTCCACTGAGGCGCTAGCGAGGAGATACATGGAGGTAAATTCTTTTACTCTCCGTTCTATTTCCTTTCCCTAGTTTAGATAGTGATGTAACGTGAATTATGCAGGAGGTCGTACGACTTCACGGAGTCCCTGTGAGCATCGTGTCGGACAGAGACACGAGGTTCACATCTCAGTTCTGGCAGAGTTTACAGAAGAGTTTGGGTACGCGTCTGAGTTTCAGCACGGCGTACCATCCGCAGACAGATGGCCAGTCCGAGAGGATGATTCAGATCTTGGAGGACATGCTGAGGGCATGCATGTTGGATTTCAAGGGTTCGTGGGAGGACCATCTGCATCTGGTGGAGTTCTCTTACAACAACAGCTTCCAGGCGAGTATTGGCATGGCGCCTTTCGTCGCGCTTTATGGGAGGAAATGTCGATCGCCATTGAGTTTGGATGACGTTTGTGATCGGGAGCTGTTGGGGCCTGAGATGATTGTGGAGGACGTGGATGTTGTCAGGAACATTCGGGAGAGGTTGAGGATTGCTCAGGACCGTTTTAAGCATTGGGCGGATGCTAAACGCCGTCCTTTGGAGTTTCAGCCAAGCGACCATGTGTTCTTGATTTCCCCGAATCGTGACGTGATTCGCTTTGGGAAGCAAGGGAAGTTGAGCCCACGATACATTGGACCGTTTGACATTCTGGAGAAAGTTGGCGAGGTAGCCTACCGCTTAGCCTTGCCACCATCTTTGGAAGGAGTTCACAATGTTTTTCATGTGTCGCAGCTTCGTCGATACATTAGCGATCCATCTTATGCTGTGGATTTCTCGGAGATTACTGTTCACACTGATATGACGTATGACCAGCAGCCAGTGCAGATTCTGGACAGGCGTCAGAAGTCACTCCGGAACAAGGTTGTCAATCTTGTGAGGGTGATGTGGCGACACGGCTCGCCCGGAGAGTCTACTTGGGAGAATAAGGATGAGATGCGAGAGCGTTTCCCATTTTTGTTTCCGGACCCGTGAGTGTTGGAAAATTCCGAGGACGTAATTTTCTTAAGTTGGGGAGGATGTAACGACTGGGTTTTCATGTACTTGGATTATCTATATTATATATATACTAGTCTATAACCCGTGCCCGAGGGCACGGTTCAATTTAGATATTTCTCCCCTTAAAATCTTAGTTCCCCCGAAAATGTGGGCACGATTCATTTTAGATATCCCCTCCTCAAAATCTTAGTTCCCCTGAAATTGTGTACATGATTCATTTTAGAAATCCCCCCCTCAAAATCTTAGTTCCCAAATCAAAGTCTTAGTTCCCCAAAATTTAGGTCACCTCAAGAGATTTTAGTTCTCACATTGTTTAATTACTCACAAAATTTTTAGTCACTGACAAAAATGTTAGTCCCCCAATATGTATTAAATTTTTAGTCACTGACAAATTTTAGTCACCTCAAGACATACAACCAGTGCCCGTAGCGCACAGTTCATTCACGATATCCCCCCTCAAAATTTTAGTTCCCCACAAAATTAAAGTGCTTAATTGTAATTTAGTTCCCTTAAAAATTTTAGTTTCCCGAAAATTTACTTCACCCAAAAAATTATTTCATTCAAAAAAATTTAGTTCCAACAAAATTTAATTTTCTCTCGATTTAACATGTGTCATTTAAAATATTCCCCCTTAAAATCTTAGATCCCCTAATTTTAAACGAACAACAAAAAGTAAAGAGTAATAATTGTTATTTAGTTCCCTCAAAAATTTTAGGTCCCCTCAAAATTTAGCTCCCACCAATGAATGTAGTTCTCCCTAAAATTTTAGTTCCCCCTTAAAATTTTGTTCCATCAAGATTAACATCAATTAAAATATTGCCCCCTTCAGAATCTTAGATCCCCCAATTTTAGATGAACAACGATAATTAAAGTGCAATAATTGTTACTTAGTTCTCCAAAAAAATTATTCAACCCAAAATTTAAGTCTCACGTTCATTTGAAATATTACCCCATCAAAATCTTTAATTCCCTAATTTTGAACCAACATCAATGATTAAATCACCATAATTGTCATTTAGTTCATCCTAAAAATTTTAATCCCCCCCAAAATTTAATTTACTATCCCAAAATCCATTGCCTCAACACAATGCTGATGTTGCATATAAACTTCATCCCAATTTTGGGATAGTAATGAATAGGATAGTAATGGTTTAATCAGATTAATTATAGGCATGTGGAAGAGAATCAAGCCAATCTATTAAGCCAAAGTTTAGAACAGTATTAGTTAATCCCCTCCATCAAGTGCACAATTCTTAGAAAAGAAAAGAATAAAAATTAAAACACAAAATTACAAATCAAAACGTATTGATTCATAATCTTGTTGCAGAACAATTTGTGTACAATTTGTGTACAATTGGTGTGAATTGAGCATAAAAACTACGATTCAGCAATTGCATTGTAAGAAAGAAATCATGTTGTATTATTCATTTTTGTATAATAGATTTCATCATCAATTATCTTTGGACCACAACAGATAACAAAATCAGACATATTATTTTTGGACCATAACAGATAACAATATCAGATATGAACAATGAGGACAGAATTTCCTGTGATACATTCTAAAATAATTTAGCAGGAAAAAAAGAGCATACCACAATCAAAATCAATTGTCTTCAGATAGGCATCGGTCATGATCCTAGCCAAAGACTTATTTCTCAGGAAATCCATTATTGCGCCATCACTCTCCAGTACATACCCGAAAACATAGAACCTGAATTTGAACTTTAAGCTTCTCCATCTCCGTTCATTCACATACTTGTTCAACTCGCCTCTGTTTCTTTAACCCTCTTTTTCCTTCTCCAATATCCAAAAGCCATCTGCAGCAAATAGCCCCGAAACATATCTACTGATGGTAATCTGTTAGAGTGACAAACATGGTTGGAAAAATGTAACTTATGATGAGTATCTAAGTTATGATGTGTGAGTTAAGACTTATGAATCCTTATATACTTATTAGACCGCATTTGAAGGAAGCAGCCTATTATATGAATGTGTGCGCCATCAATCCTTATAAAATGATGTTGACATTTCCCACTGATATCATTTTATTTGCTGGTTCTTCTAAAATAACTCAAATTTTGAAGGAAGCAGCCCAATATATGAATCCATATATACTTATTAGACCACATTTGATCAATGACCCCTTAACACACTGCCATCCAATAACATCAAAATTTGCAAGACTGAAATCCAATTAATTAGCTATGTCAATGAGGTATACAAAAGTCATCTGCAAATTAGTGATAATATAGAGTTACAATAAAGGTACTTTACTGGGGAAAATAAAATTTTAACATATTCCTTGCATGTATTTTTGACTTATTTGTCAAAATTGCATTTCAAATTTTGAGACTTGTTGTCTTCACTTTTTGTCTCGATATATCATAGCAGCAACTGAGGACCGCCACAACCAGCATATGAAAAACTTGGTCATGAGTTTTGTTGGCCATTTCGTATCCAAAAATAGGATCAATGGCGGTATTTTGCATGCATATTGATCATGCAGTACTTATTTCATGTGGAACTGCAAGTATTATGACAATTTGTTGCTTGACCCAGAATGCCATTTAACTGCGGCAAGAGCATGTCTAGTGCAAATATATTAGGCTCCACAAGCTACAGATACTGTTGTGGAAGCTGCTAACCAACAGCAAATAACGACATAATTAGTGTTAAAACATTATATTGGTTAAACAACAATATGCCATTTTGTTTAATTATTAGTAATGGAACTGGGCTATGAAAAGTCCGTAACAAAAATGGGGAACAAACATTGGACAAAAGCAGTCATTCCTAATCATAGCTCCATTAAACAACCAGATGCATGGTGCAAATGTTAGGCAATGGATTGAATAGATATATAATTATATAGAAAAAATTAGTATTCGAAAAGCCAATATAAAGAACCAATAAAGAACATTTTGTTTAATTGGGATAATCAGATGAATATATATCCATATGTGATGTAACTGAAAACAAACTAACAAAAGCCAAAAATCATTGCATATTAGCATGAACCATTAACAAATCAGTGTTAGATGATGACTAAAGAACATTTTCTGTTTTCCTTTAAAGAGAAATCATTCGAAAACAAAAAAATTTGATAGCCAGAATGTCCTAATAGTTGTTCCTAGAAGAAACAAAGGGCACAACAATATGAAACAATGGAATTTATGTTGTTGATGGTAACTCTAAATCAGCTAGACCTGAAATTTACCAATATTGAATGCATCTTCAAGTCACAAAAAGTCTGAATATTTTATGGAGTAGATTGAAGAGATGGTAGCTAATTAAGAGTTGCAGCCCACATTGAGTTCATAACATAAGTTCCTCCTAATCTCATACAAACTAAATAAGGGAATCGAAACAAAAGTTTCATGTAGTTTTTTCTGGCAAGTTTCCCACATTAATGGTGTAAAATCTGGATTAATATAAAGTGTATTTTTAACCTCCAGCAAGTTGAAATAAACATTCGAGTGCTTCTCAGTGCATGGATTGGATCGTACTTTTCACCTATTCGTCCAACTGACTATCAAAATATAGCAAGAATGTTAATTGATTTTCCCAAATAAATGTTTATAGCTGTGGAATGGTATAAGAATTTAATTTATCAGGTGCGCTAAGCTTGTATTCATAAGTCGGCATCAACAAAAATTTAGAAGCCAGTTATCTTAACTTTTGGGCAGCATCTGTTAGTCCTTCATAAAGCTTTATCAAATATGAAAATAATGGCAGCTTTCCTATCTACATTGTACCTTTCTTTGACAGTTTTCTAATAATTGCATATTGGCAAAGGACTCAAGAATGCAAATTTGCAGACCAATTGCAAAACAAATATCATTGAATTGGCAAAACTTGTGATCTCATAGTTTGATCTCTGATTATGCAAATAAGTACATGTAATCTTATAAGTAGTTTATTCTATGAGAACATAGAACTTCCGCGGCAGGAAGGAGTAAAGATGATGTACGGATCAAGGTTTCCAAGTTCATTGCTAGTAATGTCAAGGACCTTTTCACATTCTGATGATGTATGTACAAATGACTGTAAGGCACATTAAGCATTTAATTGCTTGTATGTCTGATGAGATATCAAGCCAACAATCCACATGAATTGAAAGACTCACATATGATTGTGAAAATCATCTATAAGAATAATTCAAATATTTTTATACTTTTCAAAATAGAATTCAAGTAGCAAAATTTACCCGTGAGAAGAAATGCCATCGAATTAGCATTCACGGGGCACCCACCTGCGTGCATTCTCTGCAAATATCTTGAAATTGATTATGTTCCAAGCAAATGATCAAGCATTTCCATTCATAAATTGATTAAAATCATTTCAAAGATGAATATTTTGTGTAACCAATCTATTCACTGTGAGTTTGTTCCTTTTACACCCTTGCATATCACTAAATTAGTTTTATGACCTACCAGAATTGGGAAACCTTAGCATTCAAGAATCTTGACAGATTGTCTTGTGATAAATATATGAAAGTGATTTTGATTGCACAATTTAGAACAAATGATTATCACATGCGCGATCATTAAAATTGCATGTATTCTTCGTTACTGTATAAACTTTCAATAGAAAAGAATTCTAACCTGATGGTATATGAGATGCATCCATTTAAAAGATAACACTTTTATGGATTTGACTTATAATCAATATCAAAATACAATCAAGCGGAACTAAAAACGAAAAAATACCTTTAAAAAAATCATACAATAAGTTTGGCGACATTTGGTGCAAGTTCAGAATCATAAACAGCAAAAGAACCGTAGGATCTCAAAATGTACATATAGTCAATTTCAGCTATTCTTATAAACTTCAAAATAGAATTCAATTAGCATAATTTACCTTAAGAAGAAATGCCATCGAAGTATGAAGCTTACAAAAATTTTGGATTGACAATAAGAAATTTTGGATTGATAATATATGTTAAAGCTTAAAAATTCTCCATCTGAATAAGAATGTGAGCTGTGAACATGCATCAAATTCTCTAAAGTCCTCATATTATACATGTTACCCAGTGTTATCTTGTAACTTTATGGATGCCATGCTGCACCATATGCTAAAAGATGTTTCAACAGTAAAATCTATATAAATGTTCAGCTAGATGAATCTTTAGCTTCTAAGATGGCAAGTGAAAAGAACCAAATGGACATAGAAGGATCTGAAAGAATAAAGTGCAAATTAATTCTATATGTTCTTCCATTAAGGTTGAGGAGGGATTAGAAATCCTATTTTAGTCTAAAAGGCATAAAAATAAGCCATGGTCTTTCATGATTTCAACCGATTAATCTTAAGAAATTTTTTCCTTAACCCACAGATAAATCTAAAATTTGAAACAATCATATGAAATAACCATTAAGATGAATATTGGCAACATCAGAGACAGTCATCAATCACTCATCAGGTTCACCTCTAAATCTTCACCAAATGTTGATACTAATCCATGAATTTAACTGATATTACTCCATATCATTCAAAATTGTAAATAACCACTCAAAATTATCAGTTAAAGTCCAAATTCTAATAAATTCTATAAGTCCTAAGATAATTATTAAGAATTGATATTCAAAATTTGGAATTGTCATATGTGTGGTTCACTCGGTAAATTAGATGAAAACCATTACAAATTCTGACACAAAGATTCAAACTTTGCTCAAAATTTTTCCAAATTTCACTAAAATTCAACCTTACAAACAAAAGAAGAAAACTTTGATTCAATAGCATGTCTTACATATTTGGGTCTTCCACGGTAACTGCTTTCTCGCCAAACCTAGGCAGGTCATTGGATTCAGTTTAACGGTCGACACCGTCGAAATCCTTGGCTTACATTCGGGAAGAATTTCACCTCCTCTAGATTAAACCTGATGGAATCAAGGGAACAAAAACCCTAGACTTAGACGAAATTTGATAGAAAAATAAAAAAATTCAAGCTCAGATTTTTTTCCTCTTACCTGTGTTGTTCTTCATCCACGCATTCGGGGCTCGAATCTCACTCAAGAGTCCGATTCATGAAGGTTAGTAATCAGATTCCTGAAGTCCGCTACCTCCAACTATTACAAAGTAGGAATCTACATTATAAAGTAAACTGATTATAAAGCAATCAATCAATTCCTCCAACTAAATCTCACGTAAATATGTGATGAATTACATAAACATATTGTTGAACACAGATTGTAATCTTACTGAATTTGGGTAGGAAATTATGCATTATAAAGTAACTGATTATAAAGTAATCAATCGATTCATCCAAAAAAATCTCACGTAAATATTTAATGAATTACATAAACACATGAATGAATTTTATACGATTACAATCTATGAGTTTATGCTTATGTGCTTTTACAATGGTCAGAAGAAGTAAAGAGGAATTCACATCTCACATTACGACTCCCACCTGCAAATTTTCCTCTCTTCACAACATAACAACCAGCAAAGATGCAGATTTCTCGAAGAGTATTTAGTGCTCATTTCGGTTAACTCTCCATTCTCATTCTTTGCTTTATTCAACCGAGTAGATTTAACGTTGGTAATGCAGTACACAATAAATTCAACTCACAACCATAGCCGTTGATCAGAGGGTGACCGAGCATTTTATCGAACTTCTCATGAGCTTTGTTGAGGATTGATTCTGGGTCAAAACATTAATCAAGGATATGAGATTGAGAATGGAGGCGGAAATCCGCATGGTGAAGCAACCATCGTGCTATGAAATATGAGCTTTTTAGCATCGATTGATTCTAAAAAGTTCCAGCTCTCTACAGATGAATTACAGAGCAATTGACCATCATTAAGAAATAAAGCCTATATCACAAAGCAACAGAGCCTATATCATTAATTCTGAAATCTGAAATCCTATGGAGAATTTGTGTTAAGAATGTGCCAATCCGTTTCCCCCAAAAAAACTTCATATATCTAGCCAATGAGTGATAGACTACATGACAAATGCCATAAAACATTCAGTTAACAACAGATAAGTAACTTGGAAAATGGTAACTGTGAACTTTTACTTTAAAGAATAATAGCAAGCATGAACCTTTTTTGCCCAAAATGAAAAATTAACACAGTTTGAACTTTGAATGGATATGGTTCAGCTTCAAGGATATTCAAAATAGAAATAAGAATTAACATGCAATATTTTAACATGCAATATTTTAACATGCAACATTTAAACTACCAATCTGTATAGGATTTAAACTCAGCAATATTTAAAGAACATACCAAAAAAACACCCGGACCAAAATTCACATTAACTTTGCACCATTATGTGGTGTTTCACGTGGTGGTTTTTTTGAAACATAAAAGTGAATCCACCAAGTTATAACATGTTCTTTAAATACAAAAACACATTAGTTTCAGTTAATAATACCAATCTGTACATGATGGTATTTTACAGGTTATGAGAAAAATACCAATCCGCAATATTTAATGTATGCTTTATGTTAATAATACCAATCAGAAAAATACCAATCGTACAAGAAATCATACATTAAATCTCTATAGGTTTGTGTTCATTTGCTACTTCTCCAACAAAGCATGATGATGAGAAAAATGCTTTTTGAGGCATGTTCCTGAATTTTTCCCACGCTCCTTATAGGAGCATCACCACTGTGTGCCATACGCTTATAATCATTTTTCATGCTAAGTAATGTTCAGTATTTTCAATTTTATCACAAATGGTATATTTATATTTGAAGTTATCAAAGTTTCATAAATTTCCTAGACTTTGACATTCTTATAAAAAAAAGTTGTTAAACACTCAATAAACATCCATATAAAGATTTAATGTTATGGCATCATTACCCCCCTTAAATACTGCCTATTCAAAAGCTTGGCCTCCGAACATGAGAATACATATATGATTATGTTCTTTTCTATTCTAATTTTTTTCTTTTTTAATGCACAGATAATGGTAATTTTCTGAATGTGTATACAGTAGCTTGTTTACCCTTTCATCCAGTTCTTGCATTCTGCTTGTATATAAGGAGTTGATAATCAAGTCCTAAACAATGTAGTATATGTTTAGTAACACGCTTTACAATGACACATGTGTAAGGCATGCACAATGACAGTATAAATTCCAACACAAAATATCATAGTCAGGTATGGAAAACAAAATGAGAAACATTGCCAACCTTGATAGTACCACGCGTATGTTCCCGAGGAATTGACACTTGCTCCAATGCAATATCAACTTTTGTGCTTGCTTTACCTTCTAAATACACCCTTGTCACTTTAAAATTTGTGCTACCATGATCCTATCCATAAAATAGACCCATGAAGTTTCTGGTCACCATGCACGCAGATGCTCCTAAAATTTTCCGGTCATACCATGAAGCAAGTTCCGTGTTCATCACACACTTTGAAATATACTCTAGACATAAAAAGAAACAACATTAAATGTGACTTACTTCATTAAATGCTTTGAAATATACTCTAGACCTAGATAGCCTGTTACAAAGCTTTGCTCATTCAAATTAGAATCCTAAAGATTCACGTTCCAATTTTTACAGAAGCAAAACTAATAACCACCGATCAATAATCTCATTCAATCTGTTCATATCACACCATTAACCAAAATTTCTGCAGAAGTAAAATTGATAATCTAAAATATTAGGTATAAAATGTTACTTACTCCACTAAATGCTCGCCTGATTTGTTGCAACAAACCCACCATCGAATGGTTTAGGAGAGCATGTTTCCCTGTAGGGTAAACCCCATCCACATCTAGAAAAAACAACTGACACCATCTTCCCATTGCAAATTCTCACCAGTCATAGAGCCCAAACTCAATTTTTACCCAAAAAAGATAACATATGTGAAAGAAGAAAAAAGCAGAGATCATTTCTATTTTACATCATACAATGTAAAATTACAAACTCAAAATTTTGTAAATCAAGTGAAAATAATTCATTTGAATGATTTACTTATGCAAAAGTTTAACTAATAAAACGTACCGATATAATAGGCATAGTCCCCAAGTATTAACCTCATGGAACCATATCGATGTTATCGACAACTAACATAATTAAACACCAATCGAATTGTAACTCATAGTTTTGACTATGGATACAAAATCTGCTTCTTTTGAAACATCTTGCCCAAAAGTTAGATCTTGATCGCCAGAATCCTCAATCTAAGTCAAAAAAATTGTCTAATGCAAAAAATACTATATGAACTACAAATTTTAATCAAATAAATATCACCTACACTTCTTCACAAATGAGAGTTCCGTGGTTTGAAAAGAGGAAGATGAGACCAATGTTGATTAGCTAAGCCAATGTTGTCAATAAGACCAATGACCCTACATTATGCATCGATGTTAATCAACAAAGTTGAGTTCGTAAAGAAAAGAAGAGATATTGAGATACCCAATCGTTAGAACAAAAATTGATAATACCTTTATGTTACGCCTATTTGACCGAGACCCAAAAGACATGAGCCCAGGAGCCCGACTACTGGTCGAGAGCCCATCTGCATCCTCAAGCCCATTCTACAAAGGCCCTATAAGGGATCTTCTCGAATGTCGATCCGACCCGGCCCCGATAACCCGCTGGTCACTCGTCCACTCCTGCGAAAACCGCTCCCCCGGACGCGCGACCACTAAATGGCGGTAATGGGGAGGTGCTGGCATGGCGAAGAGAGTGGCGGCGAGGGGGCGGATTGATGGGGCACGATCGAGGGCGGGCGTGGGACGTGGGCCAGAGGCAATCACGCGGGGAGCTCTACAAAAGGGCTAGGAAGACGACGAAGAACGGGACCGCATCTCAGGTATCTAAAACCTAAGGTACTCCATGAACGACCTAGCTCCCCCATCCTATCTCCTTCCTCCCCCGCTCGTGCCGTGAGACGCCGTTCCGATCTCCTCACGAGTCGAACCGTCTCCGCCGGGCCTCCTCTTTCAGATCTCTATCTGACTTAGGCATCGGAGGGGATTTGGCCGGAACCTAGGTCCGGCCCCCTGACGAGCGTTCTCGTCTACGCAGGTGGACAGTGGATCAACGGGCCGAGGCTTCCCCTCGCCCCTCTCCAACCTCACAATCAGCTAGACGAGTGAGGCTTCCCCTCACCGTCCGCCCGCCGAGGCCGAGCACATCCTACCGAGGCCGAGCGTCTCAACTAGGTCCGAGGCTTCCCCTCGCCCTTCGCCGACCGTGCATCCAGCAGGACGACCGAGGCTGCCCCTCGTCTTCCTTCCTCCGAGGCCGTGCTCGCCCGACCGAGGCCGAGCGTCTCAACCTGGGCCGAGGCTTCCCCTCGCCCCATCCGCACCGATTCGAAGGCCCCGAGGGACCCAAGCGGGCCCCTTGACCACGTTGACCGGGTTGTCCACGGTCAACGCTCTGTAGTGAGAAAACACTCTGAAACATCTGGCGCCGTCTGTGGGAAACGAAAAACGTCCCACGAAGAAGCAAACCACACCAACAATGGCACGAGCCAGCAATGGAAGGAAGCGCATGCCCCCCATCCCAGAGGAGGGGAATGGCACATCAAACGGCAACCCCGAGGACACGCCCGTCAGTGGCCACCCCGACCTCTAAACCGAAGAGACCGGCGGCTCAGAACTGGCCACGCAGGGACAGCTCCGCGCCCTGGCTCAGGAGACCAACGCAAGCCTCCAGACGTTGGTCGCGACGGTACAGCAGCTCGTCGGCCCTGCGCCGTCCAACGGAGGCACGTTGGACGACAGCCATCGATGGGCGGGGGGTCCCCCGCACTTACGGTCCGCCGTGGTCGAAGACCACGGGACCCAGAAACCGAACACAGAGCATCGGTTCACGCTGTCCGGCCCCCGTCAGGCGAGGTCGCGCGCCTCCTCCCCTTATCGTGAAAGGGGCTGAGGAGAAACCGAAGGGACGGAGGGCGAATCAAGGACGGCATCATCTCGTCGGTCACGGTCGTCCCGCCACAGGAGAAGCGAACGACACCACTCAAGAGACCGATCACGGCGGAGCAGGAGCTCCCGCAGGAGGAGTCGGGAGCGCAGGGTCAGCCCGACCCCCAGCGTGGCGAGGGCCGTGGAGCCAGCCCCGTTGGCGCCTGTGCTTCCTCCACCCCCGAACGAGCCAGAGGCAGGCGACTACCGCATCCCCGGGGGCATCCACGGAGACCGGTGCCCCTTATCACGGAGAATAACCGACGAACGGGTCTCCTCTCGATTCAGGATCCCGGTGCTGGGAAAGTACGACGGGATAGGGGACCCGGGACACCACGTGATGGACTACGAGGGGGACATGTCCTTCCAGGGAGCTGACGATGACTTACTTTGCCGGGGCTTCTATTCTACTCTCAGGGGAGCGGCGAGGACCTGGTACCACAGCCTGCCCGGCTGCTCCATCGACAGCTTCGAGGAGCTCACCCAGTTATTCTGCAAACAGTTCATGGCGGGGAGGCAGATCAAGCCTGGTGCTGAACACCTGTTCAACATAGTGCAAGGCCCGGCCGAGCCGCTCCGACAGTTCATGCGCCGCTTCAATGCGGAAAGGCTGAACGTGAACGGCCCTCCTGACCTGGTGGTCCAGACGGCCCTTAAGAAAGGGCTTCGCCACAGAGGCCTCAAGAAGTCCCTGCACAACGATCCCCCGAAGGACCTCCCCGGGATCATGGCGAGGGCCGAACGCTTCATGCTGACCGAGGAGGCCTTGGCCGAGGATGCAGGAAAAGCCACTCGAGGGACCAAGCGCGGCGACAGCGGACGAGGCAGCCCCGAAGGGTACCGGACCGAGAAGAGGCCGAGGAACCGACAGCGGGGAGAAAGCGCGAGGGACACCACCCCAGACGCCGTCCTCGCCCAAGTACAGAAGGAAGAGCGAGCTGATCGCCCCCCACCGAAGGCTAAAAGAGGTGGGAAGAACAGGGAGAAGTACTGCAAGTACCATAAGGATGATGGCCATGACACTGAAGACTGCTGGCATTTGAAGAAGGACATTGAGAAGCTGATGAGCCGGGGGCACGCCAGGAACCAGGCCGACGAGCCGGCCCACGGAGAAGGGACCTCCACGCAGCCAGACAAGGGGAAGAAGATCATCACCGTCCAAGGTCCCCTCCGCATCATAGAGTGAGCGGACGATGTCTCTCCCCCCGGTTGCAGCCTAGTAAGAGGGAGTTATCTAGGTTTACATCCCTCTGTCTAGCTTCATTTCCTTTTTTCCTTTTCCTCCAAATGTACCGGTCCGACAGGACTCTTGAGAGTACAAATGCATTCCCTTTTTGTCTTTTCTTAAATCCCCGACGGAGTTGACATGTCACCAATAGCGCAAAAGGATGGAGACCGACGCCGACCAGTCCTAAGCCGAGGAGTTTTGCCCTCGCCGACCGACCCCCGCGTTCATAAGCCTGGGGCATTTCCCCCAGCAGGCACGGACGCCGACCGGTCCTAAGCCAAGGAGCTTTGCCCTCGCCGACCGACTCCTGCGCTCATAAGCCTGGGGCAGTTCCCCCAGTAGGCACGGACGCCAACCGGTCCTAAGCCGAGGAGCTTTGCCCTCGCCGACCGACTCCTGCGCTCATAAGTCTGGGGCAATCCCCCAGCCATCGCGAATACCGACCGGTCCTAAGCCGAGGAGCTTTGCCCTCGCCGACTGACTCCTGCGCTCGTAAGTCTGGGGGCAATCCCCCCAGCAGGCACGGACGCCGACCGGTCCTAAGCCGAGGAGCTTTGCCCTCGCCGACCGACTCCTGCGCTCATAAGTCTGGGGCAATCCCCCCAGCCAGCGCGAACACCGACCGGTCCTAAGCCGAGGAGCTTTGCCCTCGCCGACCGACTCTTGCACTCGTAAGTCTGGGGCAATTCCCCCAGCATGCACATATGCCGACCGGTCCTAAGCCGAGGAGCTTTACCCTCGCCGACCAACTCCTGCGCTCATAAGTCTGGGGGCAATCCCCCCTGCCAGCGCGAACGACGACCGGTTCTAAGTCGAGGGACCTTGCCCTCGCAGACCGACTCCTGCGCTCATAAGTCTGGGGCAGTTCCCCCAGCAGAGGCGAACGTCATCCAATCCTAGGCCAAGAACGAGGCAGCGACGCAAAATACACGAGAAGTCCGAGTAAGTCAATTTCGTTTATAATAGTTAACCAGGGTACAAAAACGTGTCATATTTACAGGGAATCAAGGCGAAGGAAACACTCTACAAATAATCCACTCACGACGAATGACAGAGTTCTTCACCTACAGAAGCTAGACCGACACCGACAGAGCAAAGTTGGTTGACAAAAGACCCAAAGTAGTTAGCCCAAGCTAGCGGCCATGCAACCAGCAATTATTGGCCACGGAGCCGATAACGAAGCCGAAGGAGATAGCGGGGGCCAGGGATCCATTTCAAGTAGACTGGCCCAAAGCGAAGCGGATGCTTAAAAATTTGAGGATAAGGCCGGGAGGGACGGCTTAGGGAGCCCGAGCTCGGGAGGACACATCCTCGGGCACTTCGCCCTGCTCGGAGCGAGGGGGATCGACCGGCGGAGGGGCTTGCCGAACCCGCTCCGCACACTCCCGAAAGGAAGACTGGACGACTTCGACGATCCGAGGGGCGATGAGGTCTTCATACTTACCGAAGGCCCCCCTGAGAACCTCAAAGATCCTCTTCCCCAGGGTCTCGACGACGCCCTTCTCCACCTCCTCGGCAAGCCGCATCACCTGGCGCCGATCCGACAGTTCCCTCTGAAGCTCCTCCCTCTCCAGGCGGAACGACTCCGCCGCTTCCTCAGCCGACTGCAGGGCGTCCTCCAACTTTCCCCGGAGATCACCCACTCGTCCCTCCAGCTCGGTCACGCGAAGCTGGAGATGCCGGGACTCCATCTGGGCCTTCACCATCGCTACCTCCGCCGCCCCGGCTCGCTCTTGGGCCCTCATGGAGGACTCCTCCAGCTTCCTCAAGTGGACGACTCGCCGCTGCAACTCCACGGCGAGCGTGGAACCCTGGAAGACGGGACATGAGCTAAGAGGAGAGTGAAGGAAAAGAAAGGACTGCAAGATAGCCGAACCTGTTGAAGGGCCCAAACCAAAGAATCCGACACCTTGTCGGCGGGAATCTTTTCGAGGGTGCTGCGGTCCCGGGGAAAGACGGAGCTCTCGGCCACCTGCTGGGACAGGGCCCAGTCGACGAACACCGAACTCCCGGGAGCGACATCGAGGGAAGCCATATGGCCCGCCAAAAGAGCTCCGATTCCTGGAGACGGAAGCGGGGATGCGGCGACGGGGGTGGTTGTCAGGGCTACCTGAAGGTCCCCGGTGATGGCTGCAGGGGGCACGGAATAGGCCGAGCTGGAGGGCTCCACGTCCTCCTTCCTCTTCTTCCCCCCATGAGGCTCCACGGGCAACGAAGGGGAGCGCTTCCGCCTTGCCCCGTCTCCACTCTCGAGGACAGAAGGGGACGCCCCAGGGGCAGGAGGGACTGCACCGGACCTGTCATTACCCCCCTCCTCTCGGGCTGAGGGGGCGGGTCCGGCCCTTACGACGTCCCCGGGGAGGAGATCGCCAGAAGAAGAGGCGGGAGGCGCGGCCACTACCTGGCCCACGGAGGGCTCGGCTCGACGCACCTCCTCCTCAACAGTCCATCGAGGCGCCTTTCTGGAGGTACTGCCTCGGCTCCGAGCGGCTCCACGACGGATCAGCTCATCAACATCACGGACGAACTCGCGGCCTGCCATCCTTACAAAGGAAACCGAAATCAGGATGAGTCACAGGGCGATTCGAAGATGAAACAGTGACCTACCCGGAGACCACAAGACGGCCTTCAGGAGTAGGTCGTCCAACAAAGGCCAGATGGACTTCGATTCCAAAGGAAGAGCCGACAGCAGCGCGGTGGATGCCTGATCAGCGTCAGAAAGGGCTAACGGCAGGCGAGGCTGGACGGACGCGCCCCAGCTTGTCAGAATCTGGGCATCACCCAAAAAGACCACAAAGACATAATCTGAGCTCCAATCCCCCGACCAGCGGGGTAGCCCGATCAGACATTCCCTCCTCGAACGGGCTCGGAGGTGCAGCCATGACCCCGGCCCGACCGTCTGGGCCTGGTAAAAGTGGAAGAGAAGGGGGAGAGACGGCTCCAGACCGCAGGTGCAGCAAAGCGTTACGAAGCCCGTCAGTACCGCGATCGAGCAAGGGGTGAACTGGCAAAGAGGCACCATGAGATACTCCATGACCTGGACAAGGAAGGGATTGAGCGGGAAACGAAGACCCAGGCGAAACATTTCTACGTAGACGCCGACTTCATTGCTCCTCGGAAGGCAAATCCGCTCGTCAACGAATGGAACTCGGACATCGTACGGGAAGCAGAGATACCTTTCCCGGATCTCCGTGACCACCGAAGGAACGGTCCTCGACGGCGTACGGAGGATGGCCGGGGGCACGTTAAGACGCACTGCAGCCGACGCCACGTCATCACAGGCGAAGTCTGGGAATAGCTTCCCCTTCCCCTTATCCTGGAGGGGACGACTCCCGGAAGAGGAACCTGATCCCACTAGCCGGGGCCTGCCCCACCTGGACTTTGGAGAATCCCTCGCCCCTCGGCCAGAACCGCCTATCCTAAGAGCAGCCATAATACGAGAGCGAGAAAGGAAATTACCTTCTAACTAGTTTGAAGGAGGCGAAGAAGCGAGGGCGACGGGAGACTCCGAGTTATAGAAAGCCTAGAGCAATGGGAAGAGCAAGAAAGGAGAGGAGATCAACGTAGCTGGGGATCTTATATATCGGACGCAGGGACGAATTCGAAGCGCCTGACAATAACGTGTGGCAGGACTCGAAGAACCGGCGGCGTTTCGAAATCGGCGCCAGGGGAAGTCCAATCGATCCGCCTCATCATGACCTACTTTTATGACCACGCCTCGATTGAAGCGCCACTCGGAATCCCAGGAGGCACAGCGGTCGATCCGAGCAAGCCAAGGCTGATCGACCCCACCAAGGGCGGCTCACGAACCCCTCAGCTTCTCAACTGAAGACAACCCCACGAATGGTGGGGATAGGCTTGCAGCCACACGTGGCAGCATCAGAAGAACGACGGCGCTTCGGAACCCGCGCTTTAAAAATATCGATCGGGCCAACTCATGATGACGGCTAATAAATGAGTCGGCATCGACTGGCGAGCTTGTCGAAATCGGCAGAAGTCACATCGGCCGAGCCGAACCGGCCGAGGCCGATCAACCCGACCGATGGGGGCAATTATTACGCCTATTTGACCGAGACCCAAAAGACATGAGCCCAGGAGCCCGACTACTGGTTGAGAGCCCATCTGCATCCTCAAGCCCATTCTACAAAGGCCCTATAAGGGATCTTCTCGAATGTCGATCCGACCCGGCCCCGATAACCCGCTGGTCACTCACCCACTCCTGCGAAAACCGCTCCCCCGGACGCGCGACCACTAAATGGCGGTAATGGGGAGGTGCTGGCATGGCGAAGAGAGCGGCGGCGAGGGGGCAGATTGATGGGGCATGATCGAGGGCGGGCGTGGGACGTGGGCCAGAGGCAATCACACGGGGAGCTCTACAAAAGGGCTAGGAAGACGACGAAGAACGTGACCGCATCTCAGGTATCTAAAACCTAAGGTACTCCATGAACGACCTAGCTCCCCCATCCTATCTCCTTCCTCCCCCGCTCGCGCCGTGAGACGCCGTTCCGATCTCCTCACGAGTCGAACCGTCTCCACCGGGCCTCCTCTTTCAGATCTCTATCTGACTTAGGCATCGGAGGGGATTTGGCCGGAACCTAGGTCCGGCCCCCTGACGAGCGTTCTCGTCTACGCATGTGGACAGTGGATCAACGGGCCGAGGCTTCCCCTCGCCCCTCTCCAACCTCACAATCAGCTGGACGAGTGAGGCTTCCCCTCACCGTCCGCCCGCCGAGGCCGAGCACATCCTACCGAGGCCGAGCGTCTCAACTAGGTCCGAGGCTTCCCCTCGCCCTTCACCGACCGTGCATCCAGCAGGACGACCGAGGCTGCCCCTCGTCTTCCTTCCTCCGAGGCCGTGCTCGCCCGACCGAGGCCGAGCGTCTCAACCTGGGCCGAGGCTTCCCCTCGCCCCATCCGCACCGATTCGAAGCCCCCGAGGGACCCAAGCGGGCCCCTTGACCACGTTGACCGGGTTGTCCACGGTCAACGCTCTGTAGTGAGAAAACACTCTGAAACACTTTACATTCTTCATAATGACCTTTCTTACCTGCTTTAAAGGGTAGAATTTCTCAATTTTAAAAGGACAATACTCACGAATAAGAACTCTTAAAGAACTCGCATGTGTACAAAGGAAGGCACATGTTAAATTCAAGTCAATTACGTCTTGTCATTGAGATCTGCTCATCTTTGTCATCAATTTGTCATGAATAATTCCTGAAATTATCAAAAGAATATTTAGAGAATTAAAGAATGAATCGGAAAAATGCTAATAAAGATTGTTAAACCGAAATGACCTGCATTGTTAACCAATATGTCAACTATTCCCCAAGTATATATCAACAGCTTGGAACCATATCGATGTTATCAATAACTAAAATAATTAAACAGTAATCGAATTGTTACTCATACTTTTGACCATGGATTCAATATCTGCATCTTTTGAAACATCCTCCCCCAAACGTTAGAGTTTGACCATCGGACGTATCAATTTACAGACAAAAAAATTATCAAATGCAAAGAGCTTTATATGAACTACAGATTTTAATCAAATAAATAACACCTATACTTCTTCGCAAATGATAGTTGGTGTGAAAAGAGGAAGAAGAGAAAGTGAGATGTCTTTTTGGTTTCCCCCAAAATTTTGGTTTCCACGACACAATCTGTTGAAAGATGGATGTTAGAGTTTGTATCTTTTCACAATGAATACATAACTCGTGAGGTTTGTGAATCTTTAAATCTGTCTTTTTTGGTTGCATGCAATGTGTGAGTTGAACGGTCTCTCTCTCTCTCTCTCTCTCTCTAAGTTTTAGTTAACCTTTTTAAAATTTTGACCACGTTAAGGATGAGCCGTATAATCCGAGGGGAGACTCACTGGTGGGAACAGTGTTGTAACATTTCAGGTATGCAGATTTTGTAATTTAAGTTCAGCCAATGTATTCTGAGGTACTTACTAATTTGCTTTACATTGTATTGCTTTGTTTAGCTGTTAAAGGGGTAATATTTGTGAAATTTTTGTTTCGTTCTGTGGTTTGCTTTGCTCATATATTTTGTTGTAGTATTTTGCATTTCATATAAATATTTTGTTTCGTTCTGTGGTTTGCCTTGCTTTGTTTAGCTGTTAAAGGGGTGATATTTTGCATTTCATATAAATATGACGTAATAGAGTGAACTGTATCCATCTTTTAATCTTTACACCTACAATAGAGTGCTATGCATGACTTTTTGAGTCCTTATAAAAGATCTTTACAATCAATGATGGTATTCCATTTTTCAATTAGGTTAAACTACTTCTTAACCAGAAACAGCTTGGGCAGATCCTCTTGTCCTAACGATGTTTTTCCATTTTTCAATCAGGTTAAACTACTTCTTAACCAGAAACAGCTTGAGTAGATCCTCTTGATCTTAACCTGAAACAGCTTAACCAAAAACTACTTCTTTACAGTCAGTGATCATCTTGGGTAGAATAGGATCCTCTAGCGTAGAAGGTAGCAATGGTAGCCAGAAACAGCTTTATGTTTACCTTGGCACTACAACAAACACTTGATGTGCGTAAGAAAATTGTAGTTGGAAACCAAAACAAATCGAAGATAGATCAAAGCTCTAAATCAAAACTTCAAAACATACCCCGACGAATCTTTTGTAGTTGATGTGCTTCTTCTTCTCGATGCGTTTCTTCTTCTCTGAAAATCATTTTTTCCCCTACTTCTTTGATTGATACAAAGAATTCAATTAACCACCTGACAACTACGATAAAATCGAAACTTAACCATCCATTGAAGATCAATCTTTAAGATAAATCTAAAACTAAAAATCAGTTTTTACACCATACCTTAAAGATTTACAACATACCTTAAAGACTTCTATTTTTGATCCTTCACTGAGCTGTTATTTCTTCTTCAGTGAGCTTCAACTGAGCTTCAAATAATCTTTAACTGAGCTTTTCCTCAATTCCCTTGTTCATGATCACCGTCCGTCCTCATCCTTCATTGATCAAACCTCGGTTCTACCCCATGATCACCCGATGGAGGGGGAGAGAGGAGGGGGAGAGAGGAGGGGGAGAGATTTCTGACGTTGAGTGAGTCATTGCGGTTTTACCCCATAAATTCAAATTTCAAAACTCGGTTCTAATTTCACTCATGCACGTTGAGAGAGAGATTTGTGAGGGATCTTTTTTTGGCTTCCCTCCAAATCATACAGCCTTTCCCTCCCATTTGTGATGTGAGCCAAACTTTCCCTCTAAGATGTAAACGGAAATTTTGATTTCAAAATTTTTTTTAAAAATTGATTTGATTTCTTATATCTCAATGTTAAGCTCTGATATGATTTGATTTGATTTGAGGAAAATGATTTCTTATATCCAATATCTCATATCTCAATTTCTCATACCCTATATACAATCTATATAAACATCACACCCAATTACACATAACCAAAAACAAATTCTCTTATCCTTTATCTCTTATCCATTATCTCTTAACCAAAATCTCTTAGACAACAATACACATATCCACATACAACAATATACATAACCAATTTCTCTTATCCAATTTCTCTTATCCAAAAACCCATGATAACATCCCTGTTTTATAATATAGATGTTTTGGTGGATTTTCTCCTTGTGTGTGGTTTTCGTCTCCGTAGCTTTCGTTTTCGATCGTTTTGTCGTGATTTTCTAGCTTCTTCCTTAGAATCGTTGATCTTGGAGTAAGTCACTCATGACGAACTTCAAATCGCTCAAATTTTAGAGTTAGAGTGATCTTAGAAGCCGTAGAAATCTTCTTGAAGCTTCGCGCTTCAATTCGGCACTTTTCGTGTACCTTAGTTGGTTCAAGAAGGGGGACCAACCGACTAGATTGAGATCTAGTCGGTCAGGAACTCTACTGGAACCAACTAGTTCATTGAATCAACTGTACAGGAGTTACTGTTTACACTTAGTCGGTCTAAGAACAACCACCGACCGACTAGATATGAAACTAATCGGTCAGAACTTGCTCTCAGACCGACTAGTTCCTTCAATCAATTTTACCTGAGTTACTGTTTATCGTTAGTCGGTCCAAGAACAACCACCAACCGACTAGGTTGTAAACTAGTCGGTCAGCCATTGTTCTTTAACCGACTAATTCATTGACCAATTTGTCGACCTGAGCTACTGTTTGGTGTTAGTCGGTCACAGTTAGTCTACCGACCGACTAGTTCTCAAACTAGTCGGTCAGCCAACCTTCTTTGACCGACTAACCAATGTCGAAACCCTAGATTTCACCCACCCGCCGGATGGTTTTCTATTTAAACCCCTCTTCGTTTCTTTTCTTTCCTTCTTCTCTCTTGGCCGTTTTTATTTCCCCCTTGACCTCTGATCTCCCCCAATCTTCCCCTAGCCTTCCTCCTTCCTCAAGAGCCCCTCCCCCTCTCCATTTAGGCCGGCCATCACCTCTAGGCCGCCGGAAAACCCCCCAAAATCCCCAAAACCCCATTTCTCCAGATTTCTCCATCCATTCCAGATCTGAACAGTGGTTCCCCGAATCGTTTCTTCCATCACTGTGCTTGCTCGGCATCTTTCTTTCACTAACGATTCAGTAATAACTCGATTCTATCATATTCTCATAACCCATTTGTGATTTTGTAAAACCCTAATAAAAATGAATGTTGTTTTGATGATTGTTTCTCCATAACAGCGACTTCCCTGTAGATTAGCGTTCGTGAGACGAACCTTCGAGATCGTCATCCTTGGTGCTAGGCAATTGAAAGTTGCCACTTAGGGTTTTGGGCCATGTCTTAGGCCATTTGCTTGTTGTAGGTGTAAAAGAGACTAGGCGATTAAATGATACTCGCCTAGGCGCAATTTCAGGATCTAGCTTGACAACGAAGCTAGATCCGTCATTTATCATGTTGCATAACTACCATGTCATGTTTCATTTCAATTAACGGTACACGAATTAATTTTCCTGTCATTGCATTCTTTAAATGTTCCCGTGATTGCGTAGCTCCGCTACACCTAGTGAATTGATTGAGGCTAGGCACCTGCTTTTAGCGGGCACAACCCTACGCCAAATTGTGAACCTGAAAACAAGCTCTTGTGCGGGGCAACCCTGGCTCATTTACTGAGCATCGTGTACAGGGACCCTGGCTTGTTTACGTGTGGGAGGGGTAAGGGTTAAGCGGCCAATCAACTGGGAGTCTGCCTGATCAGCAACTTCAGTTGTAAGGCGTAAACTCTGGGTTCTGGGGTAGTGTTAAGCGGCCAATCAGTGTGAATGTCCAACAGTTCAGCTGTAAGGCGTAAACATCTACAAATAACTCGAAAACATGACTAGTGAGAAGATTGAGATTGTTAGTAGCTTGGCTACTCCTGTCATACCATGATAATTGTTCTCTTGCACCTATTGTTACAACATGCCTTACTTATGCTCACATACCATAATTGCCATGTCATGCATACTATAACTGCTACATTGTTAGTTTACCTTATTTTCAGTTTCCTTGCCCAAGTCTTTTAGACTTGCTGACATGTGCCCCTTTACTCTTTTGGCCGACACATATTAGATCCCGAGCCTGAGAGTGCTGCGGAGGACGTGGTGTTTGTTGATGCTGAGTAAGAGCCTGCGTTCGTTGAGGAGTACGATGACACTGGCGATCAGTCGTAGAGGCTGCTTGTGTTCTTCGTTTTAGACTGTTTTTGTTGTCGGTGCGTAGCGCCAATACTCTGTTTATGTTTGTCCTTGTTGGCCTTGTTCTGGGCCTTTAGACTCTTTCCTTTAGCCTGGTGGCTTTTCTGGATGTTGAACTTAAATTTTAATATTTGGACATTGCTGAGATTTGAGATTTTATTTCTGTATCTCCTTGTGTTATTATCTTGTTTTGCTCGTGGTTACAGGGACCTGCGTATCTTTATTGACGCTTATCAGGCGTGTGGCTTCACAGCTCCACGTCTGTGCGGACCTTCTCACGTCTCACCTCCATTTTAGGGAAGCGGGGCGTGACATCTTCTCATTGGGGCCAGTGGTAACAGGGGGAGAGTGCTTGCGACTCCTGCCCGTGGATGGCCGAGGAGCCGATCCGGAACCCTCAACAAGGAGGGGGTCGACCCCAGTGAATTCTCCTCCGGGGGGACCCAGCCGCGACCCGTGGGGGAGACTTGGCCTCAATCCTCCCCGAGGGAGGCTCGGACCGGCGTAACTCTTCATCTACAGAGCGGCGAGGCACCCGTCCGGAAGAGCTCCCACGGCCCCGGTGAGATCCCAGCCGAATGAGCTCGTCAACATCGTGGGTGAATTCGCGGCCGGCCATCTCTGCGAGAGGAAGCGAAATCAGGGTGAGCCAGAGGTTAAACGGAAGGAAGGGAGACAACATACCGGGGGACCACAGAGTACACTTAAGAAGCAGGTCGTCCAGCAAATGCCAGACCGACCTCTCCTCAAGAGAAAGTGACGACTGGAGGCGGACCGCGGCCCGCTCGGCCTCGGATAGGGTTACCGCCCTGTTGGTTTGTTGCGAACTCCCCCATCCTGTCAAGATCACCGAGACCCGGGGAAAGACAACAAAAACAAAGCTAGAGTCCCAGTTCCCCAACCAAGGGGGCAGACTGAGCAAGCACACCCGCCCCGCACGGGCTCGAAGGTGCAGCCAAGATCTGAGGCCGACCGTCTGGATCCGGTAAAAGTGAAAGAGGAGGGGGAGAGACGGCTCCAGGTCGTGAGTGATGCAAAGCGTAATGAACCCGGTCAGCACCGCGACAGAGGATGGCGTTAGCTGGCACAGGGTGACTTTCAAGGAATCCTTGAATCGAATGATAAAAGGGTGGAGGGGGAAGCGGAGCCCCAGATGGAACATCTCGACGTAGACGCCAACCTCGTTACTCCGCGGGAAGCAGATCCGCTCGTCTCCAAAGGGAATCCGGACGTCATAGGGATGACATAAGTACCTTTCTCGTATTTCCCTAGTGACTAAGAAAGGGGCCATAGATGACGACCGGAGGATCGATGGAGGGATGCCTAATCGATCGGAAGACGAGGCCACATCACCCCCAACGGGATCCGGAAAAAGTTTTCCTTTCCCTTTATCCGGGACCCCCGGGGGTGGCGAAGGAGCTTTGAGCCCCGAGGGATGGGCACGATCGGGACCAGGCGTCGGTCTGCCAGGACGTGTGTCACTTATTCTAAGCATGGCCATAGCCCGAGTTAAAGAGTGGAAGAATTACCTTGATAAGAGCTGAGAAGAATGCAGATGTCGGGAAGAAGAAGCTGGCAGAACGGAGATCAAGAAGGAATGAGCGCGAAAGAGTTGAAGCTCGAGGGATTGGAACGTATATATAGAGGACGATGGTCAGATCTGAACCATCCATGGAGAGCACGTGGCGACATCAAGATGGCGGCGATGCTTCTAAAACTGCACCAACGGAAGTTCAAACGGAGCGGCAATAATGACACTCATTTAATAGCGGAACCTCGACTGATGCACCTGTCGGATCATGAAAGAGTCACATCACCCGAACTGAACCGACGGAAGCCGAACGGCCCGTGCGATGGGGGCAGTTGTTACGACTAATATGGACCAGCCCGAATTACGATGGCCCACGGCCCAACCTCAAAGGAGGCGCCCACTAGAGAAGACGGGCCCACCCGGAAGGGCCCACGGACGGGGCTGAAGGCCCAGCCACTTCACTCTCGGGGACACCCGACTAGCCTCCATTCGGTCGGATCAATCGCCCCTTGGAATACGCGATCCCATAATGGCCATTATCGGACCCGTTAATGGGCCACCCCTCCACTACGCACGAGTGGGAGGAGGCGGAGGCGGATCTTGGCGACGCGAGAGGAGGCGGGACGTGGGGCAATCACGAGGGACCCTATAAGGGGAAGGCCAGGACAGCGGAGAATGGGGATCGAGACTCAAGTAATCTACAGAGAGGTACTCCATCAACGACCTTGGCATTCGCCACTCCATTTCCTCCCTCCCCCAAACTCGTGCCGCCTGGGTTGATGTTTCGGCTTCCTAACAAGCCAGATCTCCCCCGCCGAGTATCCTTTCAGACCTTGATCTAACTTAAGCATCGGAGGGGATTTGGCTGGAACCTAGGTCCGGTGTCCCTGACGAGTTTCCTCATCTATCCAGGTAGAAGATATCTGAGGCGCCGAGGCCACCCCTCAGCGTCGGTCGGTTACCCCCATCGCAGTCGCCAGGAGGACGGCGGCTCAGGCATCATCCCACTCGCAAAGCGCCGATGCTACCCCTCGACGCAGATCCGACCGAGGTCGAGCGTGACCCAGCCGAGGCCGAGCGTGACCTACCGAGCCGAGGCTTCCCCTCAGCTCTCCCACGCCGAGAACAAGCGGGCTCGACGATCCCAAGGGACCCCCCAGTCGGCCCCTTGACCACGTTGACCACACAGCCAACGGTCAACGAACTGTGGTGAGAAAACACCCGTAAACACCACCCATCCCGGAGGAGGGCGCGTACCACGCCCCCTTCGAGAACCCGAACGGCTGCGCTGCCGGGGAGACCGACAACGCCCGGCTGGCCACGCAGGGGCAACTCCGAGCCTACGCGCAGGAGACCAACAACAACATCCAAACTTTAGTCGCGACGATTCACCAGCTCGTCAGCAGCACTCCCACCCCCGAGGGTGGGGAGGGACGGGCCCACCGCCAGGAAGAGGATCGTCGACCTCTTCGCTCCGTTGTGGTTGCCGACCACGGAAAAGGAGTGCAGAACATGGAAAGGAGGTTCACCATGCCCGGTTTTTCCCCGGTGCGGTCCCCCACTCCCACCTCATTCAGAGAGGGAAATGGGGGGGACTCGAAGCGGACGGGCGACGTCTCAAGGACGGCCTCGTCCGCACGTCCGGGATCGTACAAACGTAGGCGGGATGAACGCCGGTCAGCGAGCGTCCGGTCTTACCAGAGCGGAGGCAACCGATGAGCAAGGACCCACCACCAGAAGAGCCGGATAGAATGTTCGCACCGATCGAGTCTGGCACCCAAGCTGGCGAAGACCCAAGAGGAGTTCAAGCTTTCGTCGGCCCCCTCGTTGCAGCCGAACAGCAAGGAGGCGGGCGAAGGGGAGCGACCCGGGTGCATCAGCAGAGAACGATGCCCCCTGACTCGGAGGATAACCGAGGCGCGGATACCCTTGAACTTCAAGGTACCAACGCTGGGGAAATACAACGGCGTCAGCGACCCGCGGATCTTGTGATGGACTACGATGGGGTCATGGTGTTCCAGGGGGCCGATGACACCCTGCTCTGTAGGGGCTTCTACTCCACCCTACGGGGGGCCACCCGGACCTAGTACCTCAGCCTACCCGGTCGGTCGATAGACAGCTTCGAGGAGCTCACCCAGTTGTTCTGCAAGCAATTTATGGCTGGGCTGCAGGTAAAAACCGATACGGAACACTTGTTCAATGTGATACAGGGACCGGTCGAATCTCTGAGACACTTCATGTGTCGCTTCAACGTGGAGCGATTAAGCATGGATAGCTGCCCCGAGCTGGTTGTGAAGGCGGCCCTGAAAAAGGGCCTACGACATAGGGGCTTGAAGAAATCGCTACACAGCGACCCACCGAAGGACCTCACCGGAATTATGGCCCGAGCCGAACGCTTCATGCTGACAGAAGAGGCCCTGGCCGTGGACGAGGGCAAGACCAGGCGTGGGACCAAGTGCGATGAGAACGAGCATCGCGGCACGGAGGAGCATCGACAAGAGAAGAGGACCAGAGGAAGACCACTGAGGGAAGAGCCCCGGCACTCCTCGGTGACCACCGCCCCGGACGTGATCCTAGCGCAAGCCCAGAAGGAGGGACATGTGAGCCGACCTCCCCGAAGGATGAGGAGAGGCGGGAGGGATGAAGAGAAGTACTGCAAGTACCACAAAGACAACGGCCACGATACCAATGACTGTTGGCACCTGAAGAAAGACATCGAGAAGCTTGTGAGCCGTGGGCACCTGAAGAACTCCGCCAACGACCCCGCCTTGGGAGAAGGAACATCTCAGCAGCAGGACAAAGGAAAAAGGGTGAACGCGGTCCAGACGGTTACGCGTGTCATCGAGTGAGGGGATAGAGTAAACAGCCATCGCTTCGTCGGGGGAAGGCTACCCGGCCAGAACCTCCCCTGTCTTTTGTCGCCTTTTCCTTTTTTCATTACTCCAAATGTACTGTCTCATGGAAATGAAGGCATACACTGTCAGTTCATATTCAATCATCGGTTTTGAGCAGACGATTCGAGACACATATGAGGACTCAATCAAGGCAGCCACGGTTAACCATTAAGTGGGAGGAATGTCGCCCCCCATAGAATTCACCAGTCGAGCCCGAGGACCGAAGCAGACCGCCCGTTCGTAAGGCTGGGGGAAACTCCCCCAGCAGACGGGCACGAAGGCCGGTCATAAGCCGAGGGGTACTTACCCTCGCGGATCGAGCGAACCGCCCACTCATAAGGCTGGGGAAACTCTCCCAGCCGACGAGCGTGACAGCCGGTCATAAGCTGAGAGGTGCTCACCCCCGCAGACCGAGAGAACCGCCCACTCATAAGGCTGGGGGCAACTCCACCAGCCGACGAGCACGACTGCCGGTCACAAGCCGGGGGTGCTCACCCCTGCAGACTGAGCAAACCGCCCACTCATAAGGCTGGGGGCAACTCCCCCAACCGACGAGCACGACTGCCGATCATAAACCGAGGGGTGCTCACCCCCGCAGACCGAGCGAACCGCCCACTCATAAGGCTGGGGGCAACTCCCCCAGCCGACGAGCGCGACTGCCGGTCACAAGCCGAGGGGTACTCACCCCCGCAGACCGAGCGAACCGCCCACTCATAAGGCTAGGGGCAACTCCCCCAGCCGACGAGCGTGACTGCCGGTCACAAGCCGAGGGGTACTCACCCCCGCAGACCGAGCGAACCGCCCGCTCGTAAGGCTGGGGGCAACTCCCCCAGCAGACGGGCACGACGGCCGGTCATAAGCCGAGGGGTACTCACCCCCGTAGACCGAGAGAACCGCCCACTCATAAGGCTGGGGGCAACTCCCCCAGACGACGAGCACGACGCCCGGTCATAAGCCGAGGGGTGCTCACCCCCGCAGACCGAGCGAACCGCCCGCTCGTAAGGTTGGGGGCAACTCCCCCAGCCGACGGGCATGACGCCCGGTCATAATCCGAGGGGTGCTTACCCCCGCGGACCGAGCGAAGCACCCGCTCGTAAGGTTGGGGGAAACTCCCCCAGCCAACGGGCATGACGCCCGGTCATAAGCCGAGGGGTGCTTACCCCCGCGGACCGAGCGAAGCACCCGCTCGTAAGGTAGGGGGCAACTCCCCCAGCCGATGGGCATGACGGCCGGTCATAAGCCGAGGGGTACTCTCCCCTACGGACCGAGCGAGGCGCCCGCTCATAAGGGTGGGGGCAACTCCCCCCCGTCGACGAGCATGACAGCCGGTCGCAAGCCTAGGGATGACCTCCCTCGTGGATCGAGTGACCCACCCGCTCGCCTGGCTGAGGACAATCACCCGCCGGACAAAATTGGCAGGAAGAACGACATCCCAAGCCAGACGAGCCCGGGATAACACCCCTAAACGAGGGCGACGACGCCCGTCCGGTCTAGGAACATTGAAGGCTATTCTAAAGGGGAGAACCCCTGAAAAAGAGACCAGTGGCGCAAGAAGAACTGACTAGAAGAAATTGTTTTCATTAATGGTATGGGTTACATGTCACTCAGCAACGTCCTCTCGAGCACTGTTGCTGACAACAAAATTTGTCACCCAAGAAAGGGGTCAAGATACAAGGGCTCTTCAGGGGTCCGGAGCGCGAGAGACAGCGTCGCCCGGGGTCCGGAGCACTATTGTTGACAACAAAATTTGTCACCCAAGAAAGGAGACAAGATACAAGGGCTCTTCAGGGGTCCGGATCGTGAGAGATAGCATCATCCGGGGCCTCGCCTTGCTCCGAGCAGTGGGGATCGGCGTGTCCCGGTGGAGGGAGGATCGGCTCCCGAGCGAGCTTCGCAAACTGCCGGAATGACTCCCTAACGACCTCCACTATGCAAGGGGCGAGGAGGTCCTCATAAGTCCCGAAGACCTCCCTCAGGACCGACGCAATCTTCGGCCTTATGGCCGTGTCGACACCCCTCTCAGCCTCCTCGGCAAAACGAAGCCGCCGACGCAGCTCGGCGAGTTGGCCCCAGAGATCCTCTCTCTCCCACCGGAACTTCTCTTCCGATTCTCTGCTCAAGTCATGGACATCCACAAGATTTCGCTTGAGATCATGTACTTGAGACTCGAGTTCGTCGGCACGACGGCGTTGCTGCCGAGCTTCCATGTGGGCACCTTGAAGGGCTACGTCAGCCTCCCCAGCCCGAGCGTGCTCTCGATTTAGGGAATCCTCGAGGCTTCTCAATTGGGCCACCCGGCGCTGCGCCTCAACAGCCATCGCGGTGGCCTGCAAATGAAAGAGAGGTGGATTATACCAAGGAAGATCGAAGGGTAAGGCAACTGTCCGAAAATGGCAGGAATTCGAACCTGTCGGAGGTGACCGACCAGAGAATCCGACAGTATTTCCACGGGGGACAACTCCAAGAAGGAACGGTCCCCCGGAAGGACGAAGTCCGTCGCCAGCCAGCTCGCCAAGGCCATATCAAGGGGCACCGAACCCCCAAGGGGGGTCAGTGAGGCCCGCTGAGGCACTCTGATCACTCCTTATTTTGCACCTTTTTCCCGCATGTTTGCATGCCATTTAGATCACCCAAATCATGTTTTTAACGATATATCGACGATATTGCGATGCTTTTCACGATTTGTTGTTTTTGTCGCATTTCAGGTGATTTGGCACGATTTGGAGTGATCTCGAGATGCACTTACTCTAGACGGTCACCGACGACCTCCCCGAGGGGTATTTTGCTGTTGGAGAGGAGCGGAAGAAGAATGGACGTCGCAGGAGCGACGAGGAGGCCAAAATAAGCAATCTGGGCAGTTTTTGTGTCTCACTCGGCCGAGTGGAGGAGCCACTCAGCCGACCAGCGAGACACCGCTCGGCCGACAAGATCAGACACGATTTACCTGTGCACTCGGCCGAGCGACGGAGACCACATCGGCCGAGTGACGACATCACGTCCGCCCGAGTGGCGCCCGGACGAAGCCCTTCAAAAATCTCCAAGTTTCTGTTTTTCGGCTGCCTGAGCTTCAGAAGACCCACTCGGCCGAGTGGATTATCCCGTCCGCCCGAGTACCATGAAGCCATCGGCCGAGTGACGACGACTCACTCGGCCGAGCCGCCCCCGAAGTAGAGACCCCTGAAGGCCCCGACTTACTGGAAAATTACAGGGTTTCTCACTCGGCCGAGCGACTTTTGTCACTCGGCCGAGTGCGACGCGCTGCCTGTAGCGAAAATTGCGGAAAACAGGCTGCGCAGGGGTATTTTGGTCACAGTTTTTGGACGATTTTGGAGGCTATTTAACCCCTGTTTTTACCCTAGTTTTGGAGAGCTTCTCCTTAGATTTTTGCAGCTTTTTAGATTAGCTTTTTAGTTTTATTCTTGAGATTGGAGAGGAGAAAAAGTTTGATTTTTGTTGGATTAATTGAAGAACTCCATTGGTTTGTGTTTCTCTTCTCTAAAAATTCTATTTTTATTGCATATCTCAATATTGTGATGAATTCTATTGCTTATTTCATTGATTATTTTTGAGATCTTGCCATGAGTTGTGAGTAGTCGCCACGTCTTGGGGCGTGGGGATGAACCCTACGAGCCCAACTTCATATTTGTGATGAATTAGTAGAAATTTTGCTAGAATCGATATCTAGGGATTAGATTGGGATCAATTTACTACGGTTAGCTAGGAGTTCATACCGATCGGGATTTGCAAGAGATTGGATCCCGATTCGATAGGAAACCCTAGAAATCTGAATTGGGTTGGAATCGAATTTCCGTAGTAACGGTTTGCAAGAGATTGGACCGATACTAGGGTTTCCGGTTGCAATTCCGTGCCAATACCCGTTTGCAAGAGATTGGACGGGTAGGAACTATCCCAATCTAGATCGCGAGCCGAGTTTGCAAGAGATTGGGCTCGGTGCGCGATGGGACGATGATGTTGATCCTAATGCTAAATTTCCTAGGCTAGGGTTTGCAAGAGATCGGACCCAAACCTAGGATAGCTATAGACCGGCAACAGCGCGAGAGCGTGAGCTTGGTTCTACATTCAGTTGCAACTAGTTCATCCAAAATCTCAATCTAGCAATTTTGAAACCGACGAACCACATTTATGAGATACGGTGAGTAGCGGGGATTCCCCATTCCCTAGACGTTCTTTATTTGATTTGATATTTCCGCACTTTGTCTGACGATTGTGACAGGATCGCCAAAGGCAAATCTTTCTTCTTGAATAGCCAGGTTGATTGGAACAAGCACGGTCATTCGTCCTCCCTGTGTTCGATATCCCGCTCGCTGCTACACCGTGCACTTGCGGTAAAACTACAACCGTTCTTTAGGGTTACGTCCCGGAGCGATCAAGTTTTTGGCGCCGTTGCCGGGGAGGCGATTGCGTTTGATCTTACCACCCCTAGCTACTTCTTTTTTTTATTTTTTTTATCATTATTATTTCCATTTTTTTTATTTTTACCTAACCCTTCCACGGTACTAATCATCTCTTTGAAACTCTGTTTTCTCTGTGCATGTACACGAGATCTACGGCGGACCCTAAAGCTATATTGTTTGACCCAGAGATCGAACGTACCGCGCGGAGACTTAGAGCGGAAAGGAGACAAAATCCGGAAGGGCGGTTTATGACCAACCCGGAAACTGCGGAACAATTAGCGGCAAGAATGGCAAGGATAATTTCTATTCGCGATAGGCTCCGGCCTAAGACCTCTTCTACGACCTCATCCATTGCCGTGCCGGAGTTGGCGGCTGACAAGAACTTTGAGCTGAAGACTGGATTGGTGGTTTTGATGCAACAAGACCCATTTCATGGGAACGCCCATGAGAACCCCCACTACCACATCCAATTATTCTTGTCGAAGTGCGCCACATTTCAGATGCCGGGGGTCTCCATCGATGCCATCAGACTGTGTCTCTTCCCCTTCACGCTAAAGGACACGGCACTCTATTGGTTGAGGACGCAGGCTGACGGGGTTTTCACCTCTTGGGACGAGTTGGCGAGTGCATTTATTGACAAGTTCTATCCGCCATCCAAGACGGTGAAGATCCGGAGCGCTCTCATGTCCTTCAAGCAAGGACCATAGGAGACGCTCTATGAGGCTTGGGAGCGTTTTAAGGATTTGCAGCATCAATGCCCGCATCATAGCATTGAAGATTGGGAGCTAGTTCATAGCTTCTACAACGGTCTCCAACCGGGGACCAAACAAATTATTGATGCCGCGGCGAATGGTGCCATCTTGTCAAAGACTCCCGAGGAAGCTACGGCCCTAATTGAGGAGATGGCCTCAAATAATCAATAATGGGGCGATGAGCGAGGACACTCTACGTCCTCCTTAAAGCCGACTAGTATCTATGAAGCGAAGGCCGTAGCGGAGCTTACAAGCAAGTTTGATTCTCTCCACAAGGTAGTGGAGAGATTGGAGAAGTTTATCATGGAGCCCCAAGGAGCCCCTTCCACCTCCGCACCGACCAACGAAATGTGTGATTGGCAAGACCAATCTCAAGCCATGTATGTGGGAGGAGAGCAAGGAGAATGAGCCTTGGAGCAAGTACAATATGTCACGGGGAACCAAGGATATTGGGCCAATCCGGCCGCAAGAAATCATCCCGGATTCTCTTACGCCAACAATGAAGGAGCTTTGAACCCGCCACAACCGCCACCTCAACAAGCCCGACCACCACTACCACCCCAACAACAACAATATCCACCAAGGGGGCCTACTCAACAAAATTTTCAACCAAAGAAACAAGTTCCACCATATAGGCCGCCCGGATACAATCAAGGGTGGAGGAATCAAAATCAAAACCCTCCACAAGCTCAACAACGATCCGACTTCGAAGCTAGGGTGGAGGCGTTTATGGTCGAGCAAAATAAGGTCAATGCTAGCTTGAAGGCGGGGCAAGACTCTCTTAATACCGTTGTGGCTCAAATATCGGAGCAATTGGCGTTGCTCAATCGGAACACTCAACGATTGCCGGCGTAACCCGAGCAAAACCCACGGGGCAACACCGGCCACATCAATGCCGTAGTTGCCGTTACCACTAGAGGCGGAAAGGATACCACCCCCGCCATGATTCCTACCGAGGAACCCGTGGAGGAAAGTTTGGAGCCAATTGAGCCGGTAGTTGAAGTTGATAAGGAGAAGGAGCCACAAGAAAAGGAGAAATCTAGAGTGGAGCAATTGATCGAGGAGAGGCGCTTCATGCCACCGGTCCCATTCCCCCAAAGGCTCGCTAGAGCGAAAATGGAGAAAAGGCTAGCGAAGTTTCTCGAGTATCTAAGGGGAGTTAGCCTCAATATTCCCTTCCTCGACGCCATCGTGGAGATCCTCACATATGCTAAATTCTTAAAGGACTTGATTTCGGGGAGAAAGAGGAAGGAGAAGATCATGCTAGCCGAGGAGGGCTCTTGGTTCACCAAGAGAGAGAAGGAGCCGGCAAAATTTAAAGATCCGGGGAGTTTTCGGATTCCTTGCACCTTGGGCGGCGTTCCTCTTCAAAAGGCGTTGGTTGATCTAGGGGCTAGTGTGAGCCTCATGCCTCTCTCCATGTTCTTAAGGCTAAACACCGGGACAAAGTTGAAACCTACCGACATGCACATTCAATTAGCCGATGGGTGAATAACAAGGCCGGTAGGGATCGCCAAAGACATACCGCTACAAGTCCCGGGTGGAATATGCTTGCCATGTGACTTCGTGATCATGGACGTTAAGGAGGAGGGAGATACGTCATTGATACTTGGACGCCCGTTCCTCGCCACCGCCGGAGTAATTGTTGACGTGCGCGAAGGTACCCTAACTTTAAACGTCGGCAACATCGAGGTGGAGCTCCACATTCCTAAAGCTATGAAGCACATGCCTTACCACGAGGAACTTGACTTCATGGACCTCCTTGATGAGGTGATTGAGGAGGCGATCCCCCGCTCGATTGGCGCTCTATTCGATGAAGATTTCGAGGAAGGCCCGGATTTAGGCCAAAATGAGAAGAAAGATGATTCCCCCTACCTCTCCGCTGAAAATGATGAAGGCGACGCTGATGTCGCAAGGATTCGAGAGCTCTGTAAGCTCTCGAAATTAAAGTCTCCAAAGAAAGCTCCTCCGGTACGGAAATCGGCATCACCGGTGAAGCCATTGACCGGAGCAAATGCTAGCTTGGGGGAGCCTCCCCCCAACACTATTCGAGATGGGAGACCACCGAGGGAGAACACGCTGCCACGTCCAAATCCAAGCACGCTCCCCGGAAAGTTTGACGGGTGCATCTCACATGCACCAAACATCCCGCATTGATTGAAAATTATAGGGGGTCGAGCTCACGACCTTAAACGAGCGCTTGTCGGGAGGCAACCCGACGGTTTTTGCTTTATTTTCACTTTTTCTTTATTTTCGTTTTAGAAATTTTTAGTGTTTTGAGTCGTTCGCCCAAAAATTTTGTGACAACGGGTCCTATTTTTCTTGACAGGAGAGGAGATAGGTAGATCCATCATGAGGAGGATGAACGCGACAATGAGGAGCGCCCCAAGAAGACGCTCGACGCTTAGGAGGGAGATGGAATCGACTGGAGGAAGAAAGACGGAGTTTAGAGCCCAAACGAAGACAAACAGCAGAACACAAGGCTCACTCGGCCGAGTATACTAGTCACTCGGCCGAGTACACAAGTTCGTCCGGCCGAGCCGCTCACGAACGAGGGAAGTCTGCTGTACCCAACTCTCTGTTTATTTTCCTGATTTCAATATAACTGCTACTCGGCCGAGTATATATTCCCACTCGGCCGAGTAAAACGGATACACTCCTAGGGCGAGTCTTGCCGAGTAGCTTGAGCCACTCGGCCGAATGGACTTACTCCACTCGGCCGAGGCTGGCAAAGCCACTCGGCCATAGCGTAAGCGAGGAAAAATTTTCATTGATCTCGCTCGGCCGAGTGGCCTAGCCACTCGGCCGAGTCGTAACTCTTATTATATAAGGGGCGAGGGGGGCACATTTTTCGAAACACGAAAACCCCCAAACAACCCGACCCTTCAGCTCCCCTCGCCCGATACCCCTCGCTCGCACCCCCACTCGCCCGACCAGCCCGCTCGCACCGCCGCTCGGCCCGCCACCGTCGGCCGAGCACCTCCGGCGCCTCGCCCGAGCCGCCGCCGGTGGCCGCCGCCCCTACCACCTCCGGTATCGCCTTTATTGCCTTTTTCTCCTCTTTTTGAGTATTTTTTGAGGATCCATGTGTTAAACGACCCCCAAACCCAAATCAATTCCTATATCTATCTATGATACCCCTAATGCTCCATACGTTTTGATTATTACCCGCTGATATCTCCATTTCACGCGCAGGTTGTTTTTGGGAGCTTAGGGGAGCCCAGGGGAGCTTCTCGGGACTGATTTGAGCTTTGTGGAGGCGCTGACTTCGCACGCTTCCATTGCTTAGCACTCACGGCGTGTCGGGGTACACTCTTTCCATTATTTTACACACGCCACACTTTTCACGTTTTTCGGCGCGCTCGGGGCCGATATGCCGCCCCGGACACGGCCACGGTCGAAGAGAGCTTCCGCCAAGCGGAAGCGGTCGGATGATGCCGGCCCCTCCCACAAGTTGGAGGACTCTCCTCCACCGTCTCCCACACACCCACACCCGCTCAGCGACCTGTCCAGCCACCACCACCACTTCCGAGGCTGTCTCCACCACTCCCACCACCACCACTGGCCCTCTGTCCGTCGAGCCTCTTTGCTCCGCACTCCCCGAGCACCCATCGACCTTTGTTGAGAGTGGAGAGCCCTCGTTTGCCGCGGTCGTGGAGACCATGGCTAGCATGGTCTCCGCTGGGGTTGCAACTTTTGGCCCACACACTTCCACCCCAGCGGTAGCCACCTCTGTCTCCACCCCTGCTGTATTTTCCGAGAGCGTCGTGGCGTCTGTCCACACTTCTGTGCCACTGACCTCTCTGGCCGCCTCGCTGCCACTTTTACATTCTTCTTTCGCTGCTGCTGCCTCCACCTCTCACCAGTCTGCGCCCCGGCCTCGCACTGAGGCCAAGCCCACATTTGCGAGTGCGGCACCTTTTGTTCCCTTCCCCGCTGAGCCAGTCACATACGCGACCCGAGTACGCCAGCCACGCCCTGCACAGCCCCGACCGGTGCGTCCCTCTGCACCACCTCCCCCTGACACTGTACTTCAGAGCATTCGTGCTCTAGAGGGGGCGGTGAGTGGCCTCAGAGGCGACCTTAGGACCCTGTCCTCCACCGTCTCTGCGATGGCTGGGCGCTTCGAGCTGCTCCCGCAGATCCACTACTGTCTTACCCAGGTTCTGGAGCGTCTCCCACGCGTACCCCCACCCACCCAGCAGGTTCCCGCCCACACTTCCACACACACTCGACCTGCTACCACTACCACACCCACACCCGCTCAGCGGCCTGTCCAGCCACCACCACCACTTTCGCCTCAGGACGGAGACGGTGCAGCACCACCTTCTTAGGCACCCTTGATGCCATCGATTATTCCTGCCGTTGTGCTGCTGGGTCCTGTTGCACTTTTGACCACCCTCCCTCCCCTCACTTATTTTGGGATTCTCATGTCGACCATATATTTATATATCTTTTCTGGGAGAGAGGGAGCGTTTTTGGTGCCACTCTTATATATCTATATCACTCCTATCTGTGCATACATCATGTCCGCATCATATTTTTCATTTCTTTATTTTTATCTTTTTATTTTCCTTTTTTTTCATGCATGCATCCTCACCTTCCCCTCACATTTCTTGTCTATCGGTGTGCCACGCTTTGCACATTGAGGACACTGTGCCATTTAGCTTGGGGGAGTGAGTTCTCACGTTCTTTTTCGATTTGCCACCTTTATTTTTAGTTTTTCACACCATTCTTCGTTTTTGCACTTATTTTTCTTCATTTTTCCATTTTGCCATGCATCACGTTTTTCTTATTTTTTCTGTGTGCCGCATTGTAAATAGCTCTATTTTCCCTTTATCTTTATTTCCTTTTCATCTCATGCTAGAGATGACTTTTCTATGATGATGATGACATGGAGTTAGCTTATTCTATATGCATGCTTTATTTGTCATGTCTTAGATTTTGTTTCTGATATCATATGCTATGACTTGCCTTGCATTTAGGAATAGTAACCCACACTTTTGCCACATGAAAATGGATGAAATTTTATTATTAGCTGAATCTGAATATTCATATGTATGCTATCACAGAAAACACACCAAGATTCACGCATTGAATGCTTATATCTGGAGTACTGATTTCTTTTTCCTATATCACTTCTATATGCATGAATTGTACACTTCACTTCAGGATGATTGAATGATGTTAGCTATGATAAATCTGGATTAGTTAGCTTTTTTGTGATCGAAACTGAGTAGATTAGATTACCCTGCTGAAGTTGTCGTGCATGTCTTATAGAGTGAACCGAGAGTTATATCTATTTCTTTCTCCACAAATCTTGAACATCATTTCTCTACTTTTAAAATCATTGGTGAATCTCCCCTTAGCGATTCTATTTTATGGCATTTCCCCCGCTACTAATTCCTAGCTCCAAATCTCTTATTCTCTATAAATATATATATATATATATAAGAGAGAAAAACATTCTTGTATAGCATTATCTCTCTTTGAGTTGGGATCGTTGTGTATATATGCTATATCAAAAAAAAAGAGAAAAGAGGAAAATCCTCAATAAAAGATCCCATCTCACTTTCTTTCTCTCTTCTTTCTTCTTATTACTTTTGGAGCTATATAAAAATGGGGATGTGAATATTTTTTTTATGTCACCATGCTTATAGATAAGCTTGGGGGAGGGGATCCATTGATGTGTGAGAGAGTGATTACTTGACGTTGCACGACAACCTAGGCTAAGTAATATTCTATACTCGGTGAGATTATTTCTAGCTTTACGAAATCCAGAAATCTAAGCCTAGCATTCATGTCATGAAATCCACACTTTTCTATTCTCTCTATTCTATTGTGTGATACTCTTATACTCCTCATAGAAAGCATTCAATTGAAAAGTGTGTGATCTGTGATTTGTATACCGCTTTAGATGATTCAGACGATGCTAATCCTAAAATTATTCCGTTTTTCATGATTACATCGTTGTTCGTGGGTTTTCTATTTCTATTTGCACTATTATACTATGATATCAAAATAAAATTCTTTGACATGTATTTTTCATTCAGTGCATGCTATATGAGTAAGTGGAACCCACGTCCTGAGAAAATAATCTAGCAACCTACCTCTTCTCTTCTTTCTTTCTACTTTATTTTATTTCGTTCTCATTCTTCTTCGTTTTTCATTTTTCGTTTTTCGCCGTTTTCTTTTTCCAATTCCACCGGGTTCGCCTTTTATTTATCTTCCTCGAGGATGAGTAAGAGGCAAGCTTGGGGGATTTTGATCACTCCTTATTTTGCACCTTTTTCCCGCATGTTTGCATGCCATTTAGATCGCCCAAATCGTGCCTTTCACGATATATCGACGATATTGCGATGCTTTTCACGATTTGTTGTTTTTGTCGCATTTCAGGTGATTTGGCGCGATTTGGAGTGATCTCGAGATGCGCTTACTCTAGACGGTCACCGACGACCTCCCCGAGGGGTATTTTGCTATTGGAGAGGAGCGGAAGAAGAATGGACGTCGCAAGAGCGACGAGGAGGCCAAAATAAGCAATCTGGGCAGTTTTTGTGTCTCACTCGGCCGAGTGGAGGAGCCACTCGGCCGACCAGCGAGACACCGCTCGGCCGACCAGATCAGACACGATTTACCTGTGCACTCGGCTGAGCGACGGAGACCACATCGGCCGAGTGACGACATCACGTCCGCCCGAGTGGCGCCCGGACGAAGCCCTTCAAAAATCTCCAAGTTTCTGTTTTTCGGCTGCCTGAGCTTCAGAAGACCCACTCGGCCGAGTGGATTATCCCGTCCGCCCGAGTACCATGAAGCCATCGGCCGAGTGACGACGACTCACTCGGCCGAGCCGCCCCCGAAGTAGAGACCCCTGAAGGCCCCGACTTACTGGAAAATTACAGGGTTTCTCACTCGGCCGAGCGACTTTTGTCACTCGGCCGAGTGCGACGCGCTGCCTGTAGCGAAAATTGCGGAAAACAGGCTGCGCAGGGGTATTTTGGTCACAGTTTTTGGACGATTTTGGAGGCTATTTAACCCCTGTTTTTACCCTAGTTTTGGAGAGCTTCTCCTTAGATTTTTGCAGCTTTTTAGATTAGCTTTTTAGTTTTATTCTTGAGATTGGAGAGAAGAAAAAGTTTGATTTTTGTTGGATTAATTGAAGAACTCCATTGGTTTGTGTTTCTCTTCTCTAAAAATTCTATTTTTATTGCATATCTCAATATTGTGATGAATTCTATTGCTTATTTCATTGATTATTTTTGTGATCTTGCTATGAGTTGTGAGTAGTCGCCACGTCTTGGGGCGTGGGGATGAACCCTACGAGCCCAACTTCATATTTGTGATGAATTAGTAGAAATTTTGCTAGAATCGATATCTAGGGATTAGATTGGGATCAATTTACTACGGTTAGCTAGGAGTTCATACCGATCGGGATTTGCAAGAGATTGGATACCGATTCGATAGGAAACCCTAGAAATCTGAATTGGGTTGGAATCGAATTTCCGTAGTAACGGTTTGCAAGAGATTGGACCGATACTAGGGTTTCCGGTTGCAATTCCGTGCCAATACCCGTTTGCAAGAGATTGGACGGGTAAGAACTATCCCAATCTAGATCGCGAGCCGAGTTTGCAAGAGATTGGGCTCGGTGCGCGATGGGATGATGATGTTGATCCTAATGCTAGCTTTCCTAGGCTAGGGTTTGCAAGAGATTGGACCCAAACCTAGGATAGCTATAGACCGGCAACATCGCGAGAGCGTGAGCTTGGTTCTACATTCAGTTGCAACTAGTTCATCCAAAATCTCAATCTAGCAATTTTGAAACCGATGAACCACATTTATGAGATACGGTGAGTAGCGGGGATTCCCCATTCCCTAGACGTTCTTTATTTGATTTGATATTTCCGCACTTTGTCTGACGATTGTGACAGGATCGCCAAAGGCAAATCTTTCTTCTTGAATAGCCAGGTTGATTGGAACAAGCACGGTCATTCGTCTTCCCTGTGTTCGATATCCCGCTCGCTGCTACACCGTGCACTTGCGGTACAACTACAACCGTTCTTTAGGGTTACGTCCCGGAGCGATCACACTCGGCAGGACACAGACAGCCCCCAAGACCAAAGGGGTGGCCGAGGGAGTAACGACGGCATGGGAGGCAGGGTCGGCCGCGACGGTCGGCACGATTGCCTTGCCGGGATCCGTCGGCGCGACGACGGTAGCCAGAGAAGCGGCGTGCCCGCCGTTCTTCCGCGACTTCTTCTCGTTGGGGCCAGCGGTAACAGGGGGAGAGCGCTTGTGACTACCGCCCACGGACGGCCGAGGAGCCGATCTGGAACCCTCAACGAGGGGGTCGACCCCAGTGACTTCTCCTCCGGGGGGACCCAATGCGACCCGTGGGGGAGACTTGGCCTCAATCCTCCCCGAGGGAGGCTCGGACCGGCGCAACTCTTCAACTACAGAGCGATGAGGTGCCCGTCTGGAAGAGCTCCTACGGCCCCGGCGAGATCCCAGCTGAATGAGCTCGTCAACATCGTGGGTGAATTCGCGGCCGGCCATCCCTGCGAGAGGACGCGAAATCAGAGTGAGCCAGAGGTTAAATGGAAGGAAGGGAGACAACATACCAGGGGACCACAGAGTACACTTAAGAAGCAGGTCATCCAGCAAATGCCAGACCGACCTCTCCTCATGAGAAAGTGACGACAGGAGGCGGACCGCGGCCCGCTCGGCCTCGGATAAGGTTACCGCCCTGTCGGTTTGTTGCGAACTCCCCCATCCTGTCAAGATCACCGAGACCCAGGGAAAGACAACGAAAACAAAGCTAGAGTCCCAGTTCCCCAACCAAGGGGGCAGACCGAGCAAGCACACCCGCCCCGCACGGGCTCGAAGGTGCAGCCAAGATCCGAGGCCGACCGTCTGGATCCGGTAAAAGTGAAAGAGGAGGGGAAGAGATGGCTCCAGGTCGTGAGTGATGCAAAGCATAATGAACCCGGTCAGCACCGCGACAGAGGATGGCGTTAGCTGGCACAGGGTGACTTTCAAGGAATCCATGAATCGAATGATAAAAGGGTGGAGGGGGAAGCGGAGCCCCAGATGGAACATCTCGACGTAGACACCGACCTCGTTACTCCACGGGAAGCAGATCCGCTCGTCTCCAAAGGGAATCCGGACGCCATAGGGATGACATAAGTACCTCTCTCGTATTTCCCTAGTGACTAAGAAAGGGGCCATAGATGACGACCGGAGGATCGATGGAGGGATGCCTAATCGCTCAGAAGACAAGGCCACATCGCCCCCAACGGGATCCGGAAAAAGTTTTCCTTTCCCTTTATCCGGGACCCCCGGGGGCGGTGAAGGAGCTTTGAGCCCCGAGGGATGGGCACGATCGGGACCAGGCGTCGGTCCGCCAGGACGTGTGTCACCTATTCTAAGCATGGCCATAGCCCGAGTTAAAGAGTGGAAGAATTACCTTGATAAGAGCTGAGAAGAAGGCAGATGTCGGGAAGAAGAAGCTGGCAGAACGGAGATCAAGAAGGAATGAGCGCGAAAGCGTTAAAGCTCGAGGGATTGGAACGTATATATAGAGGACGATGGTCGGATCTGAACCGTCCAGGGAGAGCATGTGGCGACATCAAGATGGCGACGATGCTTCGAAAATTGCACCAACGGAAGTTCAAACAGAGCGGAAATAATGACACTCATTTAATAGCGAAACCTCGACTGATGCACCCGTCAGATCATGAAAGAGTCACATCACCCGAACCGAACCGACGGAAGCCGAACGGCCCGGGCGATGGGGGCAATTGTTACGACTAATATGGACCAGCCCGAATTACGACGGCCCATGGCCCAACCTCAAAGGAGGCTCCCACTAGAGAAGACAGGCCTGCCCGGAAGTTCCCACAGACGGGGCTGAAGGCCCAGCCACTTCGCCCTCGGGGACACCCGACTAGCCTCCATTCGGCCGGATCAACCGCCCCTTGGAATCCGTGATCCCATAATGGCCATTATTGGACCCGTTAATGGGCCACCCCTCCACTACGCACGAGTGGGAGGAGGCGGAGGCGGATCGTGGAGACGCGAGAGGAGGCGGGATGTGGGGCAATCACGAGGGACCTTATAAGGGGAAGGCCAGGACAGCGGAGAAGGGGATCGAGACTCAGGTAATCTACAGAGAGGTACTCCATCAACGACCTAGGCATTCGCCACTCCGTTTCCTCCCTCCCCCAAGCTCGCACCGCCTGGGTTGACGTTCCGGCTTCCTAACAAGCCGGATCTCCCCCGCCGAGTATCCTTTCAGACCTTGATCTGACTTAGGCATCGGAGGGGATTTGGCTGGAACCTAGGTCCGGCCTCCCTGACGAGTTTCCTCATCTATCCAGGTAGAAGATATCCGAGGCGCCGAGGCCACCCCTCAGCGTCGGTCGGTTACCCCCATCGCAGTCGCCAGGAGGACGTCGGCTCAGGCATCATCCCACTCGCAAAGCACCGAGGCTACCCCTCGACGCGGATCCGACCGAGGCCGAGCGCGACCCAGCCGAGGCCGAGCACGACCTACCAAGTCGAGGCTTCCCCTCAGCTCTCCTACGCCGAGAACAAGCGGGCTCGGCGATCCCAATGGACCCCCAAGTCGGCCCCTTGACCACGTTAACCACACAACCGACGGTCAACGAACTGTGGTGAGAAAACACCCGTAAATAGATCCAATGACTTGCGATCATATATTAGGAGGCAAAGTAACATGCGCTGATTCAGCCACAGTGATATGATGTCCTAGGAGCATGCTCTTTATGTTAATGTGCATCGGTGATCTTCCTTACATTCTGATGCTTGTCCATTTGAAATGAACAGATTTCTAGTGTATGCCTTATGGATCCAATGACTCGTAATTGTATACTAGGAGACAAAGTAAAATGCACTATTCAGCCTTCACGACAATAATGACACGATGGTTGGGTCAACATGGTATGGTAGTGAATTAGATACCCATTCGGCTACCATTACAATATACCATTATAATCAGTATTTTGGACATGTCGTATGAGACATGTAACAATTGAGTAACACTCTCAAAGTGTGTACCTTCTAGTGAACATATCTATATATCTTGAGGGTATATCATATATTGCCCTAAATTTGTGTGTGTAATAATGTGAAATATATGACATATGTGGCTAAGCTACATATACGAACTCAAAAGGTTCACTTTTAACTATTTGTTGATCCATCAGCATCATTTGTTTTGATCTTCATATTTTAAAATCTCCAAACACTAAGCCTTTTTTGCTTAAAATTAACAATTTTACAGAAACTTTTGTCACCATTTGATCGACAAGTTTAGCTTCATCTAATATTTGGTGTTTTAAGGGTTTTAGAATATGATCATCAAAATTAATGGAGCAGATTCTTTGAAAACAGTGAAAAGTGGACATTCGAGTCAGATATATGGATTAGCCACGTATGTCATGTTTTCCATTATGATCATATATACATATACTAGAAATAATCCGTGCACATATTACACGGGCACCAAAAAAATCCACCTACAAGATGCGAGACCTGTGCACAATGGGAAAGAAGAGGGAAGAGTGGGTATGAATGTGGGTATTGTCTAGGGAAAAGGGAGAAGAGTTGCAATGGCAAACCTGTAAATAAAGGGTAGGGGGAGTATTAATGACAAAACTGCATTTAAGTGGGCTGGGGTTTTTTGGGTGATGTGGCATCGCATGCGGTGATGTGACACTGCCACATGGGACAAACACAACATATAGAACAAAGGCCTCAATTGTAATATAGATATAATTTATGAGTTGGACTATAAGAATCTTATTTATTTTTTGAACGAAAAATTAACGGCCAAAATAAAAAATTATGAACCCAAATCATAAATCCATTCTATTAATGCGATCTAACTCATCTAGACTATCTACACTTAAAATTTCACATAATTTCGGTATGTTTTACCCTCCATCAAGTGAAACAAAATCAATGTTCCAGCATTTCATTGGAAGCTGCTATTGTGCCACACCCTCTTGAGGCATGAGTAAAATATACCGAAACATATGAATTTTTGCTTGTAGACAGTTTAAATGGGTTATATCTTATTAAACAGAATGAATTTGTGATTTGAGTCCATAATTGTTTATTTGGGTCAGTGAGTTTCCTTCAAAAGAATAAACAAAAAGATGTAGTCCTACTCAATTTATTGCGGCATTACAATGTGATCATGGGGACATGCCCATGCAGGGTTGAAGGTGGGGAACACCCACATTGAATTTTTGCAAAACAATTCAGATATATTCACTTTTCAAGTTCGTATTCAAATTTGTTTAGTATCATTATTACATTTGAGGAGGGTGTCCAATGTGGCACCTTTGTCCCCATGTGGCAATGTCACATCGCCACATGGGACAACCTCCTCCACATCACCCTCTACCTCACCCAAAAAATCACCCCAAGACATTTATTTACATGGTTGCCATCTCAAAAACCCAAAACACCCCCAAACTCACTTATTTACATGTTTGCTATTCAACCCAAAAAACCAAAAATCACCCACTTCTTTACATGTTTGCCACCTTAAGGTTTTTTACATTTGAACCCCCTGATTTTGCAGCTTTTACCCTCCGACGATACCGGCACACACACCCACATTTCTCACTCGGTTACGCGTGTGTACCGTATTCTCTTTTGGGGGTTTTTGCCACGTGCACTGTGTGCATGTGTTATTTCTAGTAATGTGATATTAGTAAAAACCGAAGGTAAGTTTAGCTCAAAGTGGTAAGGTTATAGAATTTGTTACAGAAGGTTTGATGTGGAACAGAAGGGAGTAAAGATCTGATAAAATAATTAGGAGAAAAACTAATTAGGGATTTATATAGTGAAAGAATAACTTAAGTTTTAGACTTCTTATCATGGAAATTGAACATTTACCGATTTCAATGTCTAGCACATTGAAGATTCATTTGGACATTACACTCTTAAATAAAATAAATTAAATTAAAAAGTCTTTCTTCAAAAGGAAGCTAAAAATCTATTAAAAATTTCAAAAGGACTCAAATAAAGAACTATAAATGAATCAAAGATTAAAAAGTTGAAATCGACACAAACTCTAAAACAATAGTTTGAAATCAAGTGGGATTCCTATAAATTCAAAAAATTCAAAAGTTTTCCAATAAAGAACTATAAATGAATCAAAGATCAGAAAGTTGAAATCGACACAAACTCTAAAACAATAGTATGAAATCAAGTGGGATTCCTATAAATTCACGAGTTTGAAGATTTGCATCTCGATGAACGGTGACAAAGGAACACTATCGAGAAGAATGAAGTAGTCATCTCCATGATAAAGCAAGAGACAGGTGAAAAGTCAATGTATCGAGCTCACTTGGAGTAGGGATGGACAAACGGGCGGGCAAGTATGGGTATGCACTATCCATACCCGTATGTAACGCCTTATATCCAAGTGCCGTTACAACTATTCTAATAAAGCAGGTTCTGCGAAAACAATATAGAGAAAAGCAAGAAACATTCTAAATGAAACTCATTTATTCAACATCCTTCAACGAGGGTACATCGTGCAAGAAAAGAAACTACAAGCTTTCTACTACGAAAGACTAAAAGAAAATAAATAATGAAAACTACATACTACTCTCCTACTAATCTTGAAGCTTAAAACTCCGTGTTTTGTATTGGAAATACAGGATCCTTGTACTTAGGAACCTTCTCGTATACATGTTTGTCACCTAGCGGAAACAAGAATTGTACAACTATTTAATAAATTATATTAAATCTAAACCAAGCATTTAGTTAGGTACTCGACAAGAATGTAACATTCATGCAACTGAAAACTACTAACAGAGGAATAACAAGCTATGTACAGTCTAAAGACTCCAAACAACAACCGATAATCTACTAAGTAACAGAATATGATTTTCTTTTAGTGACATGAATTCCTAAGGTTTAGTAACAATTTAGCTAACAATTCTGTGTTTTGACTTATAATGAAGAGCACCATATACAACTCGATGATCACCTTAGACCACGGGGAGCTACCCGGGTCGAGTCCAAAACAAGAAACATGAAGGGACTCAGGATCCCGAGAACAAGAAACAAGAAAGATGATCTTTTCAGATACGGGTTGAAAGCATTGCTCCAATCGCTCATGCACTCTATCTATTGTTAGTTTTCCAAACCTAGTGAGTTGTGTGTCAGGTGTAAAGTTGTTCAATTTCTAGTTCTATGTCAAGTGTCATGCCATGTTCCCTAACAGTTTTCTAGTCATCTAGAGTTTTCTAAGTTTCATGTCATAATTTGTTAATGCCAGTTATCATATATATTCTAAAAAAGTATCCATGTTTTAATCACTCTAAATTATGTAGTTATGGTGCTATGCAAAAGTTCAATGTTCCAATTATAGCATATCATGAAGTTCAATGTTCCAATTGTAGCATATCATGTGTTAAGTACAAGCGCCAAGTCATAAAGCAGTTATATCATTGTCATGTTGCATAGTTCCTAACTTACACAATTATAATTGGTACAATTAACACTTTAAACACTTCATTCATGCGATGTAACCAAGTTCATATTTCAAAATAAATCCTTATTTAAAAACTATTTACAGTTTTAAGAATTAAGCCGTGCAATTGACATAATCCAAAATTTATTTTAAAACAAAATGGTTAAATAAATTCAAGGTAAAAGAGAAAAGTAAAACATAGGAACGGTTCATGTTTGGCACTCTAATCAAATTGCAGTTTACTCACCTTGAGGGAGAATCTACCACATGTAATTTAGGAACAGTAACCAGACTGCAACCAACAGTAAGAACAAGCCCGCAAGACAACCGTAAAATGTCTACAGCAAGAACCGCAACATCAATGCTTAAGCCCAAAATAAATTTTAAGAAATTAACAGCCGAGAGATCCTACGCACAGCCCGTCAAGGAAGCCCAAACAAGTCAAGTGGTGTGAAACCATGGGGTGGCCCAATCTTCATGGCGTATGTTGTTCAAGAAACTCGAAACAAACTTAAAAGAAGGATATGAGCGCAACACTCCAGACTTGTAGAAAGGACATTGGGAGTGATAAGCTCTGGATAATGACGGGTTCACTGACATGACAAATGCAAATAGCCAATCTATGGTATTATGAGCACGACCTGCTACTTAGACCACTTGCCCAACCACGAACACAAGTTAACCAATCCACACAACAACGCACTTAGGTTGAAGAACAAATTGGGGACTTTGGCGAATCTGAATCACCAATCTTATAAAGAAGATTGACAAGACAAGATTCCACAAGAGCTAAGAAAGATTAGAACACTCACACAATATGAGAAGAACACACAAAGTTCTGGATTAATATTCAGGTTGATGCCGATTACAAATGAATATATGCTCTATTTATAGGCAGAGCTTGGAAACTTAAAAGACTCATTAGCTTTTGGTAGCCCATTAGTCATCATAATGACATGTGATAAGTAAACGACATAAATGTCACCTAGGAAAAGCCAAAATACAACATGAAAATCTAAGCCTAATGACATGTACGAAATTATATTTATAATTCATAAAATTATGCTTACTCTTGATCTCCCCTTGCATTCAGATTTAATTGTTGTTGAACTTGACTCTTGATCTCCTACATGATTTATTGGTTACTGCACTTGACTCTTGATCTTCCCCATGCATTCAGATGTATTGGTTGTTGCTCTTCTAACTTAGGCCTTAATTTTCTTGGGCTTGGATTAGCAAGACTAAGGCCTCATTTTGAGCACAACTTTCTTGGGCCATCAATGCTTCTACTTAGGCTCTATTTGCATCTTGTATTCTTTTTAGCCTTCCTCTTGTCATTGTGCCTTCACTTAGAATTAGGCTTGCATTTTGTTAGTTGCTGTGGGTGGTTCACATCATCCTCTCCCTCTTGAAAAGGAGTCGTCCTCGACTCTTCAACATCTGCACCGAAATAAGGAGAGGTCAGAAACATTAAAAGTAGCACTCACACCATTCTCATCAGGTAGTTGAAGCTTATAAGCATTATCATTGATTCTATCAAGGACTAGAAAATGTCCATCACCTCTAGGCATGAGTTTGGAATTCCTTTTATCAGGAAACCTTTCTTTCCTAAGATGTAGTCACACCAAATATCTAGGCTCATAAATCACCTGCTTTCTTCCTTTGTAAGCATGATCTACATATTTCTGAGTCATTCTTTCGATAGTCTGATGTGCATTTTCATGGATTTGTTTGACAAATTCAGCACATTTTTTTCCATCCATATTAGCTCTTTCATGTAAATGTTATGAAATCAAGTCAATAGGTGCAAGAGGATTAAATCGATAGTGTCCTATTCACAACTTTAGTTTGTCCATCGGGTTGGGGATGACAAGTATTAGAAAAACAATAACTTTGTCCCAAGATTGCCCCCCACAAAGTCTTTCAGAAATAGCTTAAGAATTTGACATCTTGATTTGACACAATAGTTCTTGGTATTCCATGTATCCTCAAACTTCCTGTGATGTTTGTTTGTGGCTCTGTAATCAACATACATTCTCCGTGTGCCATCTTCTTGGGTACAAGCAATATCGAAATTGCACAAGGACTAAGTCTCTTACTCACGTATCCATTGTCCATTAACTCTTGAACTTGCCTTTGAATCTACTAAGTACCTTCATGATTAGTACGATATGCTGGACGATTAGGCAATGACATGTTCTACCTTGTATCACTATGATTAGTACGATATGCTGGACGATTAAGTATCTTCACGATTAAGGTCATGTAAGAAACATGTCATTGTTACTTCTGTCCTTCACCATGTTTGCTCTAATCTTAGTAATCTCCATCTCTTTGTGATGCTCATCCACACTCTTAGAACCTTGAGTGAGACGTTGCAGTTTGTGATGAAATTCTCTATGGAAATAAAATGAAACAAATGGCCTTCTCATGGTTGCTTTCATTATTGTCCAAGTGCTAATAGGACGTTTTCCATATCGATCTCTATCTTTTGCACCTGATCCCACCAAACAAGAGGATAATAAGTAAACTCGAGAACTGCAAATTTCACCTTGTTACCTTCAGGTTAGTCATGACATTAGAAAATTTGCTCAACATGCATCTCCCACTCCAAATACATATCGGGATCATTTTTGCCTTGAAAAGAATGAACTTTGATTTTAATTCATCATCTGCTTACTTGCAGCCTCAAGTAAAATACATTCTTCCTTAATTATCCCATCATTAACACGAATCTTTCTAATGTACAAGCTCACATTAGGACATTTACTCGCAAAGTGACCGTACCCATGGCACTTAAAGCATTGAAAACCATTGGGGTTTCCTATAAGGACTCTTTAATTTTAGCCTTTCCAACAATACCTTAGCGGTAATAATTTCAATTTTTGTCGTGTTCTTGTATGATCGTTTAAGTTGCTTCCTGGCTTTAAAGATATGCTTTCTATCTATATAAGCTTTTAGGAAAGTTCTTTTAACTATTTAGCTAAATGGAAGATTCATCAATGAAACTCAGCATATATGTGATCATTTTATTTTGAAGTTCTAACCTTAGTTCAATACAAAATTTAAATAAGATACACATTGGATCCTCGGAAAGGTCATATCTAATGAGCAAATCATCAAATACATTTACATGTATCCTCTCGCGTCAAATTCTCTTGACGTAAATTAATCAACTGGCTTATGATATGAATATCTTGATGTAGCTACCTATCCCATTTTTTGTTAATCATATACCATCATTTTCTACATCCTCTACTAATATTCTTTTTCATTTATTTATTTACTCGCTTTATGGCAACGTAAAAGTAATCCATCTCAGCCTTATCATCGCTGGTCATTCTTAAAACTTTCACCAACAGTTCAAATATGGTGATAACATTAAGGATGGCTTGCCAGAAGTCATCAATGTGAATCGAATTGTACACGTTAATTGTAACAATCCTATCTTTTGAGGTGATCATTCTCCTTAAAGTATCCCGGTGTATGTACATAGGGTCCAATGCAATAAAGTGTGTTGCAAATTTTGTGATTAAGGCCTGATAAACTCTTTTTCACGTCTCTTTTCTAATCAAGTTGAGCATCCAACCTTTGTTTTATATAAATTATATTACCATTTGACTTTGTGCGATGATATTTTTGATATACTCTTCTTTTGACATAAAAAATATCAAATCAGTACAATGCACCACATATGAAGACCAATACGGATGTTGCCTTTTTTTGCCTCAACTATCCAATTGATTTATAGTTTGCTCAATTATCTGTAATTATTTGGACGACTCTATGCTTACCAATTATATCTACATATTTATCCATCAAGGTCATGTATATATGGACCATTTTGAAAGCTGTCGATTGCATCCTATCGAGTTAAGGAACTATGTCTAGTATATCGAATACACAAGAAAATTAATAAGTTCATTATTTTCTATATTTTCAACCATCATACGTACGTGTGCAACCATACTTGTCCTAATAGCAATAAAAAATTTCAATATTTGCTTTGGTCTCTTTAATCACCATGTCTTAATATGTTTCGGAAATCTCCCAAGAAATGGGTGGATGAACGCCATGACATACTTCGGCGAGAGCATTTGTCATTGGGCTGGTAGTGGGATTATTGGCTACATTGTATGGAATGTTGTTGTACATAAATTTAGCTACATTTCTATTGAGAAAGCTATTGGCATTTAAAACCCCCTTTATTACAGTACTTATAGTTGTCTTTATAGTTGTCTGAGTTTTGCCTTGCTTTTGTAAAATAAAAGGATCGACACTATCTATATCGGGTTTATGAATGCTCGATGGTCTGTTGGTAGGTTCACAAACAAAGCTGCAATTTAGAAGACCAGACAATCTGACGGTAGGTTCAACATGAACCATATCGATTTGTTTAGACCAGACAATATTGCTCCCATTTTTCTACAATCAATTCTTACTTCTTCAGCAAATTCTTATCTATTTTCTTTCAATGCTCTTCTAAGCTCCCTCCTTCTCGGTCTTATCCTCATTCTCATCATCTTCATATCTTCATAGAAGTTTGTGCATCTAGGCCTAGCCATTAACTCTTCCTCCATACTCTTCTCAAATTTTTAACATTTGTTTTTCTCCACTCTTGGCAAATATGAGTGCCTTCATCTCTGCTCGCACTTTTTTGGCGCTTCGGTGCATGTCATCATGTCACGCCCCGCTTCCCTAAAATGGAGGCGAGACGTGAAAAGGTCCGCACGAGAGTGGAGCTGTGAAGCCCCAAACCCGATAAGCGTCAATAAAACATAAGCAGGTCCCTGTAACCACAACGGAGCAACAATTAAATAAAAGGAGAGACAGAAATAAAATTCTCATATCTCATGAATTGTCCAACATGAAAATAAGTCCAACATCCAGAAAAGCCACCAGGCTAAAAGAAAAGAGTCTAAAGGCCCAGAACAAGGCCAACAAAAGCAACAACATCACAAAGTATAGGTGCTACGCACCGACAACAAAACAATTGTCTAAACAAAAGGAAAACACAACGAAGACACTAGGACTGGTTCCCAGTGTCCACGTACTCCCCGTCAAACACAACCTCGGGATCGGCGTCAGCAAACACCTCGTCCTCAATAAGGTACTCAGGCTCGGGATCTAACATGTGTCACCCAAAAGAGTAAAGGGGCATATGTCAGCAAGTCTAAAAGACTTGGGCAAGGAAACTGAAAGTAAGGCAACTAGCAACCTAGCAGTTATAGTATGCATGACATGGCAGTTATAACATGAGTGCACAATCAAGACATGGCAAGACAATTTGTACAAGAGAACAATTATCGGGACAAGACAAGACAAGACAAGAGTAGCCAAGCCACTGAAAATCTCAATCAATTCACTATTCACGATTCACTGTTGTTTGTAGATGTTTACGCCTTACAGCTGAATGGTATAACATTCACGCCGATTGGACGCTTAACACTACCCCAAAACCCAGAGTTTACGCCTTACCACTGCAGTTGCTGATCGGGCAGACTCCCAGTTGATTGGCCGCTTAACTCTTACCCCCAATACCCACACGTAATGGAGCCAGGGTCCCCGCACATGAGCTCAGCAAGTGAGCCGGGGTTGCCCCGCACATGAGCTCGCATTCTTAAACATTTGGCGTAGGGGTGCACCTAGCCGGAAACAAACAATTCGGGCATTGGCTATCAACCAACACATGGCCCGCTTCTGGAACACGAGCCAGGAACACAAGCATTGTAGCGAAGCTACGCAATCACAGAAGCACTTAAAGAATGCAATGACATGACAATTAATTCGCGTACCGTTAATGGAAAGTAAACATGACATGGTAATTGTGCAACATGCTAAATGTCGGAACTAGATTCGTTGTCAAGCTAGTTCCCCAATTTGCGCCTAGGCGAGTATCATTTCGTCGCCTAGCCTCTTTTACGCCTACAACAAGCAAATGGCCTAAAACATGGCCTAAACCCTAGGTGGCAAGTTTCACTTGCCTAGCACCGGGGATGACGATCAACGAGGGTTCGCCTCACGGATGCTAATCTATGGGGAAATCGCTGTTATAGGGAAACAATCAACAAAACAATATTCATTCATTAGGGTTTCATAAAAAAATACAAATAGGTTATGAAAACATCAAGAGATCGATTTCTTACCGAGAGGAGGCGGAAGAAACACTCCGGTGAACCTAAGGTTCAGATCTGGGAACGATTGGAGAAGTTTGGAGGAATAGGGTTTTGGGGGGATTTTGGGGCTTTGATGAGATTTTGGGGAAGATGAGGGGTAGAATGAGTTGAGGGAGAGTTTGGATGATGGTTTTAGGGCTTGGGATGAAGGAAATAGGGTTTGAGGGAGAAGGGGGCTCAAAGGGGGAGATTTTAGGGTTTTAGGTCGAGTGGGGGAGGAAGAAAACGTTTGGGAGGGGTATAAATAGGTTAGGCTGGCGGCTGCCCAGAAATTAGGGTTTTAACACAGATTTGCCGGTCAAAGAGCAACCACTGACCGACTAGTTTGGCAACTAGTCGGTCGGTCGACCAACGCAGACCGACTAAGTGTAAACAGTAACTTCTGGACGAAAATAGGTTTTAGATTTAGTCGGTCGGAGAACAAATACTGACCGACTAGTTTAGCATCTAGTCGGTCGATGAACGTGTTGGAAACAGCATCCTACCCTATGTTTGATGATAACAAACCCTACTGAACTGTTCTAATCTGTTTGTTGAGTGTGTCACAGGTCCCTATAGTCATGATTGCTCAAGTTACATATGCACGTACTCAAGTACGTTGAAATACGGAGCTGAAACTTCATTTGGAATTACACAAGCTGATCAAACGAGAGAGTATAGCTATGAAACTCTACCCTAGAGTTAATCATAGGCTATAAATAGCATGGGATTTTTCTCAGGATTTATGGAGATTGTTTGAAGTCCAAATACGGGGAAATACGAGAAAATACTGAGTATACAAAGAAGAAACTTTTTCTACAAGTGGTGAAATGAGGTGAAACAATTCTCACATGTCAAAATGAAGCTCTGGGATTTTTGAGAATTATTTCAGAATTTTTGGGATTTATTTGATGCTCAAATACGCAAGAATACAGTGAAAATACTCAGAAAATACGGCATACGGTACTGTGCATATATACGCTTCATCGCAGATTTAAATCCACGCTGACGTGGCATCATCCAGGCCGTTCGTTCCGCATCCAACGGCATCACGCAGCTTGGCGACGTGGCTCGCTTACAACCGCCAGATCTTCATCCAACGGTCACCAACCGATCGGACCCAGTCGCAAAAGGCGGGCTGAATGCGTCGACTCCGTGTCGACGTGGCGCCATCTTAGCCGTCCACGAGGAGATCCGACGGCTACCGACAGTGCGGGTCCGGGTCAGCGGAGGCGGGCGCCGACGCACGAATATTGACGGACACGTGGCGTGCCGACGTTGAATCCCGCTTGATCCAACGGCCAGAAACGCTGCCGACATCGGATTTTAGATCCGAACCCGTTAAGCGAATTTAAAACGTGATTTTGAGCGGATCGGGTTCGTTGGAACAGTAACTCAAACCCGTTAACTCAATTCTATATAAAGCCATGCACACTCTTCACTATTTCATCAATAAGTGGAGTTCTAGAGATCCAAATTGAGTTCCGCAAGAAGCGTTGCGACCGTGACTTCATCCCCGACGCAGTGACAGCAAGTTGAGCAGCTAGTTCCTCCTGTGCAGCAAATGAGATCATTTTGAGTGAGGAACTTCTACCGACTACTTCCACGGGGACAGCGACTACTTCTTCTACAGACATCCGATCAACATTCCGTAAGAAGCGTTGCGAAGCTACTGACGTGCTGAAAGACGATAACCAGAGAGATCTTCACAAATGAGCTTTCTAAACTCTTGATCTTATTTATTTGTGAAGTTATTAATGTTTTGATCAGCATTTCTGTAATATAATTTCTTCCGCTATTTGGGACTCTGGGAACCAAACTTGTTGGGGCAAGTTGGGTTGGGGAGTGATACTTGTATGTTTCTTTTTGGCTTTGGTGAGCTTGAGTTGGTCTGACAGGTTGGTGTTGGTGCACCAATCTAAGGGAGATTGTAACTTCTTAAAGAAACAGTATAAGTGATTGCTCATTGGGGTGGACGTAGGTCATGGGGACCGAACCACGTTAAATTCTGTGTCTTCTGTGAATGCTTTGATTGTCTGATTCCTAAACTGCATGCTGTAAACTAGGCTTAATTTTTATCTTGCGATAATTTGGTCAAAGGCCTATTCACCCCCCCTCTAGGCCTTATTTAGATCCTACAAGTGGTATCAGAGCACCAGGCCTGGCCATTTGAGTCTAGTTCATAATGAATACATATGATTCAGCATTTGCTGAAGGACAGTCTACAGTTAGACCACCCAAATTTAATGGGACTGATTTTGCTTACTGGAAAGCTAGGATGAAAATTTTCTTAGTCTCTTCAGATCTTGAAATTTGGAAAATTGTTGCTAAAGGCTATCACCCACCTACAATCAAAATTGAAGATATTGATGTACCAAAACCAGAAGATAAATGGGATGATAACGATAATAAACTTTATGCTCTGAATGGTAAAGCTATGAATGCAATTATCTGTGCACTTGACAGAACTGAGTTTAACCGTATATCTCATTGTCTTACTGCGCAGGAAATCTGGAACACTCTCGAAGTCACTCACGAAGGAACCTCTCAGGTGAAGGAGTCCAGATTAGCGCTGCTGAGCTCAGAGTACGATGGTTTCCACATGCTACCAGGAGAATCCATCAAGGACATGTACACTCGCTTCACCGACATCGTATACAACTCAAAAGCCTTGGGAAAGTCTTACGACAGCATCGACCTCATTCGGAAAATCCTAAGAGCGCTTCCTAGTTCCTTCCGACCTAAAGTGACGGCCATCCAAGAAGCTAGAGATCTCACTAAGCTGAAGCTGGATGATCTGATTGGGAATCTGTTATCCCATGAGCTGGAACTCAAAACCGTCGAGACAAGAGAAAAAGGTGAGGCTAAACCTTTAAAGACCATCGCTCTCAAAGCCGAAGAAAGTGACAAAGAAGATCTCGACGAGGAACATGCACTGATGGTCAGAGGATTCCGACGCTTCATCAGAACTCCTGCCGGAAAATCTGAAATGGCAAAAAGGTTCAATCGTTTTAATAAGTTTAATCCTTTGAATTCCTCGTCTGAACAGAATACTACTAAAAGTGTTCAATGTTTCAACTGCAAGAAATTTGGACATTTCATGAAAAACTGTCCAACAAAGAACGCGTCATCCGAAGCCAAAGGGAAATCATTTGCGGTAACATGGGATGATGACGATGAAGACGAACCACAAGACGAAGTAGCGCAATCATCACTTTGCCTAATAGGTGAAAGCGACACGAACAAGGTAAGAGATGAATTTTCTTTACCAGAATTAATGAACATTTGTGAAAACATGAATTCAGAAATTACTTCTCTTGAATCCTCTATAGAAAATTATAAAGAAATGAATTTCCAACTACAGCAAGAAAATTATAATGTTTTGCAAAATGAAATAAAATTGAAAAATGAAATTGCATCGCTCAAAATTACCATTGAAAAACTCAAAGGAAAATCTAGTATTACTGAAGCTATACCTTGTCAGACTTGTGCTTCATTAAAGCTAGAAATTAAGAATGGTAATGAAAAGATTGTTGGCCTAAATAAAAGAATAGAAACTCTCGCTAAAAATGAAGATAATGTTAGAAAGAGTTTTATAAATAAAAGTGTCATGCTAGTAAATGAAAACATCTTTTTGAAATCCAAAGTCTCTGATTTAGAACTGAGTATCAGAAAATTTGGTGTAGGAAGGAAATCACTAGACATCATTCTTGGATACCAGTCAATCAAAAACGATAAACAAGGACTAGGATTTGGAAATGTTTATAATGAAAACATGATAAAGAAAAATCATTACATCAAGAAAAAGAAACGGAACGCCAAATGTTATACATGTGGTTCTTTTGAGCATTTATATAGAAATTGTCGTTATAAGAACCAAAACATGAAGTTCAAACAAGTATGGGTTCCGAAAGGTACCATGACTAACCATTGTGGACCTATTTGGCTACCCAGGTCACACATACCTTGTTCTTCTTATGTGTAGGGACTCAGCGTGGCTAAGGAACAACTGTGTGAGTGGTATTTGGATTCAGGCTGCTCAAGACACATGACAGGGAACAGCGACAAGTTCCTTAGCCTCGTGAAGCAAGAAGGAGGAAGTGTTACATTAGGGGACAACGGCAAGTGCAAGGTAATGGGTAAAGGTATTGTTGGCAACAATACTTTTAAAATTTCTGACGTCCTCTGGGTTGAAAATCTCAAACACAACCTCATCTCCATAAGCCAACTCTGTGACAAAGGTATGAAAGTACTTTTTGATGAGAAAATTTGTAAAATTTATGACTCGGTCACAGGTAATACCCTCTTCATAGCCAATAGGAAAAATAATGTTTATACAATAATAATTGAAGAAATGACAATTGCTAAATGTTTGATTGGCAGGGAGGAGGAGGCTATACTATGGCACCGGAGACTATCACATGCCAGCATGAAATTGCTACATAAGCTGGAGAATAAAAACCTGGTCCGAGGCTTGCCACATCAACAGTACGAGAATGGTAAGTTGTGTGTTGCATGCACAAAAGGTAAGCAAACTAGATCCACTTTTACGGGAATTCGGGAAGTTACCACTTCACGAGTCCTAGAATTGATTCATATGGATTTGTTTGGGCCTACCGATGTTGCTAGCCTCAATGGAAAGAGATTTTGTTTTGTTTTGATCGATGATTTTTCTAGATATACATGGGTTTACTTCTTAGCCAAGAAATCGGATTCCTTTGAAAATTTCCAAAATTTTTGTAATCAAGTTTCAAATGAGAAAAATCTTTCAATTATGAAAATTAGAAGTGATCACGGTGGTGAATTTGAAAACTCTGTTTTTGAAAACTTCTGTTTGGAAAAAGGGATCTTACATGAATTTTCTTCTCCTAGAACACCTCAACAAAACGGGGTGGTCGAAAGAAAAAATCGAACTTTAAAAGAGATGGCAAGAAGCATGCTTAATGATTATTCTCTTCCTATGTATTTTTGGGCCGAAGCAGTGAATATAGCCTGCTATGTTTGCAACAGGGTTATGCTTAGACCTTTAATGAACAAAACATCCTATGAACTGTGGCATGGCAAGACTCCTAACATTTCATATTTCAGAGTATTTGGATGCAGGTGTTTCATTTTAAACACAGGAGATCAGCTGGGGACATTTGAATCCAAATCAGACGAAGGAGTGTTCGTAGGATATTCATCAAGGAGCAAAGCATACAGGATCTACAATAAACGAACCTTAACTGTTGTTGAGTCAATTAATGTGAAATTTGATGAAGCTGAAATAGATCTTTTAAATTGCAGGGAAACTGAAGATGCAGACAAGGAAACTACAGAGCCTGAAAACATAGCTGAACCATCTGAAGGCCAAAAGGAAGCTGAACCAGAAGTAACACAAGGACATAGACTGGAAAGAGGAGAGCTCAGGTTCAATCCACATCATCCACCTGAGCTGATCATGGGGACTCCTACGGAAGGTATACGCACTCGATCCACTTTCAATAACTTGTGTGCCTTATGCATTCATGGTGACCTTATTTCTGAAATTGAACCGAAGAACGTTGAAATCGCTTTAACTGATGAAAGTTGGGTTATGGCCATGCATGATGAGATTAATCAGTTTGATAGAAATAATGTTTGGACATTAGTGCCCCGACCTGATAATTACCCAATTGTTGGCACTAAATGGATTTTCAAAAACAAACTTGATGAATCTGGAAATGTAATCAGAAATAAGGCAAGATTAGTGGCCAAAGGATATAACCAGATTGAGGGAATTGATTGTGATGAAACTTTTGCACCCGTTGCTAGATTAGAAGCCATTAGAATATTACTGGCTTTTGCAAGTTTCAAAGGTTTTAAATTGAAGCAAATGGATGTGAAAAGTGCATTTTTAAATGGTTATTTGAAAGAAGATGTTTTTGTTGAACAACCCCCTGGTTTTGAAAGTCATAATTTTCCAAATCACGTTTACAAGTTGCAAAAGGCTTTGTATGGTCTGAAGCAAGCTCCCAGAGCTTGGTACGACCGTCTCAGTTCATATCTTTTGGAAAATAACTTTAAAAAGGGTAGTGCAGACAACACTTTGTTTATCTTGCATGAACAGGATCATTTTCTTATTGTTCAGATTTATGTGGACGATATTATTTACGGTGCTACTAATGATCTTTTATGCCAAAAGTTTGAAAAGGTTATGCAGGATCAATTTGAGATGAGTCTGGTCGGAGAGTTGAAATACTTTTTGGGCTTTCAAGTAAGACAAACTGGAGATGGCATATATGTTTCCCAAACCAAGTACATAAAAGAACTGTTGAAGAAATTTGGGATGGAAAATGCAAAGCCAATGCGAACTCCAATGAGTCCGACGACGAAGCTTGAAAAGGATGACAAAGGTATAAATGTGGACCAAAAGCTTTATCGAGGTATGATTGGGTCCTTACTCTATTTAACTGCATCTAGACCAGACATCATGTTTTCTGTCTGTTTGTGTGCACGATTTCAAGCCTGTCCAAAAGAATCACATTTGATAGCCATTAAGAGGATTTTTCGATATCTTATTCACACTCCTACACTTGGACTATGGTATCCCTCTTGTGGTAATCTTAATTTGGTTGGCTATGCTGATGCTGATTATGCTGGTAGTATGATTGATAGAAAGAGCACTAGTGGAACATGTTTTATGCTAGGACATTCATTGGTTTCTTGGTCTAGTCGTAAGCAGAACAGTGTTGCTTTGTCCACTACTGAAGCTGAGTATATTGCCCTTGGCAGTTGCTGTGCCCAAGTACTTTGGATGATGCAAACCCTGTCTGACTACGGCTTGGATCTTAGAAAAGTTCCATTACGATGTGATAGTAAGAGTGCTATAGATCTTTCTAACAATCCTGTTCATCACTCTCGGACAAAACACATAGATGTAAGACATCATTTTCTTAGAGATCATTTGGCAAAAGAGGATGTATCCATTGAATATATTTCTACTGATTCTCAGTTGGCAGATATCTTTACAAAACCTTTGCCAGAAGATCGTTTTTGTCGTCTACGTCTAGAACTGGGCATTATTGATTATATTTAGAGTGAAAATATTATTTGGTGTGCTTTTATTGTTTTTGTGTGGTGTGCTACAAAAAGAAAAATAAAAAAAAAAATGAAAAAGAAAAATAAAAAAAAATGAAAAAGAAAAATATAAACAGAAAGGGAAAGTGAATTGTCTATCTCCTCCTTTTGCATTTTTTTTTTTCATCAGAAACAACTTTAAATGCAAAACATATGTCTTATGGATTTTGAATATTATATTCTTAACAATGCTTGCATTCAAAGACTACATGCTTAATTAGGTCATATTCATTAATGAGTAACTAACGTTTTTCATCATCCAATCACACTTACACAGATCAATATGTTTTTTGATATGGATTTGAAATATTGAATAAGAAAAGTGGTTGTTGGTGGACTAATTTATGTTTTAATGGGATATGATGTTTCAAGGCATGGGTAAAAAGAAAAGCTCTCATCAAAATATACGTGTATAAAAAGAATAGCAAGACGAGTGTCTTCAAAATATATACACAGAGCTTCGTATGAAAAATGGATACGATCCATGTCCTTGATACTACCCTTGGACATCCAACTTATGCTATAAATGTCATTTTTTAGCGTTGGTGTTAAGTCCGTCAAGCACTGCCATTTCACATTTAAAAATCCTTCTCGGTCATGTTTGGAATTGGTAACTTGAACTCATATTACATGAGAAGGGGAAACTCAATCTTTGATGTTCATATATTCAGTGGAAAAGATGGTTATGACAGGATGTCTTCCTTATTACCTCTCCATATGTACTAAACATTTGATCATCACACTTGAGCACGGAGATGAATTATGGTAGTTATGACTTAGTGATTATTGCTTATTTATTCATTGTGGTCAAACGATGTATTGCCTTTTTGTTTTGGTTTATAATGTTCAATTTTCCATTCCTCATATGTTATTTCATACATTTTTTGATGAAAACAAAGGGGGAGAGAAATATTAAGATTGATCAGAGATAGGGGGAGCATGTCAATAGGGGGAGCATGTCAATAGGGGGAGCATATCATTTTGCCATTCATGCTCATATTCATGCTTCACACACTCACACACTTCACACATTTTTGATGTAATCTTAATGTCCGGTTTGTTCTCATCAAAAGGGGGAGATTGTTGGAAACAGCATCCTACCCTATGTTTGATGATAACAAACCCTACTGAACTGTTCTAATCTGTTTGTTGAGTGTGTCACAGGTCCCTATAGTCATGATTGCTCAAGTTACATATGCACGTACTCAAGTACGTTGAAATACGGAGCTGAAACTTCATTTGGAATTACACAAGCTGATCAAACGAGAGAGTATAGCTATGAAACTCTACCCTAGAGTTAATCATAGGCTATAAATAGCATGGGATTTTTCTCAGGATTTATGGAGATTGTTTGAAGTCCAAATACGGGGAAATACGAGAAAATACTGAGTATACAAAGAAGAAACTTTTTCTACAAGTGGTGAAATGAGGTGAAACAATTCTCACATGTCAAAATGAAGCTCTGGGATTTTTGAGAATTATTTCAGAATTTTTGGGATTTATTTGATGCTCAAATACGCAAGAATACAGTGAAAATACTCAGAAAATACGGCATACGGTACTGTGCATATATACGCTTCATCGCAGATTTAAATCCACGCTGACGTGGCATCATCCAGGCCGTTCGTTCCGCATCCAACGGCATCACGCAGCTTGGCGACGTGGCTCGCTTACAACCGCCAGATCTTCATCCAACGGTCACCAACCGATCGGACCCAGTCGCAAAAGGCGGGCTGAATGCGTCGACTCCGTGTCGACGTGGCGCCATCTTAGCCGTCCACGAGGAGATCCGACGGCTACCGACAGTGCGGGTCCGGGTCAGCGGAGGCGGGCGCCGACGCACGAATATTGACGGACACGTGGCGTGCCGACGTTGAATCCCGCTTGATCCAACGGCCAGAAACGCTGCCGACATCGGATTTTAGATCCGAACCCGTTAAGCGAATTTAAAACGTGATTTTGAGCGGATCGGGTTCGTTGGAACAGTAACTCAAACCCGTTAACTCAATTCTATATAAAGCCATGCACACTCTTCACTATTTCATCAATAAGTGGAGTTCTAGAGATCCAAATTGAGTTCCGCAAGAAGCGTTGCGACCGTGACTTCATCCCCGACGCAGTGACAGCAAGTTGAGCAGCTAGTTCCTCCTGTGCAGCAAATGAGATCATTTTGAGTGAGGAACTTCTACCGACTACTTCCACGGGGACAGCGACTACTTCTTCTACAGACATCCGATCAACATTCCGTAAGAAGCGTTGCGAAGCTACTGACGTGCTGAAAGACGATAACCAGAGAGATCTTCACAAATGAGCTTTCTAAACTCTTGATCTTATTTATTTGTGAAGTTATTAATGTTTTGATCAGCATTTCTGTAATATAATTTCTTCCGCTATTTGGGACTCTGGGAACCAAACTTGTTGGGGCAAGTTGGGTTGGGGAGTGATACTTGTATGTTTCTTTTTGGCTTTGGTGAGCTTGAGTTGGTCTGACAGGTTGGTGTTGGTGCACCAATCTAAGGGAGATTGTAACTTCTTAAAGAAACAGTATAAGTGATTGCTCATTGGGGTGGACGTAGGTCATGGGGACCGAACCACGTTAAATTCTGTGTCTTCTGTGAATGCTTTGATTGTCTGATTCCTAAACTGCATGCTGTAAACTAGGCTTAATTTTTATCTTGCGATAATTTGGTCAAAGGCCTATTCACCCCCCCTCTAGGCCTTATTTAGATCCTACAGAACGTTCTTAGACCGACTAAGAGTGAACATTATTGATACCAAAATTAAGTTGAAGAGTTAGTCGGTTAAAGAAGCATTGCTGACCGACTAGTTTGCAACCTAGTCGGTCAACCAACGTTCTTAGACCGACTAACGATAAACAGTAACTCCTGAATAATTTAGAAAGCCAACTAGTCAGTCCAAGAAGGATTGCCGACCGACTGGATCGTCATCTAGTCAGTCGGTGCCCCTTCTTACACCGGCTAATAAGCACCAAAAGTTCCGATACGGAGCGCGGGGCCCCGAGATCGATTCCTAAGACTCCTAGGCTTGATCTAATAGTAAGATACGACCGTTATGAAGCCCGTCACGAATGACGTACTTCGAAATCGACGATCCTAAGAAAGAAACGAGAAAACACGACGAAACAATCGAAAACGAAAGCTACGGAGACGGAAATCACACAAAAGGAGAAAATCCACCAAAACATATATTATAATATAATAAATCCGGATACATGAAAAGCAGTCATTACATCCTCCCCAACTTAAGAAAAATTCCGTCCTCGGAATTTCTGAATACTCACGAGTCCGGAAACAAAAGTGGGAAACGCTCTCGCATCTCATCCTCATTCTCCCAAGTAGACTCTCTAGGTGAGCCGTGTCGCCACATCACCCTCACAAGATTTACAATCTTGTTCCGAAGCGATTCTGACGCATGTCCAGAATCTGCACTGGATGCTGGTCATACGTCAAATCGGGGCGAACGGTAATCTCCGAAAAATCCACAGCATGAGACGGATCGCTAATGTATCGACGAAGCTGCGACACATGGAAAACATTGTGAACTCCTTCCAAAGATGGCGGCAAGGCCAAGCGATAAGCTACCTCGCCAACCCTCTCCAAAATGTCAAACGGTCCAATGTATCGCGGGCTCAACTTCCCTTGCTTCCCAAAATGAATCACACCGCGATTCGGGGAAATCTTCAAGAACACATGGTCGCCCGGCTGAAACTCCAAAGGACGACATTTAGCATCTGCCCAATGCTTAAAACGGTCCTGAGCAATCCTCAACCTCTCCCGAATGTTCCTGACAATATCCACGGCCTCCACGATCATCTCAGGTCCCAACAACTCCCGATCACCAACGTCATCCCAACTCAATGGCGATCGACATTTCCTCCCATAAAGAGCGGCGAAAGGCGCCATGCCAATACTCGCCTGGAAGCTGTTGTTGTAAGAAAACTCTACCAGATGTAGATGGTCCTCCCACGAACCCTTGAAATCCAACATGCACGCCCTCAGCATGTCTTCCAAAATCTGAATCGTCCTCTCGGACTGGCCATCCGTCTGCGGATGGTACGCCGTGCTGAAACTCAGACGCGTACCCAAGCTCTTCTGCAAACTCTGCCAGAACTGAGATGTGAACCTCGTGTCTCTGTCAGACACGATACTCACGGGGACTCCATGAAGTCGCACGACCTCCTCCATATATCTCCTCGCTAGCGCCTCAGTGGACTGTCCCACTCGGAATGGAATAAAGTGCGCAGATTTGGTCAATCGATCTACGATCACCCAAATCGCGTCATTCTGCTTCGGACTCCGAGGTAGTCCAGTCACGAAATCCATAGTGATGTGTTGCCATTTCCACTCCGGAATCGGAAGCGGTTGTAGCAACCCGGCCGCACGCTGATGCTCTGCCTTCACTTGCTGGCAAACCAAGCACTTGGCTACACTCCGAGCCACACTCCTCTTCATACCATGCCACCAATAATTCAGACGAAGATCCTGGTACATCTTGGTGCCACCAGGATGCACAGAATACGGCGAACTGTGTGCCTCCACCATCAACTCCTCTCTGATAACTCCAGCTGGCACACACAACCTGGCTCCAAACCTCAGCGAGCCATCCTCATGAATCAAGAAGTCAGTCCGCAGACCGGCTCCCACCTGCTCCTGAATCTTCATCAGCTTTGGATCCTCAGCCTGGCCAGCCTTAATCCGATCCACGATCGTCGACTGTACCTGCATGTACATCAACGAAGAAGCCTCCCCAGGAAGAACAATCTCCACACCAGACTCGCAAAAATCCTGCTGCAATCTCCACTGCGAGGTCAACATCATCACCGCGGGAAGCCTACTCAAAGCATCAGGGACCACATTCACCTTGCCAGAGTGAAACTGCAAATCAATCTCATAATCCGCCATAAGCTCCAACCATCGAAGCTGTCGCATGTTGAGCTCCTTCTGAGTGAAAATGTACTTCAAGCTTTTGTGATCGGTGAAAATCTTCACTTTCTCACTCAGCAGGAAGTGCCTCCAAATCTTAAGGGCAAACACAACGGCAGCCAACTCCAAATCATGCGTCGGGTAATTCTTCTCATGAACCTTAAGCTGACGAGACGCATAAGCCACAACGTGCACGTGCTGATGCAACACACAACCGAGACCCTTGCCAGAAGCATCGCAAAAGATCTCAAATCCACCGCTGCGATCAGGCACAACAAGAATAGGGGCGGTCGTCAACCTCTCCTTCAGAATACCAAAAGCACTCTCGCAATCACCCGACCAAACAAAAGGAACATCCTTCCGCGTCAACCTGGTCATCGACTCAGCAATACGGGAAAAGTCCTTAATGAAACGCCGATAGTAACCAGCAAGTCCAAGGAAACTCCGAATCTCAGACGTAGACGATGGAACAGGCCACTCTCTGATGGCCCTAATCTTCTCGGGATCCACAGAAATACCATCTCCAGTCACCACATGCCCCAAAAAAGCAACCCGATCCAGCCAAAACTCGCACTTCGAAAACTTAGCATACAAACGATGCTTCCTCAAAATCTCCAATACCATCCTCAAGTGCAATGCATGCTCTTCCTCCGACTTTGAATATATCAGAATGTCGTCAATAAAGATAACGACAAACTTATCCAAAAAGTCGTAGAAAATCAGGTTCATCAGATTCATGAAAACTGCGGGCGCGTTAGTTACGCCGAAAGGCATAACCACGAACTCATAGTGTCCATACTTCGTCCTGAACGCTGTCTTCAGAACATCACCCTTCTTCACCTTCAACTGATGGTAACCACTCCTCAAATCCAATTTAGAAAACACCCTCGAACCTCCAAGCTGATCAAAAATATCATCGATGCGAGGCAACGGGTATTTATTCTTAATGGTCACCGCATTCAACTCCCGATAGTCCACGCACATGCGACGCGAACCATCCTTCTTCTTCACCAGCAGCACCGGTGCTCCCCACGGAGACACACTGGGATTAATATAACCCTTCTGCAAAAAGCTCATCCAACTGCTTCCGCAACTCTTCCAATTCTGCAGGCGCCATACGATACGGTGCCTTCGAAATCGGTTGCGCACCTGGAATAAGATCAATAGAAAATTCCAAAGCTCGATCAGGTGGCAAACACGACATCTCCTCGGGGAAGACGTCGCCAAAATCACGCACCACAGCTGGCCACTCCATCTCCATCTGCATAGCCACAACCTCCACCGGCCTGGCCCGAAATCTGACAGGACCAAGCGAACTGCTACCACGACTGAACTCGAATACTGGATGTCCGGGAATCTCGAACACCACCTTCTTCCTCCGACAGTCGATCGTAGCATAGAAGCTCATAAGCCAGTCCATCCCAAGAACTGCATCATAGTTGATGATGTCGTGGACAATGAAATCAGCGAAAAGCTCATGTCCACAGACCACCAACGAGCAAGAATTGCAACCACGATGCACCGAGACCACGCCATTCCCTGTAACGATATTCCAACTCTTGGGAAGAGGGAACGTCGACAAGGAATGCCTCTCCACGAAGCTCCGAGAAATAATGCACATCGATGTACCAGAGTCAAAGAGGACTCGTGCAGGAAATGTGCACACCAAAACCACACCTATCAAGCAATTAACAATCAAACCCTAGTCTAGCAAACAACCATGTTTGAGCAAGCAACACAATCTAACAATCAAAACCAGCTAGGAAAGTAACAGCTAGATCGAGGATTACCTGCGATAACCTCATCCACAGCCTCGCTCTCCACAGCGGTCATCAGAAAAGCCTGCCTCCTCGGCGGAACAGCCTGCCGAAAAGCCTGTCCCTGTGGAACAAGAGCCGCTCCACGTTCAGCAGGAACAGACGCTCGCTGCTGCAACGGCTGTGCTGCAACAGGTGCCCTTCGTAGCTGATTCGTATGCCGACAATCCTTCGCGGCATGGGAAGCATCACCACAAACCAGACACTGGCCCAAAAACTTCCGACACTGATCCTTGATGTGGCCAGGCTTGCCGCAGAAATGGCAAGTCTTCAGAATATGCCCTCCTGGCCTTTTAAACTGAGCTGGCTGGTTAGGCCTGAATCCAGGTCTAACCACAGCTCTCGCCTGTTCCACAGGCCTCTTCCCAGCATCAACCATAGACCCCCTCCTCTGGTTCACGAGCAGCTCCTGCCTCTTGGCTGCTACTAAAACCTTCTGATAAGATTCCTGGTCAGAAGAGGTCACAAAGCTCTGGAGCTCCGAAGCAAGTCCCTGCAGGAACCTCTGAGCTCTCTCCTTAGCGTCCTGCACCATCTTTGGTGCAAACTGACTCAGCCTCATGAACTCTTGGTGATATAGGTCCACCGACGAGCTTCCTTGCTTCAAATCGATAAAACGCTGCAGCATCTCCTCCCTGGCAGCCTTCGGGAAGAACTCACCCTCAAATCTGGCCTTAAAGGTAGCCCAAGCTATCGGCTCCACCAGCATCTTCTCTTCCGCATCCCACCAATTCCGAGCATTATCCTTGAGTTGCCTCCTCGCCAAATCAACCCATCCGGCCGGGGTGATCTTGGCCATCTTCAGAATGTCCTCGATGTTCCGAATCCACTCATCGGCAGCCAGAGGACCCTCAGAACCATCAAAATACGTGGGACCCAGCTCCCGAAATTGCTTCGCTCCCGGCTCAGAGCGAGGGGCATCCGGAAGAGCCCGGGCAGCTCGAGCAAGTGGAGCATTCTGGACTTGCAGAAGCACGCCCTGCTGCACTTGCATCATCTGGAGCATCATTCGCATCATCTCACCGCTGGTGGGTTCTCGCTCAGGCGCCTCATCATGAGGGAGCGCACCACTACCCCCACCACGGGTGAATCGTCTTCCTGCCATCTAATGACACAGAAAACGAATCAGATTAGACTCATAGCTTATGACTCGGACGTCGAACTTAGTTTATTAGACATTCTAATATTATTATCGATATTCCGATAATCGCAGTTACAGAAGGACCTGCATGGGCCACCAACAAAACCTGTCACGCCCCGCTTCCCTAAAATGGAGGCGAGACGTGAAAAGGTCCGCACGAGAGTGGAGCTGTGAAGCCCCAAACCCGATAAGCGTCAATAAAACATAAGCAGGTCCCTGTAACCACAACGGAGCAACAATAATAATAAAAGGAGAGACAGAAATAAAATTCTCATATCTCATGAATTGTCCAACATGAAAATAAGTCCAACATCCAGAAAAGCCACCAGGCTAAAAGAAAAGAGTCTAAAGGCCCAGAACAAGGCCAACAAAAGCAACAACATCACAAAGTATAGGTGCTACGCACCGACAACAAAACAACTGTCTAAACAAAAGGAAAACACAACGAAGACACTAGGACTGGTCCCCAGTGTCCACGTACTCCCCGTCAAACACAACCTCGGGCTCGGCGTCAGCAAACACCTCGTCCTCAATAAGGTACTCAGGCTCGGGATCTAACATGTGTCACCCAAAAGAGTAAAGGGGCACATGTCAGCAAGTCTAAAAGACTTGGGCAAGGAAACTGAAAGTAAGGCAACTAGCAACCTAGCAGTTATAGTATGCATGACATGGCAGTTATAACATGAGTGCACAATCAAGACATGGCAAGACAATTTGTACAAGAGAACAATTATCGGGACAAGACAAGACAAGACAAGAGTAGCCAAGCCACTGAAAATCTCAATCAATTCACTATTCACGATTCACTGTTGTTTGTAGATGTTTACGCCTTACAGCTGAATGGTATAACATTCACGCCGATTGGACGCTTAACACTACCCCAAAACCCAGAGTTTACGCCTTACCACTGCAGTTGCTGATCGGGCAGACTCCCAGTTGATTGGCCGCTTAACTCTTACCCCCAATACCCACACGTAATGGAGCCAGGGTCCCCGCACATGAGCTCAGCAAGTGAGCCGGGGTTGCCCCGCACATGAGCTCGCATTCTTAAACATTTGGCGTAGGGGTGCACCTAGCCGGAAACAAACAATTCGGGCATTGGCTATCAACCAACACATGGCCCGCTTCTGGAACACGAGCCAGGAACACAAGCATTGTAGCGAAGCTACGCAATCACAGAAGCACTTAAAGAATGCAATGACATGACAATTAATTCGCGTACCGTTAATGGAAAGTAAACATGACATGGTAATTGTGCAACATGCTAAATGTTGGAACTAGCTTCGTTGTCAAGCTAGTTCCCCAATTTGCGCCTAGGCGAGTATCATTTCGTCGCCTAGCCGCTTTTACGCCTACAACAAGCAAATGGCGTAAAACATGGCCTAAACCCTAGGTGGCAAGTTTCACTTGCCTAGCACCGGGGATGACGATCAACGAGGGTTCGCCTCACGGATGCTAATCTATGGGGAAATCGCTGTTATAGGGAAACAATCAACAAAACAATATTCATTCATTAGGGTTTCATAAAAAAATACAAATAGGTTATGAAAACATCAAGAGATCGATTTCTTACCGAGAGGAGGCGGAAGAAACAATCCGGGGAACCTAGGGTTCAGATCTGGGAACGATTGGAGAAGTTTGGAGGAATAGGGTTTTTGGGGGATTTTGGGGGTTTGATGAGATTTTGGGGAAGATGAGGGGTAGAATGAGTTGAGGGAGAGTTTGGATGATGGTTTTAGGGCTTGGGATGAAGGAAATAGGGTTTGAGGGAGAAGGGGGCTCAAAGGGGGAGATTTTAGGGTTTTAGGTCGAGTGGGGGAGGAAGAAAACGTTTGGGAGGGGTATAAATAGGTTAGGTTGGCGGCTGCCCAGAAATTAGGGTTTTAACACAGATTAGTCGGTCAAAGAGCAACCACTGACCGACTAGTTTGGCAACTAGTCGGTCGGTCGACCAACGCAGACCGACTAAGTGTAAAGAGTAACTTCTGAACGAAAATAGGTTTTTAGATTTAGTCGGTCGGAGAACAAATACTGACCGACTAGTTTAGCATCTAGTCGGTCGATGAACGTTCTTAGACCGACTAAGAGTGAACATTATTGATACCAAAATTAAGTTGAAGAGTTAGTCGGTTAAAGAAGCATTGCTGACCGACTAGTTTGCAACCTAGTCGGTCAACCAACGTTCTTAGACCGACTAACGATAAACAGTAACTCCTGAATAATTTAGAAAGCCAACTAGTCAGTCCAAGAAGGATTGCCGACCGACTGGATCGTCATCTAGTCAGTCGGTGCCCCTTCTTACACCGGCTAATAAGCACCAAAAGTTCCGATACGGAGCGCGGGGCCCCGAGATCGATTCCTAAGACTCCTAGGCTTGATCTAATAGTAAGATACGACCGTTATGAAGCCCGTCACGAATGACGTACTTCGAAATCGACGATCCTAAGAAAGAAACGAGAAAACACGACGAAACAATCGAAAACGAAAGCTACGGAGACGGAAATCACACAAAAGGAGAAAATCCACCAAAACATATATTATAATATAATAAATCCGGATACATGAAAAGCAGTCGTTACACATCACTTCCCTAGTAAGGTGAGTAATGCCTTCGTGCATTTCTTTTCGACAGTAGTTGTGACTTACATGTCTATGGTCATTTCTAACTATTTTACCATGAGCCCACACAATATGCAATTGTTTCTCCTTAAGAGTTTTTCGAGACCTCTAACTTGCCGTTTTTAACGACAACATATAATGAGTTAAATGGTCAGTACCATTTAACTATTAAACTTAACTAATCATGATATCAACTCTCTTAATAAACTATCTTAATGTTAATTTTATAGTAAATTGACACATTGCAAAACACACTATAATGTAATTTTGGAAAATTAAAATTTAAGATTTTTGACATTATTTCTAAGCATTTAGCATTATTTTTAAATTTTAACAATGAAATGTACTGATTTGTAAAGTCTATACAATGAACATTAAAATAAATATTGATATATAATAATAAAATTGAAACTAAACAACAACAATAACATTTAAAATTATTATAATAATAACAATAAAATTAAATTAACTGTGAAATAAAAATTACAATGGATATAACTAAGATACATGAAATTGACTAATAACAATAAAATCTGACCAATAACTAACAATTATTAAGGAATATTACTCAAGCATGTTTCAGTAATATTAGTTAATATTGTATATATTATTATTTCTGTAATATTAGTTATTATTAGTTAAGAATAAATTTTAGTGAAAATACGAAAAATTGTACCGCAAAATACGTAAAATTATAGTGCATAAAATTGTAGCTAAAATTGTAGAGCAAAATATGTAGAATTAATGTAAAAAATTGTAGCTAAAATTGTAGCGCAAATCGTGCAAAAAATTGTACCTAAAATTGTAGTGCAAAACTATAAATAAAAAATTGTAGTGGAAAATTACAAATTTCCACTGGGGGAGCTTCTGCATGCGACATGCGTTCGCATGTTCCACACGTAATTGAAACTTGCTCTTACCGAGTGCCGCCAGTCACCGTCATAGTTTGCTCACCATATTTGCTTTATTTACAAGTTTGCCATTCACTTTATTAAACGGCTAAAAGTTAATGGCAACTTATAAATAGAAGTAATGTATTGATCAAAATATAAATTGCGAGTATGTTGGTCAGTTACACGGTTTGCTCAACATATTTGCTTTATTTGCAAGTTTACCATTCACTTTATTAAACTGTTATAACTTAATGGCAAACTTGTAAATATCAGTACTATATTGAGCAAAAAGTGAACTGTGACAGTCATCCCATGTTTTTAATGTGAATCCTCATATTCTTCTTTTTATCATCCTAATTTCGAAACTCATCCTCAGCCCTAGATAATTTTGTCTTACTGCTACCTCGCCCAAGCTCGTTTCCGCACCTTTGCCATCTTAGCTCGACAAAAGTCGACTGAAATTTTCGGTACTCTTCATAAACTGATGCAGATTGAAGAGATTGCGATGGAGATCAACGAATTTCATCCATGATCAAAAGAGTTCGTCAGAGATCTGAGGAGTTCACTTACTTTGAATTGAGCTTCGGTAGCATAAGACCGTTGATCCGGCTCTAAAGTTTGAAAAAGGTATGAAAATTTAATTTTTTTTCTTTTTCTAAAATTATAAAAAAGATTTTAATGAAAATTTTCTGGTAATGATCTTTGCAGCTTCTCTTATGAATTTATAGGATAAATTAAATCATTGTTTTCTCTTGAGTTGCTATTGTTTAGTCTCGAGAATTTAATTGTGCATTCATATGGAATTTCCTGTTGCTTCACTTGTTTTTTAATTTTAATAAATTTCTTGAGGGTATCAGGTGAATTTTCTATTACCTTCTCGCTTGGTTTTGGTCGAAACTAGGTGTGACAAAATGAACCCGACCTTACCCAACCCGAACCCGTCCTCCTACCCAGGGTATGGGTATGGCCTAACTGGGTCGGGTCGACTTCAGATCGATCGTCCAATCTAGATAAAATTCGGGTTAGGTATGTGTTTAACTCGGTAACCCAAATTAACCCATATTTTACTCGTTATATTTTTCTAAATATATGTTATAATAATGCCAATACTTCACAGTTGCTGGTTGTAGGAATTTGGTTACAGACTTTGAGCACTATGTCCTTTTTGTGAAGTTACCAGTTCGATTCCCATCTTTGTAAATCTTTTTAAATGTTAATAATAAATTTTAAAAGGAATATATAATAAAAAGCTAAATCAACAAACAATAATTTCTCTAGTTCAGTTGGTTTTGGATTGTGCTTTCATTGGTGTAGTCACCCGTTCAAAGCTTGTTGGTGGCAATATACTTTAAAGTATTCTTAAATTTTAAATAATAAGATTCCTTGAAATCATATATATATATATATATATATATATATATAATTAATTTAAATATATTAACACAATTGACACCTCAGTAGATTAGTTATATTGGCCTATGCATGCATTTATCTGGTTGTGATTTCGAGGCTTGGTCTCAGCTATTTGTTTTGGATTAATTTTTTGAACGAAAAAACATAATGTATCAGGGTCTGGTTCGATTAACCTGATAAACCGTCGGTTTGGATTACGTTTCAATGCTCGATCCAGATTAAATCCAGGTCGAGATTGGGTACACCCTTGAACAGGTCGGATCAGACCCGACCCATACCCAACCTGTCCTGTTTGCCACTCGTAGCTGAAATAGTCTTATTGAATTACGTTGTTCTAGTTGAAACCAATAAATAGCTACAGTTTCATATGTCACCTTTGAAACCGATACGAAATGCCCTGTATTTGAGGATATCGGGCAAACGTTGTTGTGTACCAATCAAAGAAGTGATCCATCTCTACTAGCTAGTCAAAAAAGACATGAAATTGTGTGAGCCATCAAAAGTGGGAGCACCTGTTTTGACCCTATATGAAGGATCATCTCGGCCATACCTATTATCGGTGTCATTAGTGTGATCATCATCGTTATCAAGTTTCATATACCATTGGCCTCTATTCTTTTTCTTATAACATCTACCTTGGTTTGTCTTAAACCTATTATCAGTGTTCATGTCATCAACAATAGTGCTTTCCTTAAGTTTTCATGTTCCTAGTTGTATAAGACATGTGGTGATCTCTTGAGGAGCTTAGGACTGTTGCTTAAGGGCTTCAGATTGTTATTGTAGGGCTTGAGAATTCTGTTCATACAACTTAAAAAGCATGTCAAAGGTTGTCCCACAATCCAAGTTTGATTGTTTATATCAATCATGTTGGTTTCTAAAATTTTACAACTACATAAAAGCATGTAATGATGCAAAACATGTTGGATCTCCTGACACAACCAATCCACTAGAGATGGGTGAAAAGTGTATATCACGACGAATATTACAAATTAAAAGTTACTAAAACTTGTAATACATAATGCGAAAGTAAAGATCACAATCCAAAAAAGAGCCAATAGCAACCACAGAGAATTTATCCTGGTTTGGATCCTCTTGATCCTACGTCCAGTTCCATACTTTCTGTAGAGATTTTCAATACACTATGACCACTTGTTTACTGCAAGCGCAAAACAAACAAAAATGCCAACCCTCCCTGTTAGGGGTGGCAAACGGGTCGGATGGGTTCGGGTTCGGGTTCGGGTCGGGTCAAATTTGACCCGGCCCGGTTAGGGGTAAGCCCTAACCCGACCCGGGTTGAATCCGGGTCGGGTTCGGGTGACCTGGAAAATTTCTGGGCCGGGTTCGGGTTAACTCGTCGGGTTAATATTTGACTTATACACAACTGCTCCTTTTTCGATATCCAGCTATTTATTAAGAGCTACCGGCAATTTATGAAGTGTTGCATAATTTCTAGCAGCTCGTCGCTTAAACCACACTGATGACAGTAAGGAAGTATAATTAACATTACTATTTTATTAACGAAAGTAATAAAATTTACTAAAAAGTTGTATGTAAATAGAATTGAATCCAATACCTCTTACAGAAGACGACAACAATTCAAATCGTATAAGCATAATTCCCATTGCAACTGTGTATTGAAGTTATTATATAAATTTTTATATATATAAAGAAATTAAACCCGGTCGAATTCGGGTCATCCGGTTTGACATGCCAAATCCATACTGACCTGGATTTTATCCGGGTCTAGTCGAGTCGGGTCAACCCGGATCCTACTTGACCCGGATTGCCAAAATCCGGGTCGGGTCGGGTCAACCTGGATCCTACTTGACCCGGATTGGCCCCTACCCATACCCGGTTAATCATGCAGGGTTCGGGTTGGGCTCATTTTGCCACCCCTACTCCCTGTATCGAAAACTCTGTACAATTCTTGTTCAGTCTCAAAAGTAAAGTAAGAAACAATATCACATATAGCCTAGATGATGTGAGATGAATCACAAGGAAGTTGAGATATCTTCAAGGTTTCTTGATTGGAAGACTGTGTAGAAACACTCTTGAAGATGGAATTCCTATGGAGAAATTTTCAGCACTTTGTTCTCTAAGTAACAAGAAAACATCCTCAATTTAGAGTGCGAAAATCTGAAAATTTTAGATAGAGAGTGAGAAAACTTGTTGTGAATGGTAGGGGTTTGGGATATATTTATAGAACTGAAGGGGTGCTCCAAACAAATGTCAAAACGGGAACAGTCAGAAAACGGCTAGTTGTAAAACTGTCAAAACCACTGTTAGTCAAATAGGCGAAGAAACGGTCGAAAAGAGAGCCATTGAAAATGACTCTAGTCGACCAAAAAAGTTACACAAGTGCAATTAGTCAACTAAAAAATATATTAGTCAACCAGGACTAAAAGTCCAAGCGACGCAAACGCTCTAGTCGACTAGGAAAAATTGTTGGTTGACTAAGATTGAAAGTCTAAGTTTCACAAATCCATTAATTGACTAGTAAAAGTCGACTAGGACAAAGGAACAGAGTTACGCAAAGGAGCTAGTCGATTAGGAAAAAGTTCTAGTCAACCAAAATAGGTTGGGACTTAGGATTTTTGTGGAAAACCTACGCTTCTAAGATAGTTCATCATCATAGCTTTAACAATTTAAGTTTGCAAGAAGTAAAAAAAGAAAATTACAAGATACATCATTACATCAAGATTGAAGATACATAAAATGACAATGAGCTTGAGCTTCCTCTTGATTGTTATTCTCCTGGCAAAAGACTTGATATTTGAGTAGATCTGAATCATGATGTTGAAATAGACTTTCTGCATTGAGAGAGTATTCACAGATAATATATGTGTTTATATCATCAAAACTTTATTGGAAAGAGAATCAAATGTTATTATTTTCCAACATTCTCCCCCCTTTTGAAGATGACAAACAAAAGAATTAAAAACGCATTATAGAAAATGATGTAATCCACTTGAAGATATGCTTCATATCTCAATCTGCATGTTAGTATTAAAGACAAAAAATGTAGATATCATGCAGAGTGTCTGAGTATGTAATGTGTTAATTTTCTTCCCCTTGACATCCTCAAAAAGAGAGGAAACTAAGATAGTCGACTAGGAAAATGTTGCAGTCGACTAAAGCAAAACTGAACCATGCACGAGAGAATCAAAACAGTCTAACAGTCACATATAACCAAATGCATTGATAAAGTTCATAGAGAAATCATCTGATACATCGAAATAGAGAAATCATTTGATACATCGAAATAGTCAAATATTAAAACTACAACCAAGCAACTAAATAGTTCAAATATCATTACATAGAAAAAAAACTGAAATAAAAATTGAAACATAGACTGAAAATAAAACAGAGCGATAGTCAACTAACAAAATCTAACAGTCGACTAATACAGTATTCGAAAAACTTAAAGAGATGTCTGTAATAACTTGGAGGAGGAGACGACGGATAATGCGACGACGACGGAAATGAATACCAAGACTCAAGGCGACTGAGGATCTGAGCCAGAGGCTCTTGAATTTGTTACATCATATGTGCTTGATGCTGAAAGTGAGTGTCAATGCTGCTGAAATGCATCTGAATCCCTTCAAAACCATCATGAATCTCGGGACATAAACCAGAGATTTCTTTCAGGGGCGGTTCACTTGCGTGGTTAAATTCTCACGAGATGGTGAGTTGGAGTTCACACACTTTGCGGCATCGACGGATAGGAGGAGAGGAATCCGAATGATGTTGTTCTTCAGCATAATCTCCTTATGGTTCTTCTTCGGCCGGCGGGGGTTGAAGGTCTATGCATGAGATCATGAAGCAATCAAAGTCGACGAGGTTGAACACAGGGTTTTCGTTTCGAGGTCGACATTGAATCGTTTCATGATGAGGGTGATGGTGTATGGAAGGTAGATGTGTCGAAGAATGGGTTTGGTCATGACGGAAAGCAAGGCACTACCCCAATTGATAGGAAACCCGCCATAACCGCATATAGACATTACCCAAGGCATCGCTAACATAGTTGTTGGATCCTACATTGGGAATGAGGTTGTAGGTGAAAATCTTTAGGATCAATCTCGAGTTAGAGTGGAGTCGAATAGCACTCATGCCAACCGAAAAGTTAGAACTCATTCTCATAAGAATGTTGGGATCATCCATAGAAAATTAATTTCACGGTTGTTCGAGTCCGGGATTGCTAGGATGCGAGAGAGTGTGAGGGGTAATATGGATTCTAATGCCTTTGACCATGGTGTCAATAAAGAAACGACCATCATCAAAGGATTCCTTTAAGTTGTCATAGAACTCTCTAATGAGATAGGGTAGTAGGGAACCTTATCGGCTAAGTTCCAAACTTCTAAGAGGAAAACTACAGAAAAGAGGCGGAAGATGTTGAAACTGAACGAGATGATAATAATTGATAAAACGTTCAGGATAGAAGGGAGTTTTGGCCATGGCCTCTTACTTAAGCCAAGCCTAAGGAGTGTAAAATAGAATGGGACGATGAGCACCAGATCTAGGTCGGCGGTGGTGGAAGGAGGAAGCAGCCATTGTAAAGCCGAAATATCTAAAGGAGGAAGATAGTTTTCTTTAAGATGAAGACAAGAAAAGAGAAATTATTCCTCTTAAAAAGAGAATAAAAAGGTAGAGGGAAATTTGAATTCGAAATTCAAAAACTGCAATTAACTTCCAAGAAACGTTTTGAAAATCGTAGATTTGAAAAAGATTAGAAAAATCAAATGGAAATGGCAGTTTCAAAATATTTTGTACGTGATTGGTCGACCAGAATAAAGTTTTGGTCGACTAGGTCGGTCAGTCAACTATAATTTGGTAAAGACGCGTTAATAGAAAAGGAAGTACACCCGTGTTGATGTGTCAAGATAGTACACGCAGTTAAAAAGGTGTGTTATATGGTAAGGAAAAAAATTCAAAATTGAAGAAGTGGTTGTCAAATCACACAAGGATGTACTTAGAGTACAATAGAAATCCAATCAAAAATAAAAAGAAGTATTAAAAAAATCAAATCACGTCCTCGGATAATGCAGAATTGCCGAGACATCAAATTAGTCAACTAAGAAAGAGGTCTGGTCTATTAATTTTCTGGCGCAAAGAGATGGAAAACAAGAGAATGTCTAGTCGGCTAGCAATTTTTGTTATCGCCTAGAAAATTAAAAATCGTGCAAAATTACATAAAAATCGTGCATGAATTAACTAAACAAATATTTGTATTAAATTTCAGATCCACTGACGATTCCTAATTCTCTTTTAAGTCTTATGAAAGATTCTTCTTTCAAAGGCTTAATCAAGATATCATCAATCTGGTGTTCAGTCAAAATGAACTTTAATACAATATCACCCTTTTGCATATGATCATCCAAAAGTGGTGACGAATGTCAATATATTTGGTTCGTGCATGATGAACATGATTCTTTGATAGGTTTATTGCACTAGTGATGTCACACATAATAGGACATATAGAATACTAAATGCCTTAATTTGATATGGTTTGTTTCATCAATAAGACTTGATCACATGCAAATCCCACATCAATGTATTCCGCCTCGGTAGTTGATATGAAACTGAGTTTTGCTTTTTTCTAAACCATGGAAGCAAAGCATGACCAAGAAAGTAACAAGTGACACTAGTGCTTTTGCGGTCTAAAGTTGCATCCAGCAAAGTCGACATCACTATATGATAGTAACTCATATGTGCTAGTCTTAGGATAAAATAAACCAAAATCAAATGTGTGGTTAACATATCTAAGTATCCTTTTCATGATAGTGAGATGTAAAACCTTAGGGTCTGCTGATATCTAGCACACAAGCATACTGAAAACATAATATCTAGTCTACTAGCAGTACGATAAAGTAGAGATCCGATCATACCTTATATAGACGTAGATCAACATGCTTTAACGAAAAGGATGCTTTAACAACCAATCGAGATAGATTCAAGGTGAGCAACTGGTGAATAGGATTCATCAAACTCGATTCCTTCTTCTTGATTATAACATTGTGCAACCAATCGTGTCTTGTATCTAATTACCTGACCAGATTCATCCAACTTATTCGTGAATACCATTTGGTATCAATAACTAGGGTTTGAGGTATCGGTCGTATAGTATCGGTATCGGCAGTTGACGATACCGAAACCAAGGGTTAGTTTCAGTATCGGTCCATACTCAGCGGTATCGGTCAGTTTCGGCTGATACCTGCTAAAACTGACCGATACCGGCTGAAACTGACTGACACCGTTCAGTACCAGTCAAAAACAGAGGAATAAGAATGTGTAATTAAATAAAAATTCTCTAAAAAACCCAAAAAAATTCGTGAATCAATAGGTTGCATAGAAAGCTCGATTAAAAGAGAGGAGAAAATTCTAGGTTTTCGGCTTGAAAATGATGAAGAATTAGACAAAAAAGAGGCATAACCAAGAAAAAGTTGCTAAAAAGAAGAAAAATGTCAAAAGAAAGATGAAAAAATTGAACTCACCTCAGCGCGTCGCCGTCTCGCTGAACTTGCCTCCTGCCTCATCGAACCCGCCTCGACCATCTAGCGTGAGAGTGAGAGAGCAAAGAGAGAGAAAGAGGCCCGAGTCGCCTTTCAGGAAATGCTGCGTTCTTTAAAAAGGCAAACTTGTAAATAAGTGGTATGTGCGTAAAGTAAAACAGTCGGTGCGCTTATAACGTGGATATTTTGTGGCAATGCTGTAAATAAGTGGTATGTGCATAAAGCAAAATGGTGGGTGCGCAAAGCAACGCCCAGCGATTTTTTGGCAAACTTGTAAATAAGTGGTATGTGCGCAAGGTAAAACGGTGGGTGCGCAAAGCAAGCTTTAGGATCTATTCATTTATCTAACTTTAGGTATTTAGTATTTGATATGATTACGAACTCAAATTTAGTTTATCTATTTAGTATTTAGTATTTGATAGTATATGCTTAATATTTTAGTTTGTTAAATATTTAATAGTATTTGATGGGTTTAGATTTAAGAATCTCTGAAACCATCACTGTGTGTATATAGTATATACATATTTAAAGTATCTCCGAAACCGAAACCGATACTCGAAATGAAACTGTCAAAAATAGCGATACGAACGAAACCGAAACTTGCTTCCGAAACCTCCGAAACATGCGATACCGATACCGAAACCTAAATTTTGGGAAGAACAATACCCAGACCAAAACCGAGACCTCAAATCTTGTCAATAACTAGTTGATCTGTAGGTCTGTGAACTAATTTCCAAACATCATTCCTATGGAATTGGTAGATTTCTTCCTGTATAGCAATAATCCATGAACTGTCTTCACATGCATTAGTTATGTTCTTTGGTTCAATGGATGAGAAGAATGCATAGTGTGCCATCTGTTCAATTTGCGATCGTGTTCTCACACCATCTGAAATGTCTCCCATCACTAATTCACGAGGATGGTTGGAAACTTCTGCATATGCTTCCTTAGGAAGATCTGCATTATCTGAAATAGACTCAACAGAGGGTTTAGCATCATCATCATCAAGTTTAATATCATGGAATGAATTGGACAAAGGCGATGAATGCTCATCATCATCATCAAGTGTGAAAGATGAGAGGGTCTCATCAAAAGTGACATGTAATGATTTTTCGATCGATAAAGTTCTCTTGTTGTAAACTCTGTAGGCCTTGCTACGTGTTGAGTATCCAACAAATATCTCTTCGTCTGATTTAGAATCAAACTTGTCAACTGCACCTCTAATGTTTAGAATGAAACATCGACATCCAAACACACGAAAATATAATACACGTGGAATGCGATCGAAGGATAATTCGAAACAAGTTTTGTTAAGTAATGGCCTTACAATAACTCTATTCAAAATGTAAGTAGTGGTTGTGACAGGTTTTGTACAAAAATATTTTGGTAAGTTATTGTCACATAATATTATTTTAGCACATTCTTGAAGTGTTCTATTTTTCTACTTAACTACTTTGTTCTAAGGAGCGGCTCTAGGGAAGGAAAAATTGTGTGTAATGCCATTATCATTGCAAAACTTGGAGAAAGATTCATTATCAAATTCTCTCCACTATGATCACTACGAATAGTAACAATGGTTGAGGATTTGATCTTCTAAAGTTTTCTACAAAATATAGAGAATTCTTCAAAATCATCATTCTTGTGTTGTAAGAATAAAACCCAAGTGTATCGTGAAAAGTCATCAACAATGATTAATGCATATCTACATTCATTCAAAGAATATACTCTTGAGTGACCAAATATACACTTATTGTAGGAGTTTTACTAGTCGACTTGTTGAGATATCATCCTTTGGTTTAAAGATGATTTGTGCATTTTTTTTTCTTGTTGACAAGCATCACAAAAATGAGTGTGATTGAATGAGATGCTTGGCATTACAAAAACTAACTTGTGTTTTGAAATACGTGCAAGATTTTTGAAAGGCGTGACCAAAATTTTTGTGCCATAATAATGTATTTTTTTGATGAAGCCATCAAACCTTGATTATGTGTAGAAATGGACATGCATATAATATAAATTTAGTCCTATGATTGCCACGAAATAAAACAGAATACATGCCAGCGTCATTAATAATGCAAGCATGCTTTTTCAAAAAACAATCTTAAAATTCTTATCACACGACTGACTGATAGACAGTAAGTTGTGTTTCAAATCGTCTACGAGTAGCACGTTCTCGATGATTGGCTTGTCTGGATCATCAACGGTTCCAATGCCAATTACGTTTCATTTGTTGTCTCCAAAGGTTACAATGCCAACATCTTTGTATTGAACAATGGAGATTTGAGAGTAGATTGATATCTTCAGTCATACGTTTGGAGCATCCGCTATCTAGGATCCATTTTTCTTTTCTAGGACATGAAAAATAAACAAAATCATTGGTACCTTGTGTTTTTAGGTCCTTGGGAGTAGTCTTTGAAAGCCACATCCAAGTAGAATTTGGCTTTCGCAAATAATTAGATGAATGAATTATGGTCTTCATATAATTTGAAATATATAAATCTTTATCATACAGACAATAATCCTTAGGAACCTATATACGAAGTGTAATACGTTTCATAGAAGATGCATTCGAAATATCTCGAGAGGTAGAAATATTTCTTTTTAAAGAAGAAGCAAGGGATTTTACTTTTTTCGTGTATATGTATGCATGATTCTTCTTCTGTGGTCTGACAAAGGTTGTTTTACCACGAGATGAAGATGTATCACCAGATTTGGATACATTCTTATGTGAATAATCCAAATCTTGTCTATGATTTGTTGGGTGTTGAAATTGAAGAAAATCCTTGAGATTAGTCTTACATTTGTTAAACTTACATTGGCAGACATCTTTTCGTATTTCATCTTGAGTGATGAAACATTGTTGTCCATTTTGCATATACGTGCATGTAATTCTTGAACCTGAGATTTGAGTCTCATTCTTATTAGTCAGATCCAAGTTCTGAGAAGTCAAAGATTCCTTCTCAGACTTAATTGCATCAAATGAAGTATATGCAAATGTTAGTTCTTGATGGACAAGAACTAGAGCGTCATTGCTCTGTTCAAAGACTTGTGTTGTGTATTCGGTCTCTTGAAGATTCCGTCTTAAGACTTAATTGCATCAACTGAAGTATATGCAGATGTTAGTTCTTGATGCACAAGAACTAGAGCGTCATTGCTCTGTTTCAAAGACTTCTGTTGTGCATTCGGTCTCTTGAAACACAAGAAAAGATCATTAAATGCATCTAGAAGTTCTTTATTATCAAGACGACTTACTTGATAGTCATCATCTTGTGCCATATAGCACATTTGGTTATTCTCTTCATTGGATTGTTCATCGTTGTCTTTATCATTCAAAGATGAATCTCATATTTCAACGAAGACCTTCTTTTCGAACTTCTTTTCTTTCTTTGAGTAATCATTGTTGTTGAAATTATTGTTCTTTGATTTGGGAAGTGGACAATCCTTATTGATGTTACAAATAAAACAAAGAGAAGTATTAGGATTCTTAGATTTAAAATTTTTATACTTGCATCTTCTTAAGAATTTCTTGAAGTTCTTTATGATGATTGCAACAACATCATTATCCATGTCAGAATCTTCTGTGTCTGTCTGTGTTTGTCTGATGATGCGTTGAAGGTGAGTACTTCTTTGTTTCTGATTCTTCCTTCCAGTCTTGCAATTGAACTTCATACATCATCAAATTGCCAATAAGACTTTTCACAGTGAGGGTTGAAAGATCATTGGCTTCTTCAATTGCTGTGGTCTTCTTCTCCAACATAGGAGTCAAAGCACGAAGGATCTTGCGAGCATGTTTTGATTGTGTATGTCTTTCCAAGAGAAATTAGAGAATGGGTGATGTCAGTGAATCTGGTGAACATTTCTCCAATTGTCTTATTCTCCTTCATCTTGAACAACTCAGACCTATGAACCATGATAGAGATCTTAGTCTCTTTCACTTTATTGGTTCCTTCATGAGTTACCTCGAGTGTATGCCAGATTTCATAAGTAGATTTGGCCTGAGATACTCGATTAAACTCATTCTTGTCTATGGCGCAAAAGAGTGCGTTCATTGCCTTTGAGTTGTAAGTTGCCATTGTCTTATCGAGAGTGGTCCATTGAGAATAAGGAGTTGAAGGCTTCTTATATTGTGTCTCCAAGATGTTCCATAATTCATAGTCAATGCTCTGAAGGTAGATTGTCATTCTCTTATTCCAATAAGATGAGTTGGATCCATTGAATAGTGGAGGCCGAGTGGTAGAGTGTCCTTCTGAAACTGTGATGGATTGTTTGTTGGATATGTGTATGCCATCTTAGCATTGTATTGAACCCAATTGTTGGATCTTCTGGCACAATCAATACACTAAAGGGGATGAATAGTATATATCGCGACAAATATTGCAAATTAAAAGTTACTAAAACTTGCAATAAATAATGTGACGTAAAGATCACAATCAAGAAAAGAGCCAATCACAAGCACATATAATTTATCTTGATTCGGATCCTCTTGATACTACGTCCAGTCCCCTACTCCAAGTAGAGATTTTCAATTCACTATGACCACTTGCTCCCCACAATCACAAAACATACAAAAAATGTCAACACTCTCCGTGTCGAAAACTTTGTACAGTCTATTCAACAAGAGATTCGGCATCAAAAGTAAGTAAGAAATAATATCACATATAGCCTTGTTAATGTGAAATGAATCACATGGAAGATGAGAGTTCTTGAAGGTTTCTTGATTGGAAGATTGTGTAGAAACACTTTTAAAGATGGAATTCATATGTAGAAATTTTCATCACTTTGTTCTCCAAGGAACCAAGAAAACAACATCTCTTTAGAGTGCGAAAATATGAAATTTTTAAAGAGAAAATGAGAAAACTTGCTGTGAATGACAAGGGGTTGAGACATTTATAAAACTGAAAGGGTGCCCTAAACAACTGCCAAAAACTGATTAAAATAGTCAGAATACGGTTAGTTGCAAAACTGTCAAAATCGGTGTTAGTCGATTAGGAAAAGTAGTTAGTCGACTAGGCGAAGAAACAATCAAGAAGAGAGTCGTTGAAACCGACTCTAATCAACCAGGAAAAATCTGTTAGTCGAGTCGACTAGAGAAGCTACCCAAGTGCAATTAGTCCACTAGGAAAAATATTAGTCGACTAGGACTAAAAAGTCAAGTTACGCAATTCTCTGGTCGACTATGAAAAATTGTTATTCGACTAAGATTGAAAGTCCAAGTTTCACAAATTTATTAGTCGACCATGAGTGTTAGTCAGAAGTGTTAGTCGACTAGGACAAAAGTTATGCAAAGGAGCTAGTCGACCAGTGAAAAGTTCTAGTCGACCAAATTAGGTTAGGACTAGTCGACAAAAATAGGTTAGGACTTAGAATTTTTGTGCGAAACCTAAGTTTGACTTAGAATTTTTGTGCGAAACTTTCTAAGATATTTCTTCATCATGGATTTAGCAATCTAAGTTTGCAAGAAGTAAAAAAAGAAAATTACAACATGATATATCTTTACATCAAGATTGAAGATACATAAAATGATAATGAGCTTCAGCTTCAGCTTCATCTTGATTGTAATTCTTCTTGCAACATACTTGATTTTGAGTACATCTGAACCATGATATTGAAATAGACTATATGCATAGAGAGAGTTAGTATGCACAGATAATATATGTATTTGTATAATCAAAACCTTGTGAGAAACATAATCAATTGTTATCATTTTCCAACAAAGCAAGCACACAAATGAATTAGCAATACAATACACGCGACTAATTATGCAAAATAAAATAAAATCTCAAAAGTTTGAATTTATATGCTAAGAGAAAGTGCAATTCTAAATATACTGATGCAAGCACAGAAATCGAGATAATAAAATAGTATGAAACTAAATAATATAACCTGAATCAAAATTAACAGAAAATTTAGAATTAACAAATAAATAATTTTATTCTGACTAAAAGTCACTCAAAGTGAAGATTAGCTATGCATGATAAATGATCACTACTAATCATAAAAGATCAATTCAGATGATCATATTCAAAAATTTCATGCAAGAAGCTCGATAATCAGACTCAAAACCTTCAAAATTACCGTAAAATATGCTTTGATTTGTTAGGTATTGGTGTTTTAGACCAATATTATTTTGATGATGATTATAACATTATGTTGTTGCTAATGACTCTCATGTTTTAGTCTCATGATTATCTAATGAAGAATAGTATGATTTGGAGACTAATAGCTTGGTGCAAGGAAGGACATCAAGAGGAGCATAGCTAACACTTGGATCTTGATGAAGGGAAGCTCATCAAGAGGTGCCAGAGCTTGGAAGATGATGTGGAGCATCAAGGGTGAAGTTTAGACTCTAGGAGAAGCAATGTAATCCATGTAATATCTTTTATTACTTGCATTTCTCTTTTTGAGTCTAAGTTTAATGTAATGCCTTGATAGATGGTCTACTCATTCATGCATATCATATAACCATCTTAGTGAGCCTTAGGATTATCATAGGATCCAACACAATAGGTTCATCATGCCAAATGACTCAGTTGGAGTCTCTGGCTCTCCAACAGGTGACTGCTGAAGGAATGCCATGCGACTGGGTGATTTCAGGAGCCTGGCCAGCCTTCTACAGGCGACTGTTGTGTACAGCTCAAGTCAAATAATTCTTGACTCTCTCTTGAGCTTTTGGAACAGGCGACTAAAGTTTATTTGACATGCTTTTTTCTATCAACAGGCGCCTGGATATTGTTCTTCAGTCGTCTGTGTGCCAACGTACGTAACTTGCATTTTCTCGGCATCTCTCCAGCTTGTGTGTCAGTCGACTGATGTAGAGTTTACAGTCGCCTGTCATTTTTCTGCCGTCTTGACTTTGATCGTCAGTCGTCTGAATGCACAAGTGCGTAAGTTACTTTTTCTTAACTCCAGTTCATCCCATGTGACAGTCGTTTGACGAAGTCTTTACAAGCACATGCACATTGTACATGCGCCTGTGTCATGACACATTGTACATGCGCCTGTGTAGTCTTCTAAAGTCGCTTGTCATGGCTCAGATTATAGTCATTGATCAGTCGACTGTCCATCCTTCATCAGTCGCCTGTCGTTGCCGTAAAATTCCAGATTATAGTCGTTGTAGCTTTCTCTCTTGGCTTTTTCCTTGGGTTTTATGGGTTTCTTTGGGCTTCCTATATATATGAGAAGGCTTAGTTCTATTAGAACTATTGATTAATATTGCATATCTTTGAGAATCATTAACAACTCTCAAACTCTCCCATTTCCCTCTTAGAGCTCACATTCCTTTTCATGCATTGAAGCCAAGCTCAATGGAAATCATCCAAGTGCATTCAAGCAAATCTCATCACTTGGAGATCCTCTTCCATGCCTTCATCTTCATATTGAGTAAGTTCATATCAATGCATAGGTAAGAATAATTTGTTTATTTTGTGTATTGAAACCATAGCTTTCTGATGGGCCCCCAGCGGACCCATCCCGCTTGCGGGTTTACACCCGCAGGAGGGCGGGGCGGGTCCAAGCCCAGGCCGCCCCTTCCCCACCTTAGCCGTACCCCTAGCACCCTTTAAACCCTAGTTTTTATTATAAATATGGGGCTAGCCGTCGCATGTTTACTTATGCTTGATGATTGATATTATGTGACTTTATAGGTAGACGAGTGCGGACGTCCTCTTCGGCGTCTTGGGAGGAGAATAGACCTCTTTTGCATTCACTTATCTAGTTCTTGTTATTCTATTCTCAATAAAAATTGTACCTTTTTGTTAGTTCCTAACAATTTGGTATCAGAGCATGACGATCCATGGCGGTCGCGACGAGATCGAAGGATAAATTCGAGGCGTTGGAGGAAAAGTTCATGGGGGGATTGAAGGGGTAAAGAAATCGGTGGAATCGGTGGTGGAATCCGTCGAGCACATGAAGGCGTGTTAAGCGAAGAACGACGAGCAATTTGCAAAGATCCTCTCCCTCTTGACGGCGAAATCCAAGGTGAAGAAAACCCTAATTCGATACGAAAGGCGGCAACTTTGAAGAAGGAAAAGGAAAAGAAGAGATTTTTACCCAAACCCAACCCTATTTCGTGGAATAATTGGACAAGGAAGACGAGGAAGGACCATGGAGGGTCGATTATCGTGAGGAGGTGCGACGAAAGGCGGTGGAGAGTCAAAGGGGGGGCTGCGGCCCTAGCCGCCCCCTTTCGGGAGCCGCGTGCCAGCGAGGATGGGCGGCCAGCCCCCAAAACAGTTTGGGGGGCGGCCACGGTGAGATTGGGGCGGGGGAGCCCCGCCTGCCGTGAGAGCCGGCAGGGCCGGCCGGGCCCTCGCCCAGGTCCGACGACTCTGTCGGACCTCCGACAGGGCCTGTCGGCCCTGCCAGAGGCCCGGTAGGGCCTGCAGGCCCTCCGGCAACCCCGGAGGGCCCCGCCTGATATGCGCCGAGACCGGGAGCCCCCTGGCAGCTGCCAGGGGGGACACACGTAGACACCCCCCGGTGGGGCTTTTTCGAGCCTTCCGGGCAGCGATCAGCAGGGGAGGACGCTCGCAGACAACTTTTGGGGGGATTTTTCGACCCTTCGGGGAGGCGGCCAGCAGTGGAGGACTCGTTTTACGGAGACAGACACGGGAGAGACCATTATTATAATGGTGGGGGTGGCTACGAGGCGGAGTTTGGCGATGATGCAGGTTAGGATGACTTCGATGGCCGACGTGGAGATCATCGAGGAGACTATGGGGGTCGCGGAGGAGTGCCACCTAGACAGTACGAGACCCATGATGAGAGGAGACAGCACTACCATCCGCATCACCGAGTGGAGGGGAGGCCCGAGCAGGGACACTTGGGAGGAGAATACACCTCTTTTGTATTCACTTATCTAGTTCTTGTTATTCTATTCTCTATAAAAATTGTGCCTTTTTGTTAGTTCCTAACAAGAAGTGTCAGAAGGGCTTATGTTTTCGGTGTGATGAGAGGTTCACGCCAGGCCATAGATGCGCGGGGCGCAAGTTGCAGGTCATACTACTGGAGGATGACGACGGGGATGGGGACGTGGAGGATAAGAGTGCTGAGCAGGATGAGGAGGAGCCCTAGGACCATCAGCTGGACGTGGCAGAGGTGTCCATTAACTCCGTGGTAGGGTTCACACCGAACCACACCATGAAGTTGAAGGGGGAGATCGGCGAGTAGGAGGTGACCGTATTGATAGACAGTGGGACGAACCACAATTTTATCTCCAGGAGAGTGGTGGACCAGCAGGGACTGCAGTTGACCGGCTGCAGGAGCTTTAATGCATGATGGGCACGAGGAAGAAGGAGAGTAGTCGGGGAACCTGCAGGGGATTGGTGCTGACCGTACATGGGATACAGGTGATGGCGGACTTTCTGCCTCTAGACTTGGGGAGCACGGACGTCATCCTGGGCATGACATGGTTACAGACGCTGGGGAAGATAAAGGTGAACTGGAAGCTCCTGCGGATGGAGTTCCAGAATGGGGGAGAGCGGTCATCCTACGGGGAGACCCTAGTCTTTGCAGAGCAGTGGTGTCATAAAGACCATGATGAGGACCTTACAGGCTGAGGGAGGCGGTGACCTGGTGGAGCTGTATACCATGACAGAGGGGGGAGGCATAGAGACCAGTGGAGAGCATGCCGTACCGGGGAGGTGCAGCAGATGTTGGCACAGTTTGAGGAGATTTTTCAGGAGCCTCGGGGTCTGCCACCGCCGAGGGACCATAAGCACGCCATTGTACTATGAGATGGGGTTTCCAGCATTAGTGTCCGACCCTACCGGTACCCCCAGCACCAGAAGGACGAGATTGAGAGGATGGTAGCCGAGATGGGGAGGCGAGAGTGATTCAGCCTAGCGTGAGCCCATTCTCTAGCCCTGTGCTCCTGGTGAGAAGAAGGATGGGAGCTGGCGTTTCTGTTGGACTATCGAGCATTGAACAAGGAGACAGTGGCAGATAAGTTTCCCATACCGGTGATAGACGAGCTTCTGGACGAGCTACATGGGTCAACCTGGTTCAGCAAGATAGATCTCAAGTCAGGCTACCACCAGATCGGGATTCGACGGGAGGATGTGCCCAAGACGGCGTTCAGGATGCATGAGGGCCACTACGAGTTTCTTGTCATGCCTTTTGGCTTGACGAATGCCCCAGCCACTTTCCAGTCTCTTATGAACAAGGTATTCCGTCCGTACCTGAGGAGATTCGTACTTGGTTTCTTTGACGATATATTAGTGTACAGTCGCACCCTGGAGGAGCACTTGGACCATCTGCAGGTGGTGTTTACGGAGTTGCAGTACCACCAGCTGGTGGCGAATAGGAAGAAGTGCCTTTTTGGACAGCCACAGGTGGAGTACCTGGGACATGTGGTGTCAGTAGAGGGCGTGACAGCAGACAGGGAGAAGATTGCGGCGATGCTGGACTGGCCACGCCCTACCACTCTCAGGGGGCTGCGGGGGTTCCTAGGGCTGACAGGATAATACCGCAGGTTTATGGAGGGATATGGGACCATCGCCTGGCCATTGACCGAGTTATTGAAGAAGGACCAGTTCCATTGGGGAGAGGAGGCAATGCCAGCTTTTGAGGCTCTGAAGAAGGCCATGACGACAGTGCCAGTCTTGGCATTACCTGACTTTTTCAGACCTTTTGTGGTGGAGGTCGGTGCGTCAGGGCATGGGCTGGGGGCCATACTGATGTAGGAGCAGCGGCCCATTGCCTGCTTTAGCTAGGTATTGACTGCTATAGGCCGACTGCTGTCAGTCTACGAGAGGGAGCTGATGGCCATAGTCCTGGCCAAGGTTTGAGGTTTCGGCCGACAAGGGTACCGGTCGTATCGTTTTGGTGTCGATAGGTAACGAGACCGAAACTAGGGGTTAGTTTCGCTATCGGCTGATACTTAACGGTATCGGCCAGTTTCAGCCGATACCGGCCAATACCAGCCGATACCGACCGATACCGACGTTCAGTATCGGTCGAAGACAGAGAAAGAAGAATGTGTAATTAAATAAAAATTCTCAAAAAACCCCAAAAATGAGATATTGACACACTATTCACACCCTACATTTGTCTAAACATATTACGCATTATTTACACGTTTGTCATATTGTAACTAACGAGAGTGTATTTAGCTAAATGGTTTATGTGAATATCATATTTTTAACTAATATTGTTCATAATTATGTTATAAGTAAGAAATTATCTTTATTAGTTTGCCATTATTTTATTAGTGACAAATTTTAACTGATATTGTTAATTACATGTAACTTACAATTTTTGAAATTACCGATACGGATGAACCAAAACTCACTTTTGAAACCGTCGAAACGGACGATACCGATACCGAAACCTAAATTTTCGAGAGAGCGATACCGAGACCGAAACCGAGACCTCAAACCTTAGTCCTGGCTATTCAGAAGTGGTGGACGTACTAGTTGGGGCGGAGTTTCCTAGTACGCACCGATCAGTGGAGCTTGAAGTATCTATTAGAGCAGCGGATGGTAGCAAAGGAGCATCAGAAGTGGTTGCGGAAGCTGATGGGGTACAGGTTTGAGAATGAGTATCGCCCGGGTCTGGAGAATAAGGCAGCTGATGCATTATCCCGACGTGAGAAGGAGGCGGAGCTATCGGCACTTGCTGTGTCTGTCCTTGAGGACTGGGGCCCACTACAGCAGGAGGTGGAGCAGGACCCGGAGTTAGCAGTTATACGAGAGGCCCTTCTACAGGGGTCGACTGAGTATCCGGGGTATTCTTTTCAGGATGAGCAGCTACTATACTGGGGGAGGCTTGTGCTATCGAGGACATCTGTATTTCTACCGGCCATACTCCAGGAGTTTCACGGCAGTGCTATTGGAGGAATTATGGGTCCTCAAGACCTACCAGCGGCTGGCGAGGGAGGTCTATTGGAAGGGAATGAAGAAGGAGGTGGTGAGGATGGTGGCAGAGTGTGACGTGTGTCAGCGTCACAAGTACCAGGCGATGTCCCCAGGAGGACTACTACAGCTGCTATCCTTACCAGACCGAGTTTGGGAGGACCTCTCCATGGACTTCATAGATGGGTTGCCGAAGTCGGGTGGTTACACTGTCATTTTTGTTATGGTCGACCGCCTCAGCAAATATGCGCACTTTGTTCCGCTTCCGCTCTTTACAGCGCAGTATCTGTGGCAGAGGTGTTTGTGAGGGAGGCCATTCGTCTGTATGGACCTCCAAAGTCCATAGTCTCGGATCGAAACAAGGTGTTCCAAAACAGATTTTGGCAGGAGCTTTTCTGGCTGCAGGGGACGGCATTGAAGCAGAGCACGGCCTACCATCCTCAGACTGATGGTCAGACGGAGGTGGTAAACAGGAGTGTGGAGACTTATCTGCGGTGCTTCATTTCAAATAATCCTAAGAAGTGGGCACGTTGGCTATCATGGGCGGAATATTGGTTGTCACGCCCCGCTTCCCATTAGACTTGAGAGCGAAGACGTGAACGGGCCCGCTTGTGCAAGTCAGGAGGAGGTACTTTTGCTTTTCTTTCCCCTTGACTTATCACAATAAGCGTCTGTGTAAAAACTGCAGGTTCTTGCTTGCATTACTTAAAAACAACGCAGATAAAAAAACATTATCACAATCTCAAATGTCTCAACGGTATTACAACAATGTAGAAAAGAGGAGTGGGTCTTATGACCCGTACAATAAGTGAAAAGAAGTGCAATGAAAGTTCTTGGTCCACTGATTCAGCTATCTCAGTTAGTCCTCCTGGTAACCTGTCTCGTAACCTGACATACATTCAAACAACATGAATGTATGTCAGCAAGGGTCTGCAAGTAGATGTCAGATGACCCAAGGCAAGATATATATAACAAGTTATATATATGGCAGTTTTACAGCAGTTAAAAGAATTTACACTAGCATGTATTTCAATGAACTGAAGCAGTTAAAACAATTATGAAAAGTTACACTAGCATGATAGTTAAAGCAACAAGTTACATTGCATGGTAGTTCAGTTATAATAATTAACATAACATGGCAGTTGAGCAATGTAACATCAGTCTGTAATTAACTTTCTTTTTCGATTATTTAACTGTGTGTGCAAGTCCGTGAATAAGATTCCCGCCGTTAGATGAATAGTAAATAAATACACCTTCAAGTGCCCCCGAAGGCGACTCGTTTACTACCGGCTAGTGCCCGGGAACCAACCCCACCCAAGTGTATTTCCTGAATCACGTGCCAGGATGCTAATCCGCCATATACTGAAACACGAGTCCAGACTAGTCGCATGTGACGTAATCACATGTGACCGACGAGATTAACTAATAGCCAACGGCAGTAACATCTGGTAGCCAACGGCAACTGGTAGCCAACGGCATGTAACATCGGTAGCCAACGGCATTTAACTACGGGAGCCAACGGCATTTAACTACGGGAGCCAACGGCATTTAACATTCTATAAGTATCAACAGTTCTAAAATTAACCGTACATGTCCAGAAACATTACCATTCACAAAGTGTGTACATTTCGATTATTCAGGGGTCCACACACACGCACACGAGTTTAAGTCTAGCAGTTCTAAAAAGTGTGTTTGTGTTAGCAATTAAATGTACAACATCAAATCTCACAAAAACATAAAATAACTGCACGCTTGCCTGACTGGGACAGTTTAGGTTGTCCGAGTAACGGTAGGAAAGTTTGCGACGTATCTGCGTCATTAAATAATAACATTTATTAACAAAAAGTGTTTAAAACGAGAATTAACGATTTAAATCTATTGCGAGTTAACAACAAAATTAAGTTGGGCCCTAAATTGTGTTCGTCTAATTATATTAGGTCCACTAGCTAGGGTGGCGGTTATAGCATGTTACACTAACATTGTATACATTTAACAACATGCTGAAATATAACAACTAACCAATATTAACAATAAATTTATTAACTTGGCTAATCACTCGACCAAACATGATATTAAATACTCCACCCACTAGCAGTAACAAGGTTTGACTTGGGTAAAAATATAACATGTTAAAACTACCCCTAACATTATTCACAAAGTTAATACATGCTGAAATAATCATTTAATATTTAAATATACTAATTACCACTAACTAATATTAACAAAGTTAATCACATGAGTTAGCATCTCAATTAATTGTACACCTACCCCCACCTACCTCTAACATTGACCAAGGGTTAAAGTAATATGTTAAAACATCCACATCTATCTCTTTAACTCTCTCTCTCATACTTTCTTTATCTTTTACTCTAACTCTCCATCTCTCTCCCTGTCTCATATCTTCTCTTTCTCAGTTCTTTATTGTTTTATTTTTTTTTCAAATGTTTGCAGCAAACATTGCGCAGGGGAGGGGGCCTTACGTTCGTCCGACGGATGAGCGGCTCCCAGCGATCACCAGGCGGCGCGGCGGCTTCACGGCGGTCCGGCGAGCTCCCAGGCGGCAACGGCGGCGGCTAGCTGGGCGGGCGGCGCGCGCAGGTTGGCCGGCGGCGGGGCTAGCTGGGTGCGCGCGCTTGTTTGCAGGCGAGGAGGAGTTCGGCCAAGGGAGAGGGAAGGTGGAGGAAAGGAAAGAGGAAGAGGAAGAAGTTGAATCTGAAGTTTATTTTCAGAATGGGTTTGTTTTCCTTCCAAATTTTCAGTTTGAGAAATGGAGTTTGGAAAGCAATTTTGGGGAATTGATGTTTGGAAAGTTTGTTCCTGGTTTGGGAACCTGAGAAATTGGTATGTTTGATTTGGGAAATTTTGGGTTGGGAAGATGATGAATTTGTGGGCTAATTTGGTTTGGAAATTCGTTCTTGGCTTTGAAAAATCTGATGGAATTTTGGTTTGGGGGAATTTGGTTGCAGGGAGTTGTTTGCAGAGAAGATGGGTTTCTGCAGATGAAATGTTGCCTTAAGAAGCTAATTAGTCGTAGACAACATTAATGAGTTTAGGTTTGAGATTAGGATAGAATTAAATGATGTTTGTTGAATGAAATGAGGGAATGCATCTGCCTAGCCTAACGTATACGACTTCTCCTCTCCCAAATCTAAACGTGTTTGTTGAAAGAAGGGATATTAATTAGTTAATTAAATTATAAAATGTAATTATAAATTACCAAAAGTAATTAGTAAGAATAACAACATTAATTATCAAAATAATTAAATTAAAGTTTTTAGTTAAATGTGATAGTTAATTAACGTCGAAACGGTAAAAACGGAAATACAGAGTCTCATACGTGCAACACGAAACATACGGTTGAAAGTCAACCCGACGACTGAAAGAAAAATACCGGCACACACGAACTAAAGCACGACTAAAAATACCGGCCGTTACATTGGTATAACACTTCATATCACACGACGGCGCAGACGACACCCTTCAGGATTCTGTATGGCAGAGACCCCTGCACTTACTACATTATGGGCAGGAGACGACACCCGTGTCGGATGTGGAGCAATACCTAGCAGAGAGGGACCGGATTCTAGAGGAGCTTAAGCTCCACTTGGCGAGGGCACAGCAGGTGATGAAGGCGAGGGCAGACTTACACCATCGCGACGTACAGTTTGAGGTGGGGGACATGGTGTACCTGAAGCTGAGGCCCTACAGGCAGAGATCAGTGGCTCACAGGGGAAATGAGAAGCTGGCACCGCGTTATTTTGGACCTTTCGAGGTTGAGGCGAGAGTTGGGCCAGTGGCATACAGGTTGAGCTTGCCCCTGGGATCTGCCATCCACCCAGTCTTCCATGTTTCACAGTTGCGCCAGGCCATTGGTGACCACACAACCTTTCCGTCTATACCAGAGACTCTTACTGCTGATATGGAGGTGAGACTGGAACCCGAGGTGCTGAAGGGGGTTCGAAGGAGCGACACAGGAGTTCGACATGTGTTGCTGCAATGGAAGGGCTTGACAGATCATGATAGTACGTGGGAGGACATGGAAAAGATGGCAATGCATTTTCCAGACTTCCACCTTGAGGACAAAGTGGCTCTTTGGGGGGAGTATTGAGGGGCCACATCGGACCCATCCCGCCTGCGGGTTTACACCCGCAGGAGGGCGGGGCGGGGCCAAGCCCAGGCCGCCCCTTTCCCACCTTAGCCGCACCCCCTAGCCCACTTTGAACCCTAGTTTTTATTATAAATAGGGGGCTAGCCGTCGCTTGTTTACTTATGCTTGATGATTGATATTGTGTGCCTTTATAGGTAGACGAGTGCGGACGTCCTCTTCGGCGTCTTGGGAGGAGAATACACCTCTTTTGTATCTATTCTCTATAAAAATTGTGCCTTTTTGTTAGTTCCTAATACTTTCTTTGTGAGAGCTAGTTACTCTCTGTATGTGAGTTTAACCCTGGTTTAGGGTTGGTTGAGTACTCTGTGTGTGTGAGTTAAAGTCTCTCTGTGTGAGAGTAAGGATTTCTTTGTGTGAGGATCTAAATCCTCTTTGTGAGTTATCTCTGTGAGAGATTGTATTCACTTCCTCGTGAAGGATTATAACAGATATTTGGTGTGGCTGGATGTACCAAAATTTGGGGAACCATGGTAAAATCTTGTATTAGCGTTTGCTTGATTGTGTTGTTTAAATTCCTCTTGTAGTTATAATTCCGCATTTGTAAGTTTAATTTTTAATTATACGATTTGTGCCATTACTCTATTCACCCTCCCTCTAGACTGTTTGTTGTTAGTATTGCAGGGGATAGACGGTCCTTACATGATTCAGGGTTGGTTCAGTTATAGTGACCCATCATGTTTAATCATCATGTTTTTCTCTCTAAACCGATTCAAATTCAAGTAGGATCTAATCTTTGGAGTGGTTGGACTTGTTTGCCAAATTGGCTATGTATAAGTAGCACTATACCCATTAGGAATTAGGCTTAGATCAGATCAAATTATGAATAGATGTAAGGTCTAATCTCAGGATAAAGTCGCAATAATCCGATGGGATGATGATAGTCCTGGGACAGCTCGACAAAGCCGATTGGGTTAGACTGCTACGAAGAAGATGACAATTAAGATGGAGCACTTAGACAGTGTAGTGATCGGATATGGTGATTGCAACATAACTGGTCATAAGATAGATGTTAACGATGAGTGAGAGCGGCCGACGATGTTGCTTATGGCAATGATTGACGGTGACGAAGTAGTAGTCGATGAGTGCTGTTGTAGCGAGAGTAATCGACAACAATGAATTCTAATGTCACATACGACAACCACGGCGAAGCCAATGACTTCAAGGCGGTTGATGGAGTAGACATTGATAAATGATCATAGACGCCGACTTTGATGGAGCAGGCGGTGATGGCACACATGGATGCTTATCTAAGGCAATTAGGATTCTGAATTGGATGTTAGGTTGGGTAGGATCTTGATTTGGGTTAGGGTTGTGATTACAGTATTTTGATTTGGTTTATTTTTTCTTAACGATGAAATCCTGATGGGGTTGGGTGAATTTGTGGTTAATTGAGGTGGGTTTTGAAGGAGACATGGATGAGGATGATGTGATTGTGATGGCGAAGATATTAATGGTGAAGGTGATGTTTATGGTGTTGTTTGTACTGGCTAATTTTGGTTATGGCATTAGCGATGATGGGAAGAAGTAAAAATTAGGGTTGGGAATTGGGAACATGAGATGAACCATAACTTGTGCTGAATTCTGCTTTATTGACTAATTGAACAAAATTATAGAACTTTGAATTTTTTTTTATTTTTTTAAAACTAAACCTAACTAAAGAAAAGAAGAAGAAGAAGATGTAATGAAGAAAATCAGGAAATTTAGATCTAATACCAAACCTAAGAAAGGAATAAAGGTGTGATGGAAGAGTTAAAAGAACTAATTGGGGATTTCTACTACCAAAGGATAATTTATTTGGTAGTAGATTTCTTTCCATCTCGTACCTCTTATGCAAAAGATTTTAAAGATCGCAAATAAAATTTACAAAATTCAAATTTAATTCAATCATTCATAATTTAGAAGTTTGATTACTGTCTATTATTCATAGGATGAGAAGCACACTTATATCTGAACTTATACTCAGGCTCCTAATCAAGCTCTTAAATAATATAAAAAAAGTCTTCCTTCAAAATGAAATTCAAAAGATCCTTACAAGAAAATACAAAAAGACGCAACTATAGAAGGCCTCAAAGACCATAAAGTTGAGATTGACTCAAACTCTAAAATACTAGTATGAATCCAGGTAGGATTCCCATTAAGGTTCCAGGCTCATGTTTAAAAACGATGTCATCTTTTGTTATATTTATTTATATTTTACATTTTTTGCTTAACAATACATGCCGCAAGTTTCAATTTTCAGGTTTCAATTTAGATTTTCATGGTGCATCAACGACGGGCATAAGAAGCTAATGCTAGAAAGAAAGCATATAATTTGAGAGTTTCTTATTGAATCTATAGCCATATTTATTAAAAACACATACTTTAACGTTCACTGCTTAGAGTATAAATCCTTAGTTAAATTTTTGCTATATGTCCATTGCACATGATAGTCAACTGTCATTCACTTATGCCCACACTGAAAATAAATTCTACGTCCGCCATTGGTCATAATATTCTAGGCTTTTTAAGATTGCATATCTACCTTTCCGTGTTTTGAATGTCTCCATGTGACTATTGGGTTCGACAAGTTGTGTTCACTGATAAGGAATGCAAGCTGGCCTAGTGACTGCATATACAAAGTTTCTTGAGCTAAAGTTGTCCCAGGAAATATGATTAAGGAGCTCAACTGAACCTACTGTGAGGGAGTAACATGGTCCTCCAGAATGCAAGCTCAGAAATTCATCTCATAGTACATATCATGTAAATTCACAATTAGGAAAAGAAACTTGTGCACACAGGAAAAGTACCTTATATATCATGCAAGAGGGTGAGGACCGACGAAACTAGTCTAACTAGAGCACATGTTCTTGGTGCTGGTTATTTACCATGAATGCAATATTTTAATTCATATTATGTGAACAGAAATTTGCACAGTTTTGGGGCCTTGCATGTCATGTGAGAAAGAGTTGAAATTAATGTATGTCTTCTTAATTCAGTGCGAGACTTGCGCTTCCGGGACCAGAAGAGAGAAGACTAGTGACCTCAAGAACTCCCTCCACCCTTGAGAATGATAGAAGTCAAGGCTTCGGGTTGACTCCACAATGCCAACTGGAGGGTATCCAACATGTAGAAGGAAATGTCAATGTCCAATGCGAACCTATAATTGAAGAGCCAGCTAGTCCGGAACATAAATGCACGCTGGCATTAGAAAGAGACATAGAAGATGCATTTTATGAAGATTCTGAAGAGATTCCTACTATTAAGCTCTCGTCAGAAGAGTTTAAAAAGAATCTGAAGCAGTATATGCGAGAAAACGATTTGGAAATTCAAGATAGTGACATGTCAAAGGCTCTAGTTACAATCACTGCAGAAGCTGCTTCCATTCCCATGCCTAAGCTGAAAAATGTGAACCGCCTTCGGACAGAGCATCAAGTGTATGCATCTAGATAGTATAAATTTGTTAATGTTGAAGAAATTTTGGAAAGCATTAAGACTAATTAATCTTTTTCCCAAAATCGATAATTAACGTTTATTTTGGATGCTGAAAGATGGTGTATTGATCAAGTTTACATGCTATATTGTTTGAGCTAACTGTGGTTTATTCTTGTTTGCAGCTATGAGCTTCCAGATTCGCACCCTCTTCTGAAAGGGGTAAGCTGTTTCCCCAACCCAACCTAGTTTTATCTGGCTTATAATCTTTATGAGATTTTAAATTCTTTTGTTATTTGTGTGCATTCATACAATATTACAGATGGACCACAGGATACCAGATGATCCCTGCCCATACCTCCTTGCGATATGGACACCAGGCAAGCACTACCAATTTTTTATTTGTAAAACTCAATGTCATATATGGTATGGAAAAAATTGTAAAGTGTCTGATTATCATCTGGTTTTTAGTCCTTTCAGTTCCGTTAAATCAGGATTTATCAAAACCACCCAATATTGCCTCATAACATCAGCTTGTTTTGAGGTTTTATGTGTTTATGGATCTTGCATACTGAATAATCTCATGACACACTAGATTGGGTCTTAGCCATCCTGGTAGACTGTAGATGCCTGACTATTTTCTTGGGGACTTTAATTGCAAGGTGAAACTGCACAATCAACCGAACCTCCACAGACATGCTGCAACCCTCAAGGCTCTGCTAAATTATGTGAGAGGAAGGCGTGCTTTACATGCAACAGTACACGGGAGGCTCAGGCTCAAACAATCAGAGGCACAATTCTGGTTTGCACTCTGGCACTTGTCACTTCTTTCTAGTATTTTTCTATCTTTAATCATTTAGGGGATGTGATTGGCCTAGGAACATAAGGGAAACAGAATGCAGGCATGTGAAAACTAGTGTGGTTTCATTGGCCGATCTTTCGAGATGGGATGATGCATGTGAGAAAAAGTTCTAAATTTTGACAAGGAATGTCAGGCTCTTGAAATGTTATGCCCTCACTGCTACTGATCAAGAATTAGATAAAGTCAGGACTTCTGTCAAGTCTGCACTTCGATCAACTAAGTTGCGATAGGTGATCACAGTCAAGTGTGGAGAGAGGGCCTCGTAACAAGATGCTTCTGCCAACGTGATAAGTGTGATTGGTTAAAGGGAGTTCAAGAAATTCCCAGTCTGCAGACAAATTGAGATTGCATCTTGAGGACAAGGAATGATGAATAGTTTTGTCTTCAGAAGAGGAATCCCAAGTATATTTTCCCAGAAAGAATGAAAAAGTGTGGTGCATATGGTAGATAGAAGCTACCCATCATCGAGTTGTAGAATAAAAGAACAAAACGCTGTAGGATGGATCCCCATCAATGTTTCTACTGCTATATTGTCAAAGGAATTTTCAGTTAAAAGCAGTAAGTGTGGTTTGTTATTTGATGACTCAATCTCTCTTCATCAGTCAATATGGCTGGCTATTTGATGATGCAGTCTCCATGCATAGTGCGTAATTACAAAATTTTCTGTTAGGTATGGCATGGTGAACTTGTTGATTGGTCTAGTTAGGTAATTTCTGGTAATCCATCATAAAAGAATGCATAGAAGACCGAAATGTTATTTGTAGCATTCTTCTGTGCATTCAATACTATGACATGAAGTTGGATATAGAGTGTTATGGTCACTCTGTAATATATGGTTCAGTCTGCTATATCACCAAACATCACTGCTATGGTATGCAAACCTAAATGAATTTTAAGTTATTAATAAACGAAACCTAGTTGAGATCATCACTAAACGAAATCTAGTCTAGACCGAATTGGGCAACAACCTCATACATCATAATGAACCAAATCAAAATGACTCAACTCCCTTACTTACTTGAGGTGGGCGAGGCCCAGTGATATTTCCACACTAACAAGTCTCACATTCTGAAGTATTCAGATAACCAAAGAAATGATCTAACTTTATCAGATTTTGCATCCATGACAATGAATATTAATGTGAGATGATGAGCTAGAATATGCCATTAGAAGATATCATCATCTAATTATTGCAAGCCTGTGGACTCATCTTGTGTAACATCCCAAGTGAGAATAGTCCCACATCGGATATGAGAGAAAGGGTTCTCTAGTATATAATAGTTTCTAGAACTTAAAAATTAATCGTTGCTAGCATTTCTGAGGGATGAAGCATGGAAAACCCTTGTGGTGAGCGTGTCTTGCTCGGGCAAGTGCAATCCTAGGTTGGGTGACATCTAGTCAAGTATTTTTCAAAGAATTTCCATATCCTACACCATATATTTTTAATGGATTCAGGAGTTAAATGACAAGAGATATGGATGAGCAATATGATTTAGCTGCAATGTGCTCTTTTCTTGATTCAGGTGACCGAGGTACTGCCAGTTGAGGGGAAAGACATGTAGGCAAAGTTGGTCATGGTGGTCGCATGGGCAGTAGAGGTAGCATTGGAGAACAATGCTGTTATCAGATGGGATGAAGATGTTTTAGGATGTAGATGATGGATAGAAGAAGATATGCTACTTCTTTCATAAGGAAGGTCGCACTTAGTTGACGTATATGAAGAGGAATGGTGGGTCTTTAGGGGGTTTAGCACATGTGATCTGCTCTACATCCCGGAGTGTTGCAATGACAAATGATTGGAGCCAGTATCAGCTATTTTAGAAGTTTCAGAAAGATCAAATGATACCATCTTTTATAACTACTCTTGTTTACGGGTGTTTTCTCACCGCAGGATCGTTGACCGGGGATTGAGTGGTCAACGAGGTCAAGGGGTCGATGTTGACCCCTTGGGAGTGCCGAGCGCACGTGCACGCGGCACGGGTTGGAGTTGGCATCGGGGTCAAGTGCCGGGTCTGAGCAGGACGTCGGCTCCTGGCTGAAGCAGAGCAGAGGGGAAGCCTCGGCTCGGCTTCTATGGACTCGGCCTCGGTCGGACGAGCGTCGAGGGATAGCCTCGGCGCCTCGGTCTGCTTCTCCCTGAATAGACGAGAAACTCGTCAGGGGGGCCGGACCTTGGTTCCGGTCGTATTCCCTCCGATGCCAAAGTCAGATCAGGGTCTGAAGGATACTCGGTGGGGTAGGCACGACTCGAGAGGAGATCGATACGCTGACCCGCGGCGCGAGCAGGGGGAGGGAAAAGGAATGGCGAAAGACCAAGGTCGTTGATGGTATACCTTTGATTAGAATACCTGGGGTTCGATCCCTCGCTCCGTTGTCCCTCTGGTCCTTTTATATATGGTTCTGCCATGATCACCTCTCATCTACGTCGCCACGCCATTCTCCATGATGGTGCCTGCCGGCGTCATGGGGGAGCCGCTTGTCTCCAGTCACGTCGTCACGCCGTTCACCGTCCGCCACTACGCCCGTCATGGTGCCGGCCAGTGTCGCGGGTCAGCCCATTCCGGAGATCCCTGACGGGCATTTAATGCCCCCCATTCTTCGGGGGAGTGGTTTCTCCCATTGATCGTGGGCCAGTCTGTGGGTGGTTCAAGTTTGAGAGTTTCCGAGGGCCCCGTTGATTGGGCCGCGTTTTCCCCGCGGGCCTCATCGACGGGGCCCAATCTTGCTAGCAGGCTCGTCAACAATAGTCGTATCAATTGCCCCCATCGTCTGAGCCGTTTGGGTTTAGCCTGTCCGGTTCGGGCGATGTGACTATTGGGGATTTGTCAGGCGCGTCAGTCGAGGCCAGCCTATTAAATGGGGGTCATCATGACGCGGCCGGTTTGATCTTCTCTCGGCGCGGGTTTTGAAACGCCGTCGACCCTTGGATGCCGCCACGTGTCCCTCTCTAGACGGTTTGTATTCCTGAATTTTCACGTATATAAGGTGCCGGCTTCCCAGACTTTAATCCCTTCACGCTCTTCTGATCTCGTCTTCACAGGCTTTCCTTCTTTCATCACCCTTCTCCTCGCGACTCTTTCTCAAGGTAACCCCCATCTTTTCTTTTGTTCTCATGGCTACACTTAGAATTGACAGGTCGGCGTCAGGGCCTAGGGGTCCCCCGGCGCCCGGGTCTAGTGATGTCCGGCCTTCGGGGCCCGGAGCCCCTTCGGGGGTTAATTTAGTTCGGGATAAGGGGAAAAGAAAACTCTACACGGACCCTGTCGGCGACGACGTGGCTCGGGCCGTTGAGAGATATGATGTTCCCCCTGTAGTCCTTAGTTCACCGTCTAAGGCGACTTTCCCGGTGGTCGCGGAAATCCGGGAAAGGTATTTGTGTCATCTGTATGACGTCCGGGTCCCCTTTTATGACGAGCGGATTTGCTTCCCTCGGGGTAACGAAGTCGGCGTCTATGTCGAAAGCTTTCGCCTGGGCCTCCGTTTCCCCCTTCATCCCTTCATCATCCAATTCATGGAGCGCCTGACGGTATCCTTGTGTCAGCTGACCCCGTACTCCGTGGCGGTGCTGACCGGGTTTATCATGCTCTGCCGTGCCCATGGCATTGAACCGTCCCTTCCACTTCTCTTCCATTATTATCAGGTCCAGACAGTCGGCCAAAGGTCGTGGCAGCACCTCCGGGCTCGTGCGGGGAGGGAATGCCTGCTCGGTCTACCCCGTTGGGTGGGGGACTGGAGCTCAAATTACGTCTTCGTCGTCTTTCCTAAGGATGCCGAGATATTGACGGGCTGGGGAGGGCTATATCAGCACGACTTGTCGTTGGCCCTCTCCGAGGCCGACCAGGCAGCGGCTTGGCTGCTGTCGTCTCTTACTTTAGAGGAGAAGTCGGTCTGGCCCCTGCTGGACAACCTGCTTCTCAAGACCGTTTTATGGTCCCCCGGTAGGCCCACTCTTCTTTTTGTTTCTCCTTTTGCTTACCCTGATTTTTTCCTCTTCTTCAGATATGATCGGGCATGAATTCACCCGCAACGTTGATGAACTCATCCGGAGGGGTTCGAGCCGAAACCGAGGGAACCCCTCGGGCCAGGCGCCTCGCCGCACCGTTGACGAAGAGGTGCGCCAGGCCGAGCCGACCATGGGTAGAGTGGAGCCCGCGGCAGTGGCGATCACCCTCCCCCTGGTTGTGGAGAACTCTCCCGGAGGCGAGGCTCCGGGGGCCGAGCTTCCCCGCCCTGCCCCAACAGAGGGGAGAGATAAGGGAACCGATCCCCTCCCTCGGGCACCCTCGGGGGGTCGCGGTGCGGGGCATAAGCGCTCCCCTCCTATCTCCGCCGGTCCCAGTGAGAGGAAGAAGCGGAAGGACGGTGGGGAGGCCCACGCCCCGGTGGTCCCCGGGGTGCCGTCGACCTCCGGTGAGGCCCTCCCGCTGACCTTGGTGACCACTGCCACTGTCTCGGCCGAACCTTCCCTGGTGGGAGCCGTCGGTATGCTGGCGAATGCCCTGGCGTCCCCGAATTTGCCCCCGGGGACTCGGTGTTCATCGACCGGGCCGTGGCTAACCAATTGGCACACGGCTCGGTCCTCCTGAGGGATCGAGCTCTGCTGGAAAGAGCTCCTACCGACAAGTTGTCGAACACCCTGGTCTGGCAGCTTCAACAGGTTCGACTGCCCTGCTGTTTTTGAATCGGTCTCTCGATTGTTCCCCCGTATAACTTCTTTCTTTGCGCAGGCCACCACGATGGCCGTCGAGGTGCAGTGTCGAGCGGCCCGGGCGAGGGAGTTAGAAGAGACCGTGGTCCGGGGCGAGCAAGGGCTGGGGACCTCGACGTGGCCCTCCAAGAGGCGCGCATGGAAGCTCGTCACTTCCGACGCCGGGTGGACGAGCTTGTCGGTCAGGTGATGGATCTCAGGGGGGAGCTGGACGATGCTCAGAGGTCAGCCCGAGAGGCGGAGGAGGCGTTCCGCCAGGAGAGGAGCGAGCTGGCAGACCTGCGCCAGATGACCCGGTTCATGGATGAGGTGGAGCAGGGCGCCGACGGGGTCCTGGGGGAAAGGATCACGGCGGTCCTTAGGGAGGCCTTCAGCTCCTACGAGGACCTTCTCGCCCCCTCGGATCGTTGACGTCATCCGGGATTCCTTCCACCGGTTTGCGGAGCACGCCCGGTAGCCACGTCCGCCCGTTGATCCCCCGTGCTCCGAGCAGGGCGAGGTGCCTGAGGACGCTTCCTCCCGTGCCCCGGGGCCTTAATCAGGCCCTTGTATCTCGAACCCCCGGTTTTCTTCCTTTTTTGGGCCTGTAATTTTGAACAACTTGATTTATACAGTTTAGCAGCTGGGGGTTTTCCGCCCCGTGGGGACCCCTAGCCTTTTTGGCTTCTTACTGTATTTTTACCATAGTCTTTCTTTTAGCCGTAATGCTTGGTTTGCCTAAATAGTCGCCCCGCGGGAGGCTGGGCTGCTCGCCGTCTCGCGGTTAGTAGGATCGGCCGCTCAGTGAAGGGAGCTGCCCCTGGGCTCAAGGTCTGCCGAGTCCCTCATCCGGGGGGAGTCGCCCCCAGCCTTCCAAGCGTGTGGATTCTTAAGTTGGCGAGGGGTCTGCCCCTCGGCTTGTAACCACCGACGTCACCTCCTGCCGGGGGAGTCGTCTTACGAGCGGGCGGGTCGTTCGGTCGGTGAGGGAAGCTATCCCTCGTCTTACGACCGACCGATGTCCCCGTCCGCTAGAGGAGTTACCCCGGCCTTACGAGCGGGCGGGTCGTTCAGTCGGCGAGGGAAGCTATCCATCGTCTTACGACCGACCGATGTCCCCGTCTGCTGGGGGAGTCGCCCCCAGTCTTACGAGCGGGCGGGTCGTTCGGTCGGTGAGGGAAGCTATCCCTCGTCTTACGACCGACCGATGTCCCCGTCTGCTGGGGGAGTCACCCCCAGCCTTACGAGTGGGTGGGTCGTTCGGTCGGCGAGGGAAGCTATCCCTCGTCTTACGACCGATCGATGTCCCCGTCTGCTGGGGGAGTCGCCCCCAGCCTTACGAGTGGGCGGGTCGTTCGGTCGGCTAGGGAAGCTATCCCTCGTCTTACGACCGACCGATGTCCCTGTCTGCTGGGGGAGTTGCCCCAGCCTTACGAGTAGGTGGGTCGTTCGGTCGGCGAGGGAAGCTATCCCTCGTCTTACGACCGACCGATGTCCCCGTCTGCTGGGGGAGTTGCCCCCAGCCTTACGAGCGGGCGGGTCAACTTCCCCAGCGGACGGGAACATCGGTCGGCACTAAGCCGGAGAGCAACCCTCCGCAGGCCGACCAAACCGATCGGCCGTAAGGCTGGGGGCTGTTGGATATGGAAGACGTTTGTACACCCTTGTGGGGGATGTACGAGGGAATACGGACCTCGAACGTCACATACACGAAGTCGTGTACAAAGGGAATCTGTTCCCTTGCGAAGAGGATCTCTGGATGAGTGGGAAAGTCGCATTATATATGCATAAGTGCATGCGACATATGGCTAATAAAGGGGGAATATCTTAAGCTTATGTTGTACCATGCATATGGTACAACTTAAGCTTATAATGTGCCATGTATCATGGTACACCTTAATTAAGTTGTTCCAAAGGAACAACTTACCCTAAAATAACTACCTTGGGGGCTATAAATAAGACCCAAGGGTAAGCCATTTCTTACACCATTTGCATGGAATTCATGCATGCATCTTCATTCTAGCGAAGCTCTGCAGAAATCCTTCCTCTCCTCTATCCAAGTTCTTAATCTAAAGTAGAGATTTAGATTGTGGATTTAGTAGCCTTACTCCGTTCGTGAGTAGACTCGATCCGTCGTGGCGAATCCGAAGGCGAAGTTCGTAGACTACCGTGCCACGTACGCAAGCGTAAATCTCAACTTCATTTATCGATCCTAACTCTGTTTTGGACAGGATCCTACATTGGTATCAGAGCCATATGGGTTCGCCCCGGTCAAACTACCGCCCCGTCGAAACTATGAACGAGTCGTTGTCTTTTTCACGAATGGGTCTCTTACTATTACGGATATAGTAGGAACGCTTCGTGACGGAGAGAACGCAGCGGTTGTTCTTTTCACGTTAGGGTCTCCTATCATTACGGATATGGTAGGAACTCTCCGTGACGGGAAGAACCGACCGTTCACGTAGTATGTTATTTTTCAATTTTGGCACACGGCCATTAGGAAATAACTAATTTCTCGACGAACGGGTGCTTCATCGACGAACGGGTGCTTCATCGAGGAAGATGATGGTAGTTATTTCCATCGGGTAAGAGGAAATTGGTGCATGTGCACCATGGCCAAATGTGCTATGAAGGCTATGCACCCCCCCTCCACTTGCGGAGGGGGTTGGCTACGGCCAATAACCACCGGCGACCACCCCATCAAGTGGAGGAGTATGTGCGGCAACCCCGTTCAAAGGGGGTGGCCGGCCATGGCCAAAAGGGCCATGGCCGGCCAATGCCAAATGGCCTTGGCCATGACCGGCCACGGCCAAGCCATGGCCGGCCATGGCCAGGCCGGCAGTGGCCGGCCAAGGCCAGGCCGGTAATGGCCGGCCTTGGCCAGGGCCGGCGCCCTGGCCTCGGCCAGGGCCTGGCCGGCCTTGGCCGGCCTCGGCCAGGGCAGAGGCCCTGGCCGAGGGGGCCAAGGCCCCTGGCTGGCCATTGGCCAAGCCCCGGCCAGGGCAGAGGCCCTGGCCGGGAAGAAGTTGCAATTCAAAAAATTGGTCGACCAATTTAGTGTTTTTGGTCGACCAATCCGACAGATGGTCTGGGTCGATTGCAAACTTGTCAAATGACCCATACGGGGTAACAAAAGGCCTTGGTCAAACTCGAATGTGTCGATTAGTCCATACGGGGCTAACCAAAGTGCCGACTAGTTCATACGGGAATAACGTTTTAATGAAGTTTTTCTTTGGGCTCTACTCCTTGAAGATTAGCCTTAGTGCTCTACTTCATGCGAGATTAGCCATGTCATTGTGCTCTACTCTACGGAGATTAGCCAATGTACTTATGACGTTGTGCTCTACTCTACGAAGATTAGCCAATGTATTTTAAATTTTTGAAAAATACGTTTTTCAAAACCGCTTTTTCCGCTGCAAAGTACTATAAGAGTACTAACATTTGATAAAGTGAGGGAGAAATATTGAAAGTTACTCTAGATGGTGATTGGAAACATAGTGACCTTTCCAACTCTAGAGTAACATCTTCAATATTTTTCGAAAGTAACTTATCAAATTATGAATATCATTCCAAGTGGGAGTTGATTTTAGAACTATCCATATGGGATATTCTATTATCATTTCAAATGGGAATTATATCTGAAAAATACGTTTTCAAACTCGTTTTCCGCTGCTAGTACTATAAGAGTACTATTGTTTGATAAGTGATGGGGGAATATTGAAGGTTGTTCTAGATGGTGATTGGAATCAAAGAGACCTTTTCGATTCTAGAACAACATCTTCAATATTTTTCGAAAGTAACTTATCAAATATAATATAATTCCAAGTGGGATTTGAATTTTTTAGAACTATCCAAATGGGATACTCTATTATCATTTCAAGTGGGAGTTATATTTTAAGAATTTTTATGCAATGTTTTGATCGAACCTTCGGTTTTGTGTCTTTTGCAGCATTTTAAAAATAAAATGTCTTCCGCTTCAAAGAATATCGTCGCTGAGTTAAACAAAGGTGAAAAACTCAACGGCGATAATTACAAACTTTGGTCCATTAAGATACAATACGTTCTAGAGGAGCAAGAAGTGCTCGAAACTCTAAAGAACGTTATGATTGAACCGGAGTTGGGCACTACGGCCCAACACCGAAGAGACAAGGAAGCTTTTGATGCTTGGTCTCGGAAGAATAAGATAGCGCGCATTACGTTATTAAGCAGTATGGCTGATGACATAATGCGCATCTTCCGAGAACATGACCTAGCCATGGACATATGGTCCAAGCTAGAGGAGAAGTTCGGTGGCACATCGGTGTCCAAACTTCGCTCCTTAACTATAAGGTTTGATTCATATAAGAAACGTCCAGATCATTCCATGGGGAAACATCTGCGACATATGGCGAACCTTATCTCGGAGTTAAAGGATGCAGGTCATGTGCTCACAGATGAGCAACAAATCCAAGCAGTCATACGTTCCCTGCCAAATGGGTGGGATCAGATGAAGATGCATCTCACTCATAATGAGAGCATCAAGACCTTCAACGATGTTTCCAAGCACCTCGAATTAGAGGAAGAGCGGCTTGCGGCTGCCAAGCCAAGTGCAGAAGTGCACATGGTTGCTAGTTCCTCACACGGGGAAAGAAACGTAAAGATCGTTCGAAGTCTTCTAATGAACGTAATAAGCAACCTGAGCCTACCAAGGAACCCAAACATAAGGGTGGGCACAAGAAATGGCATAAGAAGAAAGACTTGAAAAGGATCAAGTGCTTCAAGTGCAACAAGCTCGGTCACTATGCTCGTTCGTGTACGAGTAGAAGTGACGAGGTGCCACCGACCACATAGCAAAGGACATACGGTCCTTCGTGGAGTATCACCGGATACCCCAAGGAATGAAGTGGATCAATGTAGGAAACAACACACGTGTTGTAGAGAAAGGCGTTGGGAATTGCAAGCTAGACTTGGTCAACGGCCACACTCTCCTACTTTATGATGTTCTCTTCATTCCATATATTCAAAGGAATATTAATACTGTGGTCAATTTAATGGGTCTGGGTTATAGTTGGTTCCTTCATGATTGTAATATGGACCTATTTTGTAATAATTCCTTTATTGGTACTGGGTTTGTATTTCAAAGGATTTATTGTAATAAGTACAATGTATTTTCTCATGTAATGAAAATTTCCTTGTGACAAATTCTTTGACTAATGAGTCTAATATAATTTGTTGGCACGCAAGGCTTGGTCATATTGGACCAATGCGTATAGATAGACTTGCCAAACGTGGCCTTCTATCCAATGTTTCAAAGGTTGAAATGTCGACCTGCGAACATTGCCTTGTGAGGAAATCTTGTCGCAAGCCGTTTGGAACCGGCACAAGGGCCGAGGTTCCATTACAGCTTATCCATTCGGACATATGTGGTCCGATGAATGTCAAGACAAGACGCGGGAAGTCCTATTTTTCATCACTTTTATTGATGATTTCACCCGATTCGGTCATATCTATTTGATATCCCACAAAAGTGAAAGCACTAAACCTGCTTTAAAAACTATATGAGTTTAGTGGAGAATCAATTAGATCGCAAGATTAGGGTCATGCGAACCGATAGGGGCGGTGAATATCAATCAACAAGTTTAAAGGAACTTTATGATGAAAAATGCATAGTACATCAGGTAACTATGCCTTATACTCCTCAACAAATTGGTGTTGCAGAAAGGAGGTATAGGACTTTAATGAAAAATGGTCCATTCAATGATGGCGCAAGCTAACTTGCCAATCGCCTTTTGGGGTGATGCATTATTGACGGCCGCTTTCATTTTTGAACCGCGTACCCTCGAAATCAGTTAGCTCCACTCCTTGTGAGTTGTGGAACCAAAGGTCTCCTCACTTAAACATTTTGAAACCTTGGGGTTGTGCATCCTACGCACATATTTCCTCCTATAAGTATGGCAAACTTGGGACAAGGGGAAGGAAACGTATCTTTATACGATACGCAGAAAAACTCCAAAGGTTATATGTTTGTTAGTCAGGAAGACAATGGTGGGCTAATTGAGTTTGAGTCGAGGGATGTCACTTTCTTGGAAAACGAGTTTCCAAGACAGGGCGAGATAAGTCAGGACTTATCTTTATTTGAGATTTATGATCAAGAAGGATTACCTCATTCGAGTGGGAGAATTCTTGGTGAAAACGAAAATACGTTTCAACCTTCACCAATGGATTATACGAATGACGATTATCCTATTCCATACGGGAATAATGATCCAAGTGGGAGCAATTCTAACGACATTCCAAGTGGGAGTGATATTAGAATTGATCTAACTTCAAGTCAACAAGGACTTGAAGAAATCTCAAATACAACGTAGTAGTCGTACAAGGTTGGCTCCTCTAAGATTTGAGGATGAATTTCCGTAAACCTTTATGACTTTACTACAAGATGATGACGAGCCTGCTACTTTCAAACAGGCCGCATCATGCCCTGCGAAAGACAAATGGATAGAAGCGATGAAGGAGGAATTGAAATCCATGAAAGTTAACCAAGTCTGGGACTTAGTTAACTTACCCAGAGGACATAGAGCAATTGGGAACAAATGGGTTCTCAAGATCAAGCATAAGGCTGATGGCTCTATTGACAGATATAAAGCTCGCCTTGTCGCGAAAGGTTTTACGCAACAGGAAGGGATAGACTACGAAGAGACCTTCTCACCTGTTGTGCGTTTTACCTCGATTCGCCTGATTCTGGCAATGGTAGCTTGCTTAAACCTCGAATTACATCAGATGGATGTAAAGACTGCCTTTCTCAATGGAGAATTGGACGAGGAGATCTATATGGAACAACCAACAGGGTTTGTAAAAGAAGGAAACAAACATAAGGTTTGTAAGCTTCGTAAGTCCATATATGGTCTTAAACAATCCTCGAGGCAATGGTATATACGATTTCATAAAGTTATCAAATGGTTTTACCATGCTTGATGAAGATAACTGAGTATATATCAAGAGGATTAAAAGCAAGTATATTATCATGTCTCTATATGTAGATGACATTTTAATAGCCATAAATGACAAGGGCTTTTGTGATGAGTATCAAGGCTTGGCTTTCATCAGTATTTGAGATGAAAGGCATAGGAAAAGCCGCATATATCCTTGAAGTTAAGATTTCAAGGAATCGTTCGAAGAAACTTCTTTCTCTTTCACAGGAGACTTATATAAAGAAGGTTCTAGAACGATTTAATATGCAGGACTTCAAGTCCATTGATATTCATATAAGCATATGCGATAATTTATATCTGGAATCGTGTCCAAAGAACCAAAAGGAAAAGGAAATTATGGAAAAAGTTCCATATTCCAGTGCAGTTGATAGTCTTATGTACGCTATGGTGTGTACGAGACCGGACATCTGTTTTGCCGTTGGAAATGGTAAGCTGTTACCAATCCAATACATGGCAAGTACACTGGAAAGCGGTTAAGAGGATAATGTGTCTTGTAAGATCAAACACATTGATATCCGATACGAATTTGCAAAAGACTATGATAAAACCAAGAAGGTAGACATAAGGTACATATCTACGCATAAGATGATAGAGGATCAGCTTACGAAAGCAATCCCCAGAAATGTGTTTTATAAACACTTATCATCCCAAGGATTGCGTATGAGCTGAGTTGTACCAATATATATTCCCATGTCTAAGAAATGATCAAAATTAATAAAAGAATAAGTTCTTTTTTCCAACATTGCATATGAATTTCTTAAGAAATGTTTGTGTACATTTTTTGAAATCTCAGCTGAATTGTGTGTATGTCGGACAGATTAAGGTTGGCTCTCTCACATGAGCAACCGCCTTATCTTATCAGATGGATAAGATAGAGATGAGACTAGTTTAAAGTCAAAATCATTAGACGAATGATTTAGAGTCATGACTTAAACGAGATAGTCGAATGAAAGATCTGCATCATATGGATGCTTACAAAAGATCTGAGATCTGTATCACAAGGATATTTGAAAGAGATCTCGTAGGATTTTTTTAAATCCTATCTGTCTTATGCAGGATGAGAGTCCGTGAATATTTCACGAGTAGTAAAGGGACTCAAAAAGATAGGCACTGTGGTGTCTGATCTTTTCATCCGTACAACATCATTAAGACATACTCTCCCTGGGAAAGGAGTGATGTTGTAATACGTGTTCATACCACGTATGCATTTCGACCACTGAGTTAGTAGCAATAGTGTTTGCTATTATGTGAGACTCAAAGGCCATATGGGCCTTAACTCTTACCCTCAAGGACTCCAATTGGTTCCTTTAGATTTGACGAGATGATCGCTATCTTAGCGTGTTACTTATGGGCTATGATAATTCGGCTCGGCGGGGCACGTTAGAAAAGCGAATCAAGTCAAGATCAGAAGGTTCGCAAGAAGAGGAAGATTGATTTCATATTCACATTTGGACTTTAATGATTCAAAGCTGGCCAGCCAATTGTGATCCAGATGGGATTCAATTGTTGAATATAAAGTATAAGAAATGTGAAGAAATAATCTAGGGTAAAGCATGCGTTGAACTACTCAACTTTGCACCTTCGAGGTCGTTGTGTATCTCTAACAAGTGCACAACAACAGACTCTACGCGCATGACGGTCGCACGGTCTATTTCTCGGTATGATAGATGAAAGAACTAAGGGAAAGACGTTCTCTTACAATCCCCTCAAGTGTGAGTGGGAGATGTTGGATATGGAAGACGTTTGTACACCCTTGTGGGGGATGTACGAGGGAATACGGACCTCGAACGTCGCATACACGAAGTCGTGTACAAAGGGAATCTGTTCCCTTGCAGAGAGGATCTCTGGATGAGTGGGAAAGTCGCATTATATATGCATAAGTGCATGCGACATATGGCTAATAAAGGGGGAATATCTTAAGCTTATGTTGTACCATGCATATGGTACAACTTAAGCTTATAATGTGCCATGTATCATGGTACATCTTAATTAAGTTGTTCCAAAGGAACAACTTACCCTAAAATAACTACCTTGGGGGCTATAAATAAGACCCAAGGGTAAGCCATTTCTTACACCATTTGCATGGAATTCATGCATGCATCTTCATTCTAGCGAAGCTCTGCAGAAATCCTTCCTCTCCTCTATCCAAGTTCTTAATCTAAAGTAGAGATTTAGATTGTGGATTTAGTAGCCTTACTCCGTTCGTGAGTAGACTCGATCCGTCGTGGCGAATCCGAAGGCGAAATTCGTAGACTACCGTGCTACGTACGCAAGCGTAAGTCTCAACTTCATTTATCGATCCTAACTCTGTTTTGGACAGGATCCTACATCTCAACTTCATTTATCGATCCTAACTCTGTTTTGGACAGGATCCTACAGGGGCGACTCGCCCAGCGGCCCAATATGTCCACCCGCTCGTAAGGCTGGGGGCAACTCCCCCAGCAGAGAGGGACATCGGTCGGTCATAAGCCGAGGGATAGCTACCCTCATCGACCGAATGACCCACCCGCTTGTAAGGCTGGGGGCAACTCCCCCAGCAGAGAGGGACATCGGTCGGTCGTAAGCCGATGGATAGCTACCCTGCCCGACCGAACGACCCACCCGCTCGTAAGGCTGGGGGCAACTCCCCCAGCAGAGAGGGGCATCGGTTGGTCATAAGCCGAGGGATAGCTACCCTCGCCGATCGAACGACCCACCTGCTCGTAAGGCTGGGGCAACTCCCCCAGCAGAGAGGGACATGGTCGGTCGTAAGCCGAGGGATAGCTTCCCTCGCCGACCGAACGATCCACCTGCTCATAAGGCTGGGGGAAACTCCCCCAGCAGAGAGGGACATCAGTCGGTCGTAAGCCGAGGGATAGCTTCCCTCGCCGATCGAACGACCCACCCGCTCGTAAGGCTGGGGGCAACTCCCCCAGCAGAGAGGGACATCGGTCGGTCGTAAGCCGAGGGATAGCTTCCCTCGCCGACCGAACGACCCACCTGCTCGTAAGGCTGGGGGCAACTCCCCCAGCAGAGAGGGACATCGGTCGGTCGTAAGCCGAGGGATAGCTTCCCTCACCAACCGAACGACCCACCCGCTCGTAAGGCTGGGGCAACTCCCCCAGCAGGCGGTGATGTCAGTCGGTTACAAGCCGAGGGGCAGACTCCTTGCCGACTTAAGAACCGACCCGCTTGGAAGGCTGGGGGCGACTCCCCCCGCAGAAGAGGGACTCGGAGGATCTTAAGCCAAGGGGCAGCCCCCCTCGCTGACCAGCCGATCCGACTGACTGCGAGACGGGGAGCAGCCCAGCCACGTGCGAGGCGACCATTTAAGCAAACCGAGTGGTGCGGCTAAAGGAAAAACTATGGAAAAACACAGTAAAAGAGCCAAAAAGGCTGAGGGTCCCAGCAAGGCAGAGCACCCTTAGCGACAAAGCTATATAAATAAAATCGTTAAAAATTACAGGCCCAAAAAAGGGAAGAGGGGGGGACAAGATACAAAGGCCTAAGGCCCCGGGGCTCGGGAGGAAGCATCATCTGGCGCCTCGCCCTGCTCAGAGCGCGGGGGATCGACGGGCGGGAGTGGCTGCCGGGCGTGCTTCGCAAACCGGTGGAAGGAGTCCCGGACGACGTCAATGATCCGAGGGGCAAGAAGGTCCTCATAGGAGCTGAAGGCCTCCCTAAGGACCTCTGTGATCCTTTCCCCCAGGACCCCGCCGGCGCCCCTCTCCACCTCATCGACGAACCGGGTCATCCGGCACAAGTCTGCCAGCTTGCTCCAGAGATCGCTCCTCTCCTGGCGAAACGCCTCTTCCGCCTCTCGGGTTGACCTCCGGAGATGACGAGCTCGTCCTCCCGGCGTTGGAGATGACCATCTCCCTCCGGAGATCAATCACTTGACCGGCAAGCTCGTCCACCCGGTGTCAGAGATGACGAGCTTCCATGCGCGCCTCTCGAACGACCACCTCGGCCTCCCCGGCCCTTGCACGCTTCCAGGCAACGGTCTCTTCCAGCTCCCTCGCCTGGGCCGCTCGACGCTGCGCCTCGACGGCCATCGTGGTGGCCTACACAAAGAAAGGAGTTATACGGGGAATGGTCAAGAGACTGTTTTGAGAACAACAGAGCAGTCAAACCTGTTGAAGCTGTCAGACAAAGGAGTCCGACAGCTTGTCGGTAGGAGCTCTCTCTAGCATAGATCGATCCCTCGGTAGGACCGAGCCGTGCGCCAACTGGTTAGCCACGGCCCGGTCGACAAACACCGAGTCCCCGAGGGCAAACTCAGGGCCCGTCAGGGCGTTCGCCAACATTCAGCTGGCCCCCACCAGGGAAGGTTCGGCCAAGACGGTGGCAGTAGTCACCAGGGTCAGCGGGATGACCTCGTCGGAGGCCGGCGGCACCACAAGGACCACCGGGGCGCGGGTCTCCCCACCCTCCTTCCGCCTCTTCCTCTCACTGGGCCTGGCGGAGGTAGGAGGGGAACGCTTATGCCCCGCACCGCGACCCCCCGAGGGCACTCAGGGAGATGGATCGGCTCCGTGTCTCTCCCCTCGGCTGGGGCGAGGCGGGGAAGTTCGGCCCCCGGAGCCTCACCTTCGGGAAGGTTCTCCACGGCCAAGGGGGTAATTGCCACTACCGTGGGCTCCACTCTACCCACGGCTGACTCTACCTGGCGCACCTCTTCGTCAACAGTGCGACGGGGCGTAAGACCCGATGGGTTCCCTCGGTTTCGGCTCGAACCCCTCCGAATGAGTTTGTTGACGTTACAAGTGAATTCACGCCCGGCCATATCTGCAAAAGAAGAGAAAATCAGGGTAAGCAAAAGGGGGACAGAAAGAAGGGAAGAGCCTACCGGGGGACCATAGAACGGTTTTGAGAAGCAGGTCATCCAGCAGAGGCCAGACCGACTTCTCCTCTAAAGAAAGAGACGACAGCAACCGAACAGCTGCCTGGTCGGCCTCGGAGAGGGTCAACGTCAAGTCGTACTGACATAGCCCTCCCCAACCTGTCAATATCTCGGCGTCCTCAGAAAAGACGACAAAGACATAGTTCGAGCTCCAGTCCCCCACCCAGCGGGGGAGACCGAGCAGACACTCCCTCCCCACACGAGCCCGGAGATGCTGCCACGACCGTTGGCCGACCGTATGAACCCGATAGTAATGGAAAAGAAGAGGAAGAGACGGCTCAATGCCATGGGCAAGGCAGAGCATGATGAACCCGGTCAGCACCACGACAGAATAAGGGGTCAATTGACACAAGGACACCATCAGGCGCTCCATGAACTGAATGATGAAGGGATGAAGGGGGAAACGGAGGCCCAGGCAAAAACTCTCGACGTAGACGCCGACCTCGTTACCCAGTGGAAAGAAAATCCGCTCGTCGTAAAAGGGGACCCGTACATCGTACGGATGACACAAATACCTCTCCCGGATTTTCGCGACCACCGGGAAATTCGCCTTGGACGATGACACAAGGACCGCCGGGGGAACATCATATCTCACAACGGCCTGAGCCACGTCGTCCCCAACGGGGTCCGCGAAAAGTTTTCCTTTCCCCTTATCCCGAACAGGATAGGCCCCCGAAGGGGCTCCGGGCCCCGAAGGTCAGACATTGCCGGACCCAGGCGTCGGAGGATCCCTAGGTCCCGACGCCGAACTGCCTATTCTAAGCGTAGCCATGGGAAAAAAGAGGAGAAGGGGGTTACCTTGAGAAGGAGTTGCAAGGAGAAGGATGACGGAAAGAGGGAGCTTGCGAAATCAAGATCAGAAGAGCGCGAAAGGATTGAAGTCTGGGAGGCCGACATCTTATATGCAGGGCAATCAAGGAATACAAACCGTCTGGAGAGGAGCACGTGGCAGCATCAGAGGGTCGACGGCGTTTCGAAACCCGCGCCAAGAGAAGATCAAACGGGCCGCATCATGATGACCCCCATTTAATGGGCTGGCCTCGACTGACGCGCTTGTCAAATCCCAAACAGTCACATCATCCTAACTGAACCGGCTAAACCCGAATGGCTGGGACGATGGGGACAATTGATACGACTATTTTGGAGAAGCCCAAGACCCAGCGGTGGACAAGAAGCCTGTTAGCGAGATGGGGCCCCGCCGGATGAGGCCCACGAAGAAAACGCGGCCCGCTCAGTGAGGCCCCCGAGAGCTCGAACCGTCCACGGTTCGACACGTTCGTAGCTAGCCCACGATCCCCGGAAGAAACCACTCCCCCGAGGTGTAAGGCCTAAAGGCCCATGACCGGCAATCGGCTCCCCCACGACGCTGGCAGGCGACATCATGGGAACGGATCTTGAGGGCGTGAGTGGGGGCAGACGGCGTGACGACGTGATGGGGGGAAAATGGCTCCCCCATGACGCTGGCAGGCGCCATCGTGGGGGACGGCATGGACGAGGGGCAATTGCGACAAAGACCCTATAAAAGGACCGGAAGGGCAACGGAGCAAAGGATCGAACCCCAGGTATTCTAATCAAAGGTATACCATTAACGACCTTGGTCTTCCGCCGTTCCTTTTCCTTCCCCCTGCTCGCGTCGTGGGTCAGGGCATCGAACTCGTCTCGAGTCGTGCCTACCCCGCCGAGTACCCTTCAGACCCTGATCTGACTTAGGCATCGGAGGGGATACGGCCGGAACCAAGGTCCGGCCCACCTGACGAGTTTCTCGTCTATTCAGGAAGAAGCTGACCGAGGCGCCGAGGCTACCCCTCGTCACTCGTCCGACCGAGGCCAAGACCATCGAAGCAGTGCCGAGGCTTCCCCTCCGCTCTGCTTCAGCCAAGAACCAGCACTCCGCTCGGATCCGGCGCTCGACCCCGACTCCACCTCCGTCGCACGCTGAGTGCACGAGCGCTTGGCGTACCCAAGGGATCACAGCTGACCCCTTGACCAAGTTGACCGCGCAGTCCCTGGTCAACGATCCTGTGGTGAGAAAACACCCGTAAACAGTTTTCTAATCTTGATTGCCTTATTGCATATCATATAGAAACTCGTAATCCTATTACAAAATTCATTACGTATAGTAATGTCACCATCATATATTGCATTTCTTTCTTCTTTTCAATTATGTTTCAGATGGCATTGTCTCATCCAGATTAGCAGAGTGCTATGATAGAGGAGATGGTAGCTTGATGATGATTCATCCATTTGATTTCCAAATAGAGTCCTTTTGATTTTATTTTATATTTTTCTATTTAAGATAGAGATAGAGTTGAGTTTAAGATAGAGATAGAGTTGAGTCCCTGGAGTCTTCTAGTTTTTTTGAGTCTTTTGGTTATTTTAATTGGGCTAGAGTTTGAATTTTTTATTTAAATTGGGTCTTTTAGGTATTTTCAAATTTTAATCCCACATTAGATATGATTTTTGAAAACTAAGTTATAAGCATATATAAAAGCTACAAACTTATTTGTTTTTAATAAGGAGTTGAACAAAAAAATTTGGTATAAACTTTTAGTTTTTCCAAAAAAGTTAAATCTTTGCATTGGAGTACAATAGTGGGTTTAGTTGCATAGGCGAGATGTCTGAAAAATCTCTGTGTACGAAGCGTGTGAGTCAGTGATTGTTAGATCTTCGGGGTGCGAGGCCTTAAAAGTTATCAAATTCTCAATTTTCTTCGTCCTCAAATCCCCACATCCTTTCTTACTTTCGTCTTACGTCAAACTTGGTATCAAAGGTAAAACCTGACACTTCCCTTCTTTCATCATCACCTTTTTTCTTCCTTCTAGTTAGGTTTTAAGATAAAACTGAAAAAATCCGAACTTTTTCTTCTTCATTTTCCTTTCTGGCAGGTTTAGAAAAACGTTCAAAAAATAGGAAAAGAGATAAAAAAATTTCAAAAATAAATAAAGAGGGAAAAAATTCGAAAAATAGGAAGAAACAGATAGAGAAACAGAAACAAACAAATTCTACTATTTATATTCTCCAGCCGTCGCTCTACCAAAAAACCCTGAAAATTACCTTAGAACCCCAACTGTCACATCCATTGCTGCCCTTGCCGCCTTTGGACCACACCGTCGTCGCCTTCGCCTCTTTGCAAGCAACCGAAGCCTCGGTAACCCCCTCATATATAAGAAACTACCGTTGCCGTCCTCGAGCATCACTTTCGTCGACACCACCATCGCTACCAACACCGATAGCCTCCATTGGCCCCCTCAGAAGATGCCCCACATCAAGGTGAATATAAGGGACCAAGAATCACTATAATTACTGTCGGAATAAGTCGAAAATCTTATTTGTGTTGAATTGATATAGTAACATCTCCGGTGAGCCATTTCTGTCGTCGAGCCACACAGACGAGTCGTGGTGACGGTAAGCTACTAACATTATTCATCGGTTTAGTTGTGCCGACACTGTTCATCAATTTAATTGAGCCGATCGAGTCTGACATGAGCCGAGCCGAGCCGCGTGATCAGTTAATGGCTTAGCCCATCCGTTGAGCAAGCTAAGCTATTGATATAATGAGGTTTTGCAATTTCCTTAGATTTTTTGGATTTTCCAGATTTGAGTAATGTTAAACCGTATTTTTAGCATATTTTGACAATTTTCGGTTATTTTCCGTGCTTTTTGCATAAAAAAATCTTTGGTCCTAATCATCTGGATTAAAGCTTTAGTAGTTCTAGAGGCCTCACATGGAGCTACCAAATTAATCTTCACTCTAGGTAAGCTTTAATCTGATCAAATCTTTAATTGAAATTTTTTGAAAAATTCTCTTTCCAGTTTTGTTAAGATTAGTTGATATCATGATAATTGCTTCATTTTTGTAGTCTTGATCAGTGTGTTTATTAGCATATCTAGGATTGCATTTTATTTTATAGATCTAGAGCGTATGATTTTATTTTATTTATTTGCATAATTAATGCATGCATCTAGTTTGTATTTAGGATATTGCATCCCTATCTAATATTGACATACTGACACATCCAACTTGTTCAGCCTATAACTTGCTCATTGTGAGTATATTCGCCACAAATTTTGTTCTTTTAGAAGCTAACCTACTGAACTTTCAGATGGCACTAGTCACTGTCACGTTCCCTGTGAACTCTGCTGGCAATTCTTGGAAGTTGCCTTCATCTGCTGGAATTCTGATGCGTTTCGCTAGGGTTTTGATGGTAAAAAGAGGATTTTTATTGGAAACTCAGATCTGAAATTAAAGGAAATCCTACTACAATTCAACTACTCGCTAAATAACGACTACAAATAGATAGAACAACGCAATAGCGATTAATCTAGGAAAAATAGGAAAATCCTAATACAATTGATCTAAAGAAATAAAAGAAATAACTCTCACAATTTTTGCATCCTCTCTAGGGCCGGCTCAACTCCCTTTAAATAGAAAACTCACATATTTGTTATTTTACTCAAATACAACTTCTATCCAAAAATCAACCGCATCACTACTCCGCCCCTGAAAAATCACCTTGTCCTCAAGGTGGTGCATAAAGTCCACGAATGAGGTCTTTCGAGCGTTGGCACGAGTCTCCTTGCCTCCTCCTGGATCAAAGGGCCACCCACGAGCTCCATCTTACCAGAAACGTTGCTACAGGAGTGGAAAAGTGTCAGTGGCTGAATCTTTTACGCCGTGGCTCTTTCCGTTATGAATGCGGACTCCAAACGGGCCTGAAAACGTCAAAATTCGAAACCCACACAGAAAATCGGCAGAAAATGTCCTGAAAATCCCAGAAAATAGAAAACCGGCACTGTTCATCGGTTTGAGCCGAGCTGTCAGCGGAGTCGGCTTGAGCCATCGGCTCGGCTGAGCCGACTGGAGCCGTTAGCTCGGCTCGAGCCGACGGCTTCGGTTTGGGGTCGGCTGGATCGAGCCGACCCCGAGCTGACATCGTCTCGCCGGCGTCGACGAGGATTTTCGGCGGCTCCATGCCCCGATGGAAGCGGGGAGGGGTCCCCTGACCTCGCCGAGGTGTGGCTGATGGCAGCGGTCGCAAGTCGAGACGGTGCCTGCGGCGGCGCCGACGACGCTCGAAAACCCTAGTCCCCGTCGATCTCCGCACATCCCAGTGTCGTCGTCGTCCGTCAGCCACGACAAGGGCCTCGCTGGGTTCACCCGAAGGAGGGGAGTGGGGTGGTGGAAGCGACGGGTCAGAAAACCGCCGGTGGCGTGGTCGGAGACGCCCGAAAGTCACCGCGAGCACCCTCCCTCGCTTTGAACGCCCCGCAGGACCCCGAATGGGGGTCTGCCGGAGCAATTGCGGCCCCCTGGGGGTTGCCGTGGCCGGTGAACACCTCTGGGGGGGTCGGTGAGGCTCCCACGGTATTCGTTCGTCGTCGTTTGCGCTATTCTGGGAGGTCGACGGAGCTACGACGATCAATTGGGAGCTCGACGTGGTCAGATCGGCTTCATCGTCACTCTCCGGTGACATATCTGCGTCGTTGTTTCCCAACTTCTTTAGATCTGGCTTCGGATCTGGTGGATCTACGCCTGAAAGCTCCGGATCTGGTAGATCTGGACTTGAAATCTTCAGATCTAGCCCCGGATCTTTATTTGTTGTCAAAGGCGGCTCCTTTTTTGCTTGTATCCGTTTTTGGGTTGATGTTAGCGATCATCACCGCTATATCTTTTAGCATCTGAGATCTATTCACCTCGATAGTTGTCGTCAATCGCGCTTCGGATGCGGATGCGACCACGACGATCTCCGCGGTCTTTTTTTGACTTCGTTAAATCCCTCGCTGATTCGGCTTCAATCTTCTCCAGTCTCTCCTTCAATGCTTCGATCCGCTCCATAAATCGTGTGCTTGCCATGGATCTACTGATTTGATACCAATTAATGCGTTTTGCTAGGGTTTTGATGGTAAAAAGAGGATTTTTATTGGAAACTCAGATCTGAAATTAAAGGAAATCCTACTACAATTCAACTACTCGCTAAATAACGACAACGAATAGATAGAACAACTCAATAGAGATTAATCTTAGGGGAAATATGAAAATCCTGATACAATTGATCTAAGGAAATAAAAGAAATAACTCTCACAATTTTCACATCCTCTCTAGGGCCGGCTCAACTCCCTTTAAATAGAAAACTCTCATATTTATTATTTTACTCAAATACCCCTCTGACCCAAAAATCAGCCGCATCAAATTCTTTGAATATCAAATTTTCTGTATATTCTTCAATGGTTTGAGACCCTCCTGAATCATCGTTATAGTTTAACAAAGTTCATATTTAAAAAACCCCGGCCCAGGCACGCGTTGCCATAATACATATGAAGTTATATAAAGGTAATTGTGGTATATATAGTTTGCGGCTATAACTTGGGCACATACGGCTGTTAAGTTCATCCTCTGAGCATGTGGCAACGAATGTTATGGAGCAAACATGCTTTATGATTTACAATGTGCATGACTACAGAAGTCTTGATAGTTTTGCTTTTTTGTGCAATTGTACGATACTAAATTTGGATGAGGGCTTCACAAGATGAGGGATGCCCTTGCAAAGAGCGATGCCTTCAGACGCCGCATTAAGGATAATATATAATTATTACGGAATAATGGGCCAGCCTACATGTAGAGCCTGCCTGCGAACATTAAACATCAACTAAATTTTGGAATTATTGTTTCATAAGGATCTGGGATGTATCCTAGTGGGTAGGTCGTGACTTGAAAAGCAATCGGCTTGGTTTATCCTGTTTTGATGTCACGTATAAATTGACAAGTGATGCATCAGATCAATGTCCTTTGACATTTTGTTTAAAAGGCAAAATGGTATTTCATGTACTATCTACTGCTGTTAAGAAAATGCATATTAGATTGGGGACATGATATGTTGTTACATGTTAGCAGACGCAAAATAGCTAATATACCTTGTAATTTTATATGACAGTGATTTCTAATTTCTGAGTCACTATGATGATGTGTTCATGTTAAACATGAACAGATACCATGCAGAACAGCAATGAAAGGAAGTTTTCCTCTCAATGGTACTTATTTTCAAGTTAACGAGGTAAGCTGCACATCCCTTGTCCTTTTGGCAGTGATAACATAAAGGTGTTGGCTATTTTGAATATAACATGTGCTGTAATAAACTAATAAGAAAAGAGAACTTTTCATTCCAGGTATTTGCGGATCATTGCTCCAGTCGCATGCCCAATGATGTACCTAGAAAATGGATATGGAATCTTCCCAGGCAGACTGTGTTTTTTGGTACCTCTATACCAACAATATTCAAAGGTTGGTATACACGCGCGCGCTTGCACACACACACACACATAATAGCAAAAGGAAGTATGTTTTTTTTAAAAAAATGTTGACAAAAAGTTGCATCTCTATCAGGTTTAACAATGGAACGCATACAACACTGCTTTTGGAGAGGTATGTAATGGCTTCGAATACTTTTTCGTCTTGTAAATGAATAATTTATAGCAAATTGAACTATTTCTACCTTAAATGGAAATGTATAAAAATGACGTATGACATAAAAAGTCATAAGAAACATGATAATTTGGATTATGGATTGGTGTATTCTGCTTGAGGATATATCCAGTGTATACAAGTCACACTGTTACGCCTATTTGACCAAGACCCGAAAGACACGAGCCCAGGAACCCGACGATCGGTCGAGAGCCCATCTGCGCGCTCAGGCCCACTCGATAAGGTCCTGTAAGGCCCCCCGCCCGAATGTCGATCCGACCCGGCCCCGGTAACCCGCCGGTCACTCGCCCACTCCTGCGATAACCGCTCCCCCGGTTCCGCGACCACTAAATGACGGTAATGGGGAGGTGCTGGCATGGCGCAGGGAGTGGCGACGGGGGGGATTGAGGGGGCACGATTGAGGGCGGACGAGCGACGTGGGCCGGGGGCAATCACGCCGGGAGCTCTATAAAAGGGCTAGGAGGACGACAGGACAAAGGACCGCATCTCAGGTATCTAAAACCTAAGGTACTCCATCAACGACCTTGTTCCCCCATTGCATCTCCTTCCTCCCCCGCTCGCGCCGTGAGACGCCGTTCCGATCTCCTCTCGAGTCGGACCGCCTCCGCCGGGCCTCCTCTTTCAGATCTCTATCTGACTTAGGCATCGGAGGGGATTTGGCCGGAACCAAGGTCCGGCCCCCTGACGAGCGTTCTCGTCTACGCAGGAGGACAGCTGATCCACGGGCCGAGGCTTCCCCTCCGCCCCTCGCCGACCACGCAACCAGCTGGACGATCGAGGCTACCCCTCGTCGTCCGACCGCCGAGGCCGAGCACGTCCGACCGAGGCCGAGAGTCTCAACCAGGGCCGAGGCTTCCCCTCGCCCTACCAACGACCGAGGACCCCGATTCGGCCCAGCCGACGCGCTCCACGTCATCCGCAGCTCCGACTCAAGCCTCATCAGCACCAACTCGACACCCCCGAGGGACCCAAGCGGACCCCTTGACCACGTTGACCGGGTTGTCCACGGTCAACGCATTTGTAGTGAGAAAACACTCTGAAACATCTGGCGCCGTCTGTGGGAACCGAAAACCGTCCCACGAAGAAGCAAACCACACCAGCAATGGCACGAGCCAGCAATGGAAGGAAGCGCATGCCCCCCATCCCGGAGGAGGGGAATGGCGCATCCAACGGCAACCCCGAAGACACGCTCGTCGGCAATCACCCCGCCCCCTCAACCGAAGAGACCGGCGGCTTGGGACTGGCCACACAGGGACAGCTCCGCGCCCTGGCTCAGGAGACCAACGCGAGCCTCCAGACGTTGGTCGCGACGGTACAGCAGCTCGTCGGCCCTGCGCCATCCAACGGAGGCGCGTTGGGCGATAGCCATCGCTGGGCGGGGGGTCCCCCGCTCTTGCGGTCCGCTGTGGTCGACGACCACGGGACCCAAAAACCGAATGCGGATCGTCGGTTCACGTTGTCCGGCTCCTGTCAGGCGAGATCACGCGTCTCCTCCCCTTATCGTGAAAGGAGCCGAAGAGAAACCGAAGGGACGGAGGGGAATCGGTGACCGCATCATCTCGTCGGTCACGATCGTCCCGCCGCAGGATAAGCGATCGACACCACTCGAGAGACCGATCACGGCGGAGCAGGAGCTCCCGCCGGAGGAGCCGGGAACGCCGGGTCAGCCCGACCCCCAGCGTGGCGAGGGCCGTGGAGCCAGCCCCGCCGGCGCCTGTGCCCCCTCCACCACCGAACGAGCCAGAGGCAGGCGACTGTCGAATCCCCGGGGGCATCCACGAAGACCAGTGCCCCCTATCGCGGAGAATAACCGACGCGCGGGTCCCCTCTCGATTCAGGATCCAGGCGCTGGGGAAGTACGACGGGATAGGGGACCCGGGAAACCACGTGATGGACTACGAGGTGGACATGTCCTTCCAAGGAGCTGACGATGACCTGCTCTGCCGAGGCTTCTATTCTACTCTCAGGGGAGCGGCGAGGACCTGGTACCGTAGCCTGCCCAGCCGCTCCATCGACAACTTCGAGGAACTCACCCAGCTGTTCTGCAAACAGTTCATGGCGGGGAGGCAGATCAAGCCTGATGCTGAACATCTGTTCAACATAGTGCAGGGCCCAGCCGAGCCGCTCCGGCAGTTCATGCGCCGCTTCAACGCGGAGAGGCTGAACGTGAACAGCCCTCCCGACCTTGTGGTCCAAACGGCCCTTAAGAAAGGGCTACGCCACAGAGGCCTTAAGAAGTCTCTGCACAACGATCCCCCGAAGGACCTCCCCGGGATCATGGCGAGAGCCGAGCGCTTCATGTTGACCGAGGAGGCCATGGCCGTTGATGCAGGAAAAGCCACTCGAGGGACCAAGCGCGGCGACAGCGGACGAGGCAGCCCCGAAGGATACCGGACCGAGAAGAGGCCGAGAAACAGGCAGCGCGGAGAAGGTACGAGAGACGCCACCCCAGACGCCATCCTCGCTCAAGTGCAGAAGGAAGAACGCGCCGATCGCCCACCACCGAGGGCAAAAAGAGGTGGGAAGAATAGGGAGAAATACTGCAAGTACCACAAGGATGATGGCCACGACACTGAAGACTGCTGGCACTTAAAGAAGGACATCGAGAAGCTGATGAGCCGGGGACACGCCAGGAGCTTAACCGACGAGCCAGCCCACGGAGAGGGGACCTCCATGCAGCCAGACAAGGGGAAGAAGATCAACACCGTCCAAGGACCCCTTCGCATCATAGAGTGAGCTGGCGAGGTCTCTCCCCCCAGTCGCAGCCTAGTCCGAGGGGATTATCTAGGTTTACACCCCTCTGTCTAGCCTCATTTCCTTTTTCCTTTTCCTCCAAATGTACTAGTCCGACAGGACTCTTAAGAGTACAATCGCATTCCCTTTTATCTTTTCTTAATCTTCGATGGAATCAACGTTTCACTAAGGGTGCAGAAGAACGAAGACCTCTACTGGAGGGGAGGCGTTCATAAGTCTGGGGGCAATTCCCCCAGCCCGCGCGGACGCCAACCGGTCCTAAGCTGAGGAGCTTTGCTCTCGCCGACCGACCCTCGCGCTCGTAAGTCTGGGGGCAACTCCCCCAGCCGGCGCGGACGCCGACCGGTCCTAAGCCGAGGAGCTTTGCCCTCGCCGACCGACCCTTGCGCTCGTAAGTCTGGGGGCAACTCCCCCAGCCGGCGCGGACGCCGACCGGTCCTAAGCCGAGGAGCTTTGCCCTCACCGACCGACCCTTGCGCTCGTAAGTCTGGGGGCAACTCCCCCAGCCGGCGCGGACGCCGACCGGTCCTAAGCCGAGGAGCTTTGTCCTCGCTGACCGACTCCTACGCTCGTAAGTCTGAGGGCAATTCCCCCAGCCAGCGCGGGTGCCGACCGGTCCTAAGCCGAGGGGCTTTGCCCTCGCTGACCGACTCCTGCGCTCGTGAGCCTGGGGGCAACTTCCCAGCCAAGCACGGACGCCGACCGTCACCTTGCGCTCGTAAGTCTGGGGGCAACTCCCCCAGCCGGCGCGGACGCCGACCGGTCCTAAGCCGAGGAGCTTCGCCCTCGCCGACCGACTCCATCGCTCTAAGACAACTCCCCCCGCCAGTTCGGGCGTCAGCCGGTCCTAGGCCGAGGACGAAGCAACAAAACAAAATATACGAGAAGCTCGAGTAAGTCAAATTTCGTTTATAACAGTATGTCTTATTTACAGGAAATCAAAGTGAAGAAACCTCTCTACAATTAATCCGCTCTCAACGGACAACAAAGCTCGTCACCTACAGAAACTAGGGCAACACCGGCGAAGCAAAACTTGTCGACTAAGAACCCGAAGTTGCTGGCCTAAGCAAACATCCATGCAACCAGCAATTGTTGGCTCTGGAGCAGGGAGTCGGTGGCGAGGCCGAAGGAGAAAGCGGGGTCAGGGGTCCATTCCAAGTAGACTGGCCCAAAGCGAAGCGGATGCTAAAAATTTTGAGGATAAACGGCCAGGAGGAACGACCTAGGGAACCCGGGCTCGAGAGGACGCATCCTCGGGCACCTCCCCCTGCTCGGAGCGAGGGGGATCGACCGGCGGAGGGGGTTGCCGAACACGCTCCACACATTCTCGGAAGGAAGACTGGACGACTTCGACGATCCGAGGGGCGATGAGGTCTTCATACGTACCGAAGGCCTCCCTGAGAACCTCGAAGATCCTCTTCCCCAGGGTCCCGACGACGCCCCTCTCCACCTCCTCTGCAAGCCGCGTCACCTGGCGCCGATCCGACAGTTCCCTCTGAAGCTCCTCCCTCTCCAGGCGGAACGACTCCGCCGCTTCCTCCGCCGACTGCCGAGCGTCCTCCAACTTTCCCTGGAGGTCACCCACTCGTCCCTCCAGCTCGGCGACACGAAGCTTGAGGTGCCGAGACTCCATCTGAGCCTCCGTCATGGCAACCTCCGCTGCCCCGGCCCGCTCGTGGGCCCTCATAGAGGACTCCTCCAGCTCCCTCAGAAGGACGGCTCGGCACTGCAACTCCACGGCGAGCGCTGAACCCTGGAAGACGAGACAGGGGCTAAGAAGAGAATAAAGGGAAGGAAAGGACAGCAAGATAGCCGAACCTGTTGAAGGATCCAGATCAAGGAATCCGACATCTTGTCGGCAGGGATCTTCTCGAGGAGACTGCGGTCCCGGGGAAGGACGGAGACCTCAGCAACCTACTGGGCCACGGCTCGGTCGACGAACACCGAACTCCCAGGGGCGATATCGAGGGAAGCCAAGTTGCTCGCCAACAAGGCTCCGATCCCCGGTGATATGGGCGAGGACGCTGCGAGGGGGGTGGTTGTCAAGGCCACCGGAAGATCCCCGACGATCGCCGCAGGGAGCACGGAACCCGCCGGACTGGAGGGATCCACATCCCCCTTCCTCTTCTTTCCTCCGTGAGACCCCGGGGGCGCCGGAGGGGAGCGCTTCCGCCTCGCACCATCCCCACCCTCGGGAACCTGAGGGGGCACGCCAAGGGCAGGAGGGACTACACCGGACCCATCATTACCCCCTGCCTCTTGGGCTGATGGGGCGGGTCCGGCCCTTACGACGCCCCCGGGGAGGAGATCGCCAGAAGAAGAGGCGGGAGGCACGGCCACCACCTTGCCCACGGAGGGCTCGGCTCGGCGCACCTCCTCCTCAACGGTCCGTCGAGGTGCCCTTCCGGAGGTACCGCCTCGGCTCTGAGCGGCTCCACGGCGGATCAGCTCATCGACGTCACGGACGAACTCGCGGCCAGCCATCCCTGCAAGGGAAACCAAAATCAGGATGAGTCACAGGGCGATTCAAGACTGAAAAAGCGACCTACCCGGAGACCACAAGACGGCCTTCAGGAGTAGGTCGTCCAACAAAGACCAGATGGACTTCGATTCCAAGGGGAGGGTCGATAGCAGCGCGGCGGCTGCCTGATCGACGTCAGAGAGGGCTAGCGGCGGGCGAGGCTGGACAGACCCGCCCCAACTTGTCAAAATCTGGGCATCCTCCAGGAAGATCACAAAGACGTAATCCGAACTCCAATCCCCCGACCAGCGGGGCAGCCCGATCAGGCATTCCCTCCTCGAACGGGCTCGGAGTTGCAGCCATGACCCCGGGCCGACTGTCTGGATCTGATAAAAGTAGGAGAGAAGGGGGAGAGACGGCTCCAGACCGCGGGTACAGCAGAGCGTAACGAAGCCCGTCAGTACCGCAATCGAGCAAGGGGTGAACTGGCAAAGGGGCACCATGAGATATTCCATGACCTGGATGAGGAAGGGATTGAGCGGGAAACGAAGACCCAGGCGAAACATTTCGACGTAGACGCTGACTTCATTGCTCCTCGGAAGGCAAATCCGCTCGTCGATGAATGGAACTCGGACATCGTACGGGAAGCAGAGATACCTTTCCCGGATCTCCGTAGCCGCTGAAGGAGGGGTCCTCGACGGCGTTCGGAGGACAACCGGGGGCACGTTAAGACGCACGGCAGCCGACGCCACGTCATCACAGGCGTAGTCTGGGAATAGCTTCCCCTTCCCCTTATCTCGGAGGGGACGACTCCCAGAGGAGGAACCCGATCCCACTAGCCGGGGCCTGCCCCGCCTGGACTCTGGAGAATCCCTCGCCCCTTGGCCAGAACCGCCTATCCTAAGAGCAGCCATAATACGAAAGCGATAAAGGAATTACCTTTTAACTAGTTTGGAGGAGACAAGGAAGCGAAGGCGACGGGAGACACCGAGTTGTAGAAAGCCTAGAACAATGGGAAAAGCAAGAGAGAGGTGGAGATCAACGCAGCTGGGGATCTTATATACCAGACACATGGGCGAATTCGAAGCGCCTGACAAGGACGTGTGGCAGGCCTCGAAGAACCGGCGGCGTTTCGAAATCGGCGCCAAGGGAAGTCCAATCGATCCGCCTCATCGTGACCTACATTTATGACCACGCCTCGACTGAAGCGCCACTCGGAACCCCGGGAGGCACGGCGGTCGAACCGAGCTAGCCAAGGCCGATCGACCCCACCGATGGCGGCTCACGAACCCCTTGGCTTCTCAACTTAAGACGACCCCGCGAACGGTGGGGAAAAGCTTGCGGCCACACGTGGCAGCATCGGAGGACCGAAGGCGCTTCGGAGCCCGCGCCTCAAAAGTATCGAACGGGCTAACTCATGATGACGACTAATAAATGAGTCGGCATCAACTGACGAGCCTGTCAAAGACGACGGAAGTCACATCGGCCGAGCTGAACCGGCCGAAGCCGATCAACCCGACCGATGGGGGCAATTGTTACGCCTATTTGACCAAGACCCGAAAGACACGAGCCCAGGAACCCGACGACCGGTCGAGAGCCCATCTACGCGCTCAGGCCCACTCGATAAGGCCCTGTAAGGGGCCCCCCGAATGTCGATCCGACCCGGCCCCGGTAACCCGCCGGTCACTCGCCCACTCCTGCGATAACCGCTCCCCCGGTTCCGCGACCACTAAATGGCGGTAATGGGGAGGTGCTGGCATGGCGCAGGGAGTGGCGACGGGGGGGGCGGATTGAGGGGGCACGATTGAGGGCGGACGAGCGACGTGGGCCGGGGGAAATCACGCCGGGAGCTCTATAAAAGGGCTAGGAGGACGACAGGACAAATGACCGCATCTCAGGTATCTAGAACCTAAGGTACTCCATCAACGACCTTGTTCCCCCATTGCATCTCCTTCCTCCCCCGCTCGCGCCGTGAGACGCCGTTCCGATCTCCTCTCGAGTCGGACCGCCTCCGCCGGGCCTCCTCTTTCAGATCTCTATCTGACTTAGGCATCGGAGGGGATTTGGCTGGAACCAAGGTCCGGCCCCCTGACAAGCGTTCTCGTCTACGCAGGAGGACAGCTGATCCACGGGCCGAGGCTTCCCCTCCGCCCCTCGCCGACCACGCAACCAGCTGGACGATCGAGGCTACCCCTCGTCGTCCGACCGCCGAGGCCGAGCACGTCCGACCGAGGCCGAGCGTCTCAACCAGGGCCGAGGCTTCCCCTTGCCCTACCAACGACCGAGGACCCCGATTCGGCCCAGCCGACGCGCTCCACGTCATCCGCAGCTCCGACTCAAGCCTCATCAGCACCAACTCGACACCCCCGAGGGACCCAAGCGGACCCCTTGACCACGTTGACCGGGTTGTCCACGGTCAACGCATTTGTAGTGAGAAAACACTCCGAAACACACACTTTATTCACTAAGAGATAACCACTTCCATTTTGACATTAGATACTATCAGCAAAGCTTGTTTTGTCTAGGCTAATCTTTATTCTTTTCGGAGATATTCATTTTCCCTGAGAGACAGATAAGATATCCAGACACAGCGGCATTTTGATACCACCAGGAACAGAAAAAAAAAATCAACGATAAAGGTATACAATGAGTTGCTGTTCTAACTTCTTCTATGACCATGATGTGTTTCTCTGAGTAAACCATGCTTTATTTTTATTATGGATAAATTAAGGGGCACTGATTGTAGAAAAATGAAAAAAAGAGTCAGATATAGGATGAAGATAGTTATCGAGATTGATACAGTGGATTGATTCTGAAATTCTACAATGGTCTTCAAAGTGGAGAGGACACTGGCGATGAGTTAACTGGATAAACATTGGAACAAGTAGTAATATTGCAAAAACAAAATTTCCTTGAGTACTTAATTCTAATTTGAAAATAACTAGCATTATTGGAAGGAAGGGAACAATCGACCCACGTTTCAAATCATGGAAGGGCACAAAGGTATACCAAAACCGTAAAGGATGAATATTGCTTTTTTTAGAAATGTATGTACGCTTACAAAGCTTTCCATGGGTGAAATAAACCTCCAGATAATGGGGGAAAAGCTCCGATAGGAGAATACATTCCTACTCCAATCAAATCATAACGAACCTCCGTAAGCTATGTAGCCTGTGTGTAGATTTCATTTGCCGAGTCATTGTGTGTTGAATGACCTTGCATTATTGGTTCAAAAAATCCACTTGCACATTGCTGATAGGGAGACTCGAACTCATGACCTACATGGGTTCTGTAATAGAGAGGTTTAATTATTCTGCAATGGGCCAAGTATAAAATTTTAACTATTCTGCAATAGAGAATGGATATGTCATGGGGATTACTGTGGTTTAGGTGGGAGAGGCGAAACTAGATCTTTTGGTTAAAATTTGGAAAAGAAAAAGCAAAGATATGATTAAAGGGTCTGCACATGTAACGGTCCATTTCCGGGTATCATTACATTTCGTTATTATCTGTGTAGGTCCTAGAATGTTCCAGTGAAAGCATAATAGAACTAACAGAAAATTTCATGACCGTAATAATTTTATTCATCCTTCAAAGTAGTACAAAAGCTCAACTAAGCAAGAACTGATAGTCTTTCATTCTAAACAATAAATGTAAAGGCCCATTGGGCATTTTCGTCATTTCCCCCCTAAAATATCCCCCCTCATTTAATTATTTCTCCCCATCACGTGATCCCCCCCCTCTCTCCCACTCGTTCTCTCTCCCCGAGCGTCTCTCTCTCTCTCTCTCTCTCTCTCTCTCTCTCTCTCTCTCGTGCGCAAGTAACCAGCGGCTAAAAAAAACGCCGCCGCCGCCCTTCTCTATTTTCGACGCCGCTGACTCTTCTCTTACCCTCGTTCCTTCACCCCCGAAGGAATGCCACGAGGCCATCTCTCCCCTCGCCACCTCTTAGCCTTCGTGGCGCACCGTTACACCTCCACAGTGCCCCTAAGAACCTTGGATTTCGACGCGTCATTGCCTTGATTCGAGGCTAACCGCATTCGTGGCAACCCCTCAGGTGTTCTCTACCTTTATTTAAGCTCGATTTGAGCCCTAGAATTCGGTTTTGGTGTAAAACAGAAATGTTCAAGCTAAAAATTAGGGTTTTTGCTGGAATTGATTTCGGTTTTGGGTTCTGGAAGTGGGTTTCTCTCTGGTTCCTTCTTCAATTCACGATCTGAGGTAAAATCACTCTGATTCTTTAGATTTTGGATTTTAAAGTTATGAATTTGCCCCTTTAGCTTTCTACGATGATGAATCTGAGCTCCGGGCGAGGCGGCGAACTTCGCCGCAGCCCTAATGACCCTCGAATTAGTTTCTGTTAGATCTGTCCCTTGTCTGAAGGGGGTAAAAATCTGTTTTTCCATTGACTGTGGCTGTTTTGGGCATGTTCCCTTCGCTGGAATTATCCAGTTAATTCTGTGTTCTTTGCTGAAATATTTTAAGACCACGTTATAACTGAAAATAGCCTCCGTGACAGAAACTTGTTATTGGCTCTAGGGATTTTTCCCTTATTATATCTGTTGGAAATTTTCAGAGTTGAATAATGTTGGTATCGGGTGTATGTTGACTTAGTAATCTCCCAATGATTGAATATGAGGGTTAGGCCTTAAAGGCCGTCGGAAAGTATGGATAAAAAGCTGCCCGAAGGATCAAAATTTACTGCCCCTAGGATCATGAAAAGCTGCATGAAGGATCATATGAAAACCATTAATAAATGGTTAAGTCCCGAAAAGATCAATGATGAAAACTATCTGAGATCACCGAACTGTCCCTCCCCCCATTTGACCATCCCCCCATAAATTCCAAGAGCCTGATAATTGGAAGTTGCCTTTACTTACAGGTTCGTTCTTATACTTATTTAAATCCAAGTCTCAGATTGTTTGGTATATTAGAATAGCATGATATTAATTGCCATATCCATGTATAGATATTTAATTTCTGCACTCTTAAAACATGTTGAATATTATGATGCTCTTTATGAAGTTGATAAATGACCCATGACATTAGACTAATTGGTATATTAGGTGTGCTATGGAAATAATGATTCGAAATTCAGTAAATTATTTATGAATGAATGAGAATGTGATTGAGACCAGAATGTCATAGCACACTAATATACAAATTGAGTTTAATGTGGCTTTAGAATTTAATTTCACCTTGGAAATCATGATTAATCATTGTGTAGAATAACACTTGAATATATCACCGAGGCACTGAGAGATGTACAATATTATACACTTGGCACTTCAGACTCACGGGTTTTGGGGTAAATCAAATTAGAGAGTGTGCGGGAGCGACTGGAGCCATGCTCCTATTGACTTAGCCGCATCAGGTAGTTTCGACCTGGGTCACATCATTGAATCAGGATCTGACTCCTATTGTACCGTCGGACTTAATTATTGAGTTCCACACTGTTGACTCATGGCCCCTACCGTCCCTGTTTTGGGCCTGGCCCTGGTGAGCGCCCCTGGGTACTGAGGTGGACTCCTTGGTTGTTTCTGTACTCTCCAATATGATTCACGGCCTAGGTTTGGTATAGAATAATGGAACCATGTTACTGTTACCTTCAAATTGAATTGCATGTTAAATGTCAATGCAATATTAGCTAGTCAATTAATGTTCTCAGCTACTGCTTTCTAGTTAGTGTTTTTCCCATGTTCATATATTTAAATTCTAAAATCTTTAGAATCATTGTGATTTACTGGTGGGCCTTCATTATTGTTGTACCACCATGTGTTGGTCCAGAGATAGAGGAGACACCAGAGTTTGTGGACCCAGCTGACCTTTGACTAGAGGTAGCATATGTATTTTTGTGATAGCGACAAATGTACTTTTGTTTGCATGCTTATAGCATGATGTATAGCTTTTTGTAAACGTGCTTTTAGCATAATGTACATCATTTTGTAAACTCGTTCATATATATAAATGAAAATTTTTGTTAAGCATTTTGACACATCTCTGCTTGTGTCTAGATTGTTTTCACTGGTTATCTGCAGGGCCTGATATCCTTTGCGAAACATGATGCGACCCCGGGTTGCGGGGCGTGACATGTTTTTCTTGGTGGCCCATGCAGGTCCTCGCAACCAACCTCGTGAACAATCTAGAAAGAGTAGGATGTGTCGGTAGAAAATGCGTAATTAGAAATTGACATTGTACTGTGTATACAGGCATATGCGAGTTTACAATCGTCGGAAGCACGTCGTGAAGATGGCTCAGAACGCTTCTGGATCTGGTTCGAGCAACCCTACAGTCCATCAGATCTCAGATCAGGCCCTGCGAGAGCTTGTTCAGGCTATTCGTGTGGAGCCTAAGACTAATGGATATGTGCAGCAGCTTCGGGCGCTACGTCCGGCTCCATTTACTGGACGAGAGGATCCCTTACAGGTAGAGGAGTGTCTGCGTGACACTGTTGCCAATCTGACTGTAGTAGAGATTCCCATAGGATCCTGGGTAAAGATTGCGAAGTTACAGTTGAAGGATGGAGCCAGGATCTGGTGGAACGCAGCGGAAGATCGGCTAGCAACACCTATTACCTGGGATACATTCAAGGAGGAATTCAATGCCCAGTTCTTTTCTCATGAGGCTCAGATGGAATTGGAGACACGATTCACCAACCTGAAGCAGTGCACCAGGTCTGTTGAGGAGTATGATGCTGAGTTCTCTATGCTCAGCAGGTTCATGAAGGAGATGGTGTCCACCCCCGAGGCTCGAGCTCGTCGTTTTCAGCAGGGGCTGAATATAAAGATCCCGGAGAAGATAGTTGGGTTGGGCATGACGACTCATGCAGAGGTACTTGCGACAGCTCGTGAGTACGAGTACATACAGAGGGAAGCTGATTGAGAGCGCCACATGTCTACCCCTCCGAGGCGACCACCACCACCTTCAGTTGCTACCGAGGGGGACGGGTCGACGACCTATGCCTCCTGCCAGACATGTACATCGGCCAGTACAGCAGGTCCAGTTCAAGAGGCCGACTCCACAGCAACAGCAGCCACGTCCAGTATGTCACTACTGTGGCAAGAGTGGTCATTATAAGGAGGAGTGTCGATGGCGTCTAGGCCTTTGTTTAGTTTGTGGGTCCAAGGAGCACAGTGCCAGAGATTGTCTGCAGAAAGGATCAGCTGCACCAGCTCCTGCCCCAGCTCTTGTCCGTGCTCCTGTTCCTGCTCCTGCTCCTCCAGCAGGAAATGCACCACGTAGACCAACGCTTCCTTCTCAGAAGAAGGTTTTTCAGCCGGCCAGAGCACAAGCACCACCTCCCAAGCGCCAGGCTTTTACTATGACCGCAGTGGAGGCTGAGGCTACTGGTGAAGTGATTACTGGTAAGGATTTAATGCTTTCAGTGATTACTTTCATATTTAGTTACATGTTTACTTAGACATAGTATCTTTGACACTAGGCATTGTGCTAGTCGCTGGTAGACCTGCCCTTACATTATTCGATTCAGGAGCCTCTCATTGTTTCCTAGCCACTCGATTTGTTAGCACACACAATATTCCTGTTGAGCCCTTGACTACCCATTGGAATGTTAATACTCGTGGTGGTATATTGAAGACAACCAGTCATTACCCTCAGTGTCCTGTAGTTGTTTGTGGCCGAGAGCTATTTGCAGATTTTCTGGTGATTGAGATGCCTAGTTTTGATGTCGTCTTTGGAATGGATTGGTTGGCGACATTTCATGCTACCATTGATTGTCGTCAAATGAGGGTAGTATTCGAGATGCCTGATCATCCAAAATTTGAGTTCATTAGCGGAAGTAGATCTGAGAGGCCAATACGATTTAGAGCCCTGCCTGCAGAAGCTATGGTGAGTGCCATGGAGGTTGATGAACCAGAGATACCAGAGATAGTACGGAAATTCATGGACGTGTTTCCGGATGATCTTAAAGAATTACCTCAAGAACGTGCTGTTGAATTTTCCATTGATTTGGTACCAGGTGCCCAGCCAATATCCAAGAAACCATATCGCATGGTGCCACCAGAGCTAGAGGAAGTCAGTACCCAGTTGAATGAGCTATTGAAGAAGGGTTGGATATGACCTAGTGTCTCTCCTTGGGGTGCTCCTATTTTGTTGGTATCAAAGAAGGATGGGACTAGACGCATGTGTGTCAATTATAGGGAATTGAACAAGGTGACAGTGAAGAACAAATATCCTCTTCTCCGTATTGATGACATCCTTGACCAACTCGGAGGATCGAGCATGTATTCAAAGTTGGATTTAAGGACTGGATTCCATCAGTTGAGAGTGAAGAAGGATGACATTCATAAGACTGCATTCAGAACCAAGTATGGGCATTATGAGTTCTTGGTGAAGCCATTTGGCGTGACCAATGCTCCGGCAGTGTTTATGAGCCTGATGAATCTAGTACTGTATGAGTATTTGGATAAGTTCGTGGTTGTCTATCTTGATGATATCCTGATATATTCGAAGGACACCCAAGAGCATACCGAACATTTGAGAAAGGTCCTGGAGACTCTAAGACAACACCAATTGTTCGCTAAACTCAGCAAATGTCAATTCTATCTGGACAAGGTGGTGTATTTAGGACACGTGGTGTCTGGAGAAGGAATCTCTGTTGATCCTGCAAAAGTGGTAGTTGTTCAGAACTGGCCTATTCTACGGACCGTGACGGAGATTCGTAGCTTCTTGAGGATGGCTGGTTATTATCGGAGGTTTGTTAAAGATTTCTCGAAGATCATGGAGCCTATGACGCGATTAACGAGAAAAGATGTAGTGTTTGTTTGGTCCAAGGCTTGTGATGATGCTTTTCAGGAGCTAAAGAAGAGATTGACAACCGCCCCAATTTTAGTTATTTCTGGTCGGACGGGAGGATTTGAAGTATTCTGTGATGCATCAGGAAAGGGACTTGGATGTGTATTACACCAGCATGGCAGGGTTATAGCTTATGTATCTAGACAGTTGAAGAACCATGAGAAGAATTATCCTACCCATGACTTAGAGTTGGCGGTGGTTATTTTTGCATTGAAGATGTGGAGACATTTCTTGTTAGGAGAGCATGTGAAGATATTCACAGATCATAAGAGTTTGAAGTATATCTTCACACAGAAAGAGCTTAACATGAGACAACGCCGATGGATAGAGTTGATGGCAGATTATGATATTGGCCTTCAATATCATCGTGGAAAAGTCAATGTTGTACCTGATGCGCTGAGTCGTCTCCCAATGGTAATGACACTTACGACTCAATAGAAGCTGCAACAAGAGATTAGGGAAATGGAGATAGATGTGGTTTTGCCTGGGTTGACTTCCCCGTTGAAGAATATGCAAATTCAGTCCACTTTGGTAGATATGATCAATGCGGCTCAGGCAAATGATGAGAAGTTACAGAAGATTAGGAATCTGGTGTTGGCAGGTCAGAGACCAGAATTCCGAATTCATGAAGATGGGTCCTTGCGGTATGGTAGCAGGATTTGTGTGCCGTCTGGAGATATTCGAGAGGAATTGTTGAAAGAAGCACATAGTTCGCCATATTCCATCCATCCAGGCGGGAGCAAAATGTATAAGGACCTGAGGCAACATTATTGGTGGCATGGTATGAAGAGAAGTGTTACCAGGAGTGTAGCGAAGTGCATGGTGTGCCAGCAGGTTAAGGCTGAACATCATCGTGTTGCTGGTTTATTACAGCCTTTACCTATACCGGAATGGAAATGGTAGCACATAACGATGGATTTTGTGACTGGACTACCTAGAAGTACGAGGCATAATGATGCTGTCTGGGTGATTGTTGATCGATTGACTAAGTCACCATATTTTATTCCCTTCAGAGTTGGCCAGTCCATAGAAGTGCTTGCCAGGAAATATATGGAAGAGATTGTTAGACTTCATGGAGTTCCTGCAAGCATCGTTTCAGATAGAGACACCCGTTTCACATCATATTTCTGGAAGAGCTTACAGGATCATCTGGGGACACACTTGAGTTTTAGTTCGGATTATCATCCGCAGACAGATGGTCAATCTGAACGCACTATTCAGATCTTAGAAGATATGTTACGTGCATGTATGCTAGACTTCAAGGGATCATGGGAAGATCATCTTCATCTCGTGGAGGTTGCATATAACAACAGCTATCAGGCCAGTATCGGCATGGCTCCTTTTGCAGCCTTGTATGGAAGGAAGTTTCGTTCACCCCTGAGTTAGGATGGCGTAGGTGACAGGGAGTTGATGGGACCAGAAATGATTATAAAAGCTGTGGATGTTGTGGGCACTATCAGGGAGAAACTTCAAGTGGCACAGGATCGGTATAAGCACTGGGCAGATGCGAAGTGAAGACACTTAGAGTTTCAACCTGGTGATCATGTTTTCTTGAAGATATCTCCTACTAGAGGCATGATCCGATTCGAACGAAGAGGGAAACACAGCCCTCGTTATATTGGACCTTTTGATGCCTTGGAGCGCGTGGGTGAAGTGGCATATAGACTTGCACTTCCTCCATCCTTGGAAGGAGTGCATGATGTGTTCCACATATCTCAGTTACACAAATATGTAGGGGACCCGTCACATGTTGTTGATCACTCTGAGATCACAGTGCTGCCTGATCTAACATATGAGCAACAACCAGTGTGTATCATTGATCGTCAGCAGAAGGCCTTTCGAAACAGAGTTGTCAACCTGGTGAAAGTGATGTGGCATCGAGACTCTCCTGGAGAATCCACCTGGGAAAGGGAGGACGAGATGCGAGAGCGTTTTCCTCATTTGTTTGTTGTATCTTAGTTTTGTTTCGTTCTTTTTTTTGTAATTCCGTGGACGAAATTTTTTGTTAGGAGGGTAGAATGTAAAGGCCCATTGGGCATTTTTGTCATTTCCCCCCCTAAAATATCCCCCCTCATTTAATTATTTCTCCCCATCACGTGATACCCCCTCTCTCCCACTCGTTCTCTCTCCCCAAGCGTCTCTCTCTCACGCATCTCTCTCTCTCTCTCTCTCTCTCTCTCTCTCTCTCTCTCTCTCTCTCTCTCTCTCTCTCTCTCGTGCGCAAGTAACCAGCGGCTAAAAAAACGCCGCCACCCTTCTCTATTTTCGACGCCGCCGACTCTTCTCTTACCCTTGTTCCTTCACCCCGAAGGAATGCCACGAGGCCATCTCTCCCCTCGCCACCTCTTACCCTTCGTGGCGCACCGTTACACCTCCACCGTGCCCTAAGAACCTTGGATTTCGACGCGTCATTGCCTTGATTCGAGGCTAACTGCGTTCGTGGCAACCCCTCAGGTGTTCTCTACCTTTATTTAAGCTCGATTTGAGCCCTAGAATTTGGTTTTGGTGTAAAACAGAAATTTTCAAGCTAAAAATTAGGGTTTTTACTGGAATTGATTTCAGTTTTGGGTTCTGGAAGTGGGTTTCTCTCTGGTTCCTTCTTCAATTCACGATCTAAGGTAAAATCACTCTGATTCTCTAGATTTTGGATTTTAAAGTTATGAATTTGCCCCTTTAGCTCTCTGCGATGATGAATCTGAGCTCCGGGCGAGGCGGCGAACTTCACCGCAGCCCTAATGACCCTCGAATTAGTTTCTGTTAGATCTATCCCTTGTCTGAAAGGGGTAAAAATCTGTTTTTCCATTGACTGTGGCTGTTTTGGGCATGTTCCCTTGGCTGGAATTATCCAGTTAATTCTGTGTTCTCTGCTGAAATATTTTAAGACTACGTTATAACTGAAAATAGCCTCCATGACAGAAACTTGTTATTGGCTCTAGGGATTTTTCCCTTATTATATCTGTTGGAAATTTTCAGAGTTGAATAATGTTGGTATCGGGTGTATGTTGACTTAGTAATCTCCCAATGATTGAATATGAGGGTTAGGCCTCAAAGGCCGTCGGAAAGTATGGATAAAAAGCTGCCTGAAGGATCAAAATTTACTGCCCCTAGGATCATAAAAAGCTGCCTGAAGGATCAGATGAAACCCATTAATAAATGGTTAAGTCCAGAAAAGATCAATGATGAAAACTATCTGAGATCACCGAATTGTCCCTCCCCCCCATTTGACCATCCCCCCATAAATTCCAAGAGCCTAATAATTGGAAGTTGCCTTTACTTACAGGTTCGTTCTTATACTTATTTAAATCCAAGTCTCAGATTGTTTGGTATATTAGAATAGCATGATATTAATTGCCATATCCATGTCTAGATATTTAATTTCTGCACCCTTAAAACATGTTGAATATTATGATGCTCTTTATGAAGTTGATAAATGGCCCATAACATTAGACAAATTGGTATATTAGGTGTGCTATGGAAATAATGATTCGAAATTCAGTAAATTATTTATGAATGAATGAGAATGTGATTGATACCAGAATGTCATAGCACACTAATATACAAATTGAGTTTAATGTGGCTTTAGAATTTAATTTCACCTTGGAAATCATGATTAATCATTGTGTAGAATAACACTTGAATATATCACCGAGGCACTGAGAGATGTACACTATTATACACTTGGCACTTCAGACTCACGGGTTTTGGGGTAAATCATATTAGAGAGAGTGCAGGAGCGACTGGAGCCATGCTCCTATTGACTTAGCCGCATCAGGTAGTTCCGACCTGGGTCACATCATTGAATCAGGATCTGACCCCTATTGTACCGTCGGACTTAATTATTGAGTTCCACACTGTTGACTCATGGCCCCTACCGTCCCTGTTTTGGGCCTGGCCCAGGTGAGCGCCCATGGGTACTGAGGTGGACTCCTTGGTTGTTTTTGTACTCTCCAATATGATTCACGGCCTAGGTTTGGTATAGAATAATGGAATCATGTTACTGTTACCTTCAAATTGAACTGCATGTTAAATGTCAATGCAATATTAGCTAGTCTATTAATGTTCTCAGCTACTGCTTTCTAGTTAGTGTTTTTCCCATATTCATATATTTAAATTCCAAAATCTTTAGAATCATTGTGATTTACTGGTGGGCCTTCATTGTTGTTGTACCACCAGGTGTTGGTCCGGAGATAGAGAAGACACCAGAGTTTGTGGACCCAGCTGACCTTTGACTAGAGGTAGCATATGTATTTTTGTGATAGCGACAGATGTACTTTTGTTTGCATGCTTATAGCATGATGTATAGCTTTTTGTAAATGTGCTTTTCGCATGATGTACATCATTTTGTAAAATCGTTCATATATATAAATGAAAATTTTTGTTAAGGATTTTGACACATCTCTGCTTGTGTCTAGATTGTTTTCACTGGTTATATGCAGGGCCTGCTATCCTTTGCGAAACATGATGCGACCCCGGGTTGCGGGGCGTGACAATAAAGAAAGCAACTAAACAAAAGTAAACACTCTAATTACTATGTGACTCAAAAATCAGCAGGCTCCACAGGAAGTTCTGTAACGATCCGGTTTTGGAGGCCATCATAATTTACAATTATTTTGCAGATTATGCTGGGTACCAGTGAAAGCAAAATAGAACTAAGCAGAAATTAATACCGAAATTAAAGTCATATCTGTACGATCAGTCTTAGAAACTTGATGCACGAACAAAGGTTGTAGAGTATCCTACTAAACCCGAGGAGAAGATAAACAACAGAATTAGAAAGTAGATTACATCTAAACCAAGCTTAACAGTTTATATACTACGAAAATAGTACAATACCTCTGTACAAGAGAAATGATCTGGTAACACTACAATTTATGAATGTCTTAAGGGTTGGTTAAAGTTAGACAAACCATTCTAGACTGTGACTCATGTCCAAGGGAGTGATGTTCATTAACATGTTTCTGTAACCCCGCTATTAGTGTGGCTAGAGGACAATTGAATATTGAAACCCTCATTTCAGAAGAAAGAGGAAAATTGCATTTGAACCCTCGTTCCATAAAAGGAAGAGGAAAATTGATAACTTATGTAACATGCCCCACTTCCATCAGGAGAGGGGTAAAACGAATACTTTATCCATAATCACATTCATATCTCCTAGACAATGAGCTAAGTGCTTGTCATTCTAATTGTTGGGTTGATGTCGTGAAGTGTCAATGTTAAGTGTGCTTTGTAGTTCTCATTACATGTTCATGTTCTAGAGATAATTATTTAAAACTGAAAAAAAAGAAGACTGAAACTAATATTTATAATTGTAAACAAAATACCTTAAGATTGTTAACAAAAGACTGAGAATAAAAAAGAGAAACAATAAAGGGACAATTTTTCTTTCGATCAGATTCTCCTCACTCAGCATTCAGTAGTTAGCAGTCTACTAGCCTAGGGGATGGTTTAGTCATATAACATAAAACAGAGGGTAAGCACTAATTTGGAAGCCCATGCAATGAAAGGAGTAAGTCAGGGTCTCAAAAATATGACACCAATTAATGATGCGGGGCCCAACCAACTGGCCCAAGAGTACGGTCCACCAAAACAAACCGCAACAACCAATCAGTTGTAAAAGAAACCTCACAGCACGGCGAGACCCGCGCGGGAGGACGATGGCAACCAACAACTTCGGCAACGTTATAAACTCGTAACCATCCCTGGCGGCCGACTTCAATCAGAACAAGAGAACCGAGGACCAACAGAAATTGCACAACAGAAAGAATGGCAGCGAAGTGACCCTGTTAGTCTTGAGATGCTGAGGAAACTCCATCGGAGAAAATTCTCCTAAGACACTAGAGAATCATTATTCCCAAGAAAAATGCCAACCATTCCACCCAACAATTCCATCAGCTTAAGAAATTAAACATGAGCAAATAAATTGAAAAGCTCGAGGAAGATAGAATCTACCTCAATCAAAGAAATCGAAAGGACCGAAAGCCCTAAACATCCAGATCCGAAGAACTCAGAAAGCTCAGATCAAAACCAGAAATTTTATAGGAAGAGGAAAAGGATTTTGTATGAAAACCAAACCCTAAAATCAGATCTGATCTTCGAAAGGGGCGGCATCGCTTAGGGTTTTCGAAAATGAGATGGCGGTTGACTCTCGCTCGATGCGGGTGAGGCTTCGATTCGAAGATAGGTGTGCGGCGGCCCATGCCCGTTGCGTTTTATCGAAGAGAGATGAAGGCCGCAGCCTGGTTTCTCTGAATCACACAGAGGGGGAGAGAGAGATGTAGGAAGCCCCGATGCGATGGAAAATAAAGGAATGGGTTGGGGACTAGGGCTATCAGTTTGTGGGCTCATTCAAATAAATAAAGAGAGTAAGTTAAGAGAGAAGAAGATTAGAGCGAAGTGGGCCCATGTGTTTGTGTCAGATGGTTTAATGAAGGAAAACGGGCTTTGAGTTACAAATGGGGAAACTTGGGTTTAGTTTTAAATAGAAAAGAATGAAATGTGAGCTGGTGAGTCAGATTGGGTCTTATTTTCACTTGAAGGACCATGGGCTTCTGAGCCCACACAAAAGAAAGAAACCAATACATAAATACAGAGATAAAGAGTTAGATAAAGAGTTGAAGACTGAACCTGAGCTTTGTTTTGGCTTTGAGAGGAAAACAAAATGAAGGAAAAAATGTGCCAAAAATAGTTCTATCAAAACATGAGTCATTTCAAATTCCGACTCCTCAAAAGCTGGAGCCTCGAACTCTGGTTCAGTTTCTATTGAGAAAACATTTGAACGAATAAAGTAAACGATATTTACAATTAACAACAATTATAACTTTCATGCAACCCTAGTCCTAATCATGCCAATAACACTAAGCACTAGACCGTACCTATCTCACTACAACAATGCATTCTTTTATTATACTCATAATGTAAAGTGAAAGAGCGGCTAAAGAACAACCTCAGACTTCACAGGGGAGCTCACATGTGCCCTAAATTTATTAGTCCAAGATATCATTAATTGGATCCAGTCAAGTCTTTACAGTTTCGTCAATGAGCGTAGTCTCCGCCATTCTTTCTAACTTTAATTACGAGTTCCCAAATCCCCATGTCATTCTAACTATTTCAGTGTCTGTTTCAATTATCCTCTATTTCTATACTTTATAAACTTTGTAGGAAGAAAAGTGCACAAAACTATGTCGATCGCAACAAGTCCAATGTAACAATATTACGCAAACAATGACATTATTGCACAATTCTAAAACCAATGTTTATCTACTAATTATAACAATTCCATATATCAATTCCTACGGTGAAGGAAAACTATTTTTAATATGTTCTAAAATAGTTCTAAAGTAATCAATTCATTCAAACATTAAACTAAAACGAAATTGTTTATGGACAAAAATAATTCAACCATAGGATTGGTTCATATTTATTGTCATCCATGAAGGGTTTTCTAGGGTCTACCATGCTCAAGGAAACTTTCCCCAAAAATTTGAAAATAAGAACAGTAAATCCAACGACAAATAATCCATGTGTCACAGTAATTAAAGAGATCAAAACCCAACTGAAATTTAACCACCATAATGTAAGTTGAAAAGCTCAAAGGGAACCCAATTTGTAGAACCCTCATGCCAAATAAAATCCAACCGTTCAAAAACTGCAGCCGTGAGAAGACAGCCGCAATGGGGTCAGCTAACAGAGTCGAAGGACGGTAGGGATAAAGACGCCGACAGATTATCGGAAAAGGGAAACCCCTCGACGGCCAACCCTAAATCCAAAAACCCTAAATCAGTGGGACGGGGTTGCGACAAAGTTGTCGACTTGCCCTAGGGATGACATAATTTAACATTAGGGGAGAAATCCATTTTTAAAATTAGACGAATCATCTTTCCTAGCAAACCCCTAACTTTCGAAACAAATCGAAGGCATAAAGAGCAATAATTGAAGTTTAAAGTAACGAAGGTTTATCGTGACCGTAGAATAAAGCCAAGCCAAGAAACTAGAAATCCGGAACCAAAATCGAGCTTAATCGGAAAACTTTGAGGAAGAAGACAATAATTTTCGCACACGCAAACCCTAGAACTGGGCGTGATTGAATAGAAAAGAGAACACGCAGAAAATAAATGAGAATGAGATCTTATCGGAGGCAACATCCCGAAGATTCTGGGCGGGATTGAGGATTAAGCCAGTTGGGGTTTTCGAAACCCCTAGCGGCGTTGCCAGCCGCTACTTTCATCGCGTGCGTGAGAGAGCAAAGGGGAACGGGTCGGGTCTCCATCCCGTGGGTGGAGAGATATCAGGTGAGGGTTTTCAAATCGAAGCCATCGGTTCACTACTGCCTTTCGCTCGCGTCGTTCACCTGCGAGAGAGGAACGCACGAAGGATGGAGAGATATCAGGTGAGGGTTTTCAAATCGAAGCCGACAGTTCACTACTGCCTTTCGCTCGCGTCGTTCGCCTGCGAGAGAGGAATGCACGAAGGAACATAGGGTCTGGGCTTGAGGGGATCGGGTAAGGGCTGTGAGAGAGAGAGAGAGAGAGAGAGAGAGAGAGAGAGAGAGAGAGAGAGAGAGATATATATATATATATATATATATATATATATATATATATATATATATATCGAGCTAAAATTTTGTGGGGAGCTACATAACAAGTATATCTACCTACTGCAAAAAAAAGTTTCAAAAAAAATACTCACAAACCCCGAACAGCGGGGGTGTGCTCAGGTATCTCTACCCGAGGTCATTCTTAGGTACATTTTTTGCATATATATATATATATATATATATATATATATATATATATATATATATATATATATATATATATATATATATATATATATATATATATATATATATATATATATATATGTTTTAAGTTTAAGTTAAAAGAAGATGGGCTGGGAAAATGGGCCTTGCATGGGCTTTAAATGAAATGGGTTATTACATACCCTCAACTTATTATCAATCAACTATACTAAAATATAAGGCATAAATCTGCTTTCGTAGGAAAACCAAAATTGTAATTGAGAAGACAAGTTCTATATTAATTAGAAATTCAAAAAGACTAGTCTTTTGTTTTAGGTTGAGGGGGATTGTTTAGTGGTTTTGTCAAGGGGCCTTGAGAGAACTTTTTTAGAGTTGATTTGATTTGTGCGAGTATCTTGAGGAGTCATAATGTCAAAAATAATAATCTGAAATGAGCATTGGCTGTCATTCACTAGACACTCTTAGTACGGAAAGGGTTAAAACTTTATCAAAGCACATTACTGATATCAACCGGTCTATATGAGGTGAACGTGTTGTTTCCCATCTAGTCAGAAGTAAAGATGCACTATTGACTGGTTAGCAGCATTGACACTCGTGGTATATTAGTCACACGGACGATTAGCTTTAGACATTCGAGACACTATGAATCGGTTGCTACGATGAGGGAGTCGATTTGGTGATTATGAAAGACGAGGGGTCATGGTAATTGGTGATCAATGGGAAGATCTTGGATGTGGAGGTCAAATTTTAGATAGGAAGGATATGATAATTTTAGGTGTTAGAGTATTTATTTCTATCGTACAAAGAAAGGTAATTTAAGTATGCATGCTTAAATTATATGGTAAGCCTATTTAGTTTGCACTTATGCTTTGCACTTTAGAGGAGCATGTTCCATTACGATCCTAGAGCAAGATTATGGCTGACAATGAGTTGGAGATATCAGATGTTTATGAGCTTATTATGCCATGCTTGTGTGTGGCCACTTCAGCATAGACAGATAACACCAGCGTATCTCACTTTTAAAGCCTTCAATACTTGGATAATTAGCTCATATGTATCTGTTGAAATAACCATGAACAGAGGTATAACATGATTCCATTTCCATCACATGAACAGAGATATTACATGATTCCATTTCCATCACTATGAATAGTGAAAATGGTTCTACATATTATGTGTTGGGTGTAGGCAATGCAACTGTCACTCCATCTTTGCATGTCTTTTGTATATGATATGTCCTGCTTCCCACACAGTAAGGAAATGGCATATGACAAGCTCGCCATGTATCCTGAACAGTGTTCTAAATATCGGATATCGGTCGCGTATCGGCCTAGGAAATTTGATATCGGATTGTGGATATCGGGGATTTATCAGGGATATTGACTAAATATCGGAGTGTCATATCGGAGGCTTAAAAATGATGACATATGCCAGCATAAATGTATCTAAGATAATATAAACTATACTAACTCAAATAAAAGTATGTTTTGGTTATACGTCTCTCGTTAAACATGAATATCGGGGACATTGACTAACTATCAGAGTGTCATATCAGCGGCTAAAATGATGTCAAATAAAAGAATAGATGTGTGATGTATGTATTAAAAATGAGGCATTAATTATTGATGTAGGGGGTTATGTTTAAATATGTATACCACCTTATATGTGTTGATTGTTGATGTAGGGGGTGCTGTTTAAAGTACCCAAAACTGAAAAAAGCTAAAAAAACTATTCCCATTGAAACAAGTAAAAAACTGCAAGTTGGGAATTTACACTAGACCGATACTGAAAACATTTTTAAAAACTGAAAAATATTATACATGAGGATCAATATTATTCAAATGGACACATAGTGATAGCTCAAATAAGCAACTTCCTATATTATTCATGCGGATCAATATTAATAGTTTGAAGATGAAAATAAAAAAAACCGAAAAAATGTCACAATGTAAAAAAAAAGTAAAGAATAGTCATCTTGATCAGAAACCCCTCTTTTGAGGAGAACGAACGCTGGACTGAAAAAAATCGAAAACTAAAAATTCAGTGAAAAATGAAAAAAATGAAAAAAATGAAAAAGGTAAAGAATACTAATACTAAGTAGTAAATACTAATCTTGATTAGAAAATCTCTTGCGAAGATCGGACACCGGATGTCAAAGCTCGATCGACGGAAAAAAACCCAAAACTGGAAGGAAAAAATCCAAAACTAAAAAAAGGGCTCGACTACTCACATTGATCGAAAAACACTCCATTGCAAAGATTGAATGTCGGACGCCGAAGCCCAATCGATTGTCGTCGAACGGAGCTGAGCTGAGAGGCGTAAGGAGCGGAGCGTCGAGAGGGGTTGAGCGATGTGATTAGAATTAGGGCAAAGCAACGATTATCTTTTAAAATACCGATGCCTCTTGTCGTTTTAAGTAAATGATTGGGTCGGGTGACTCGAGTCGGATCCACTTTTAAGTGGACCAACCTGCTAACTTTATTTTTTAAAAACTGTGAATTGCGGTCGATAATTCAAAGGGATATATCGGTCGCAATATCAGCCGCAACCCGATATTGCGGTAATATTTCCCCAAATATCGGAAAGCGCAATATATAAGCCTATATCATATCGGCCTAGCTATAAATCCGATATTGCAGCCGATATATTGGATATTGGACCGATATTTAGAACACTGATCCTGAACCAAAGAAACTATAGTATACTTTCTTGGTTCAAAATATACTAAGCGAATCAAATAGCATTTCCTGTAAGGTACTTGAGAACAATAGATATAACACGACAATGCCAAAAAAACTCAAATGTAAAATTACATTAAACTAAGTAGTTCAATTACAAGAAAACAAACTATTAGCGTTTAGGCCACTGGCCTTTACAATTTATTAAAATCAACTGCATAAAATTAACCATTATTGTTGAGACATGTCTAAATGGTATTATAGTCATGCTCAAATAAGTCTTGCTACTCAAGACATGTATCCTCAGGGAAAATGTCCCCGGTACCTAACGATCAACAAGGCAACCGTTAGTGCATGTCTTGTAGGTTCCCAAAACCATGAACAAACATACAAGATCCAGATAAAAAATGAGTAGGAATAAGATAACTAATGATATATAATAAATGACATGACAACAAAATGAACAATCAAAAGCAGAATATCAATCATATATAGTAACCATAAATTATATGTCTAGCAATGTATATTTAACTGTAAGGTGATCATATTTTAGTGGTGTGACTCATGTTTGAAAGTACAATATGTAACATACGAGCTCACACTTATCGCAATGATGCTCATCTAGGTCAGATTTAGTCAAGTATAGTAAACAAACATAGTCAAGTGTAGTATTAGAGTTGTCACAACATTGGGCCGGCCCGTACTTAATTGTTTATCTGAGTCGGGTGAGGCACAAGGGCTGAGATGGGCTAACTGCATCGGTCCAATAGCCCCGCAACCTGCATATGAGGCAGTGGCCTACTCCATTTAAAGCATCAACCGAGTTTACTAATTGAGATCCTTTATCAGCTCTGATGCCTTCGATTCCACCGGGGTCTGACGGTCTGGTCTCTGAGAGGGAGGAGAACTCGTTTGGGCCATGGCGGCCAGTGCTCCTAAGATCGAGTGTAACGTCTTTCATCAATGGGGGCATTCAAGACTAGCCATTTTGGCTCTCCATCAAAGACAACAACTCAGGTCAAACGTAATAAAGCGCCTTCAATTCTTGGGCGTCACCCAAAAAAGACACCAAGGAAACCATCTCCTATAAATAGTCCCTGGGACGGGACAAATCTTTGAGACCCGAAACTCAGGTACTCCTATACTCACATCTGCTCCACCAAATACTATCTTTTCCCTTATGGCTCGGCCTGAGAACTAGTAGACAACCTCCCAATAGGTCAGACATAGTTCCACCGAGCATTCCTTAGTCACCCACTGACTTAAGCGTCGTAGGGGATTTGGTCGGAACTCTGATCCAACTCACTGACGAACTTCCTGTGTTGAAGTCGCTGGGGAGATAACTCGGTCAGCTCGGTCCGGCATCTTTAGCTCGACCCGAAGTCCCTTTAGCCCAAAGATAAGCTTGTCCAGCACCCCGAAGGCTGCCTACGTCCTCCACGTCAGCGTCATCCTTTGGGCCATCCTTCAATATCTGTGGTGAGAAAACACACTGAAACATCTGGCACCATCTGTGGGAAACGAGTCAGTACCCACGTCATTGCATACATAAACAATTACTCACCACAATATCAAAGGGCCCGAGAGGCCCATCATTACCCCACACGCCATCAAGATCATTGACACGATCTTTGGTGGACCTTTGTCGGGTGGAAAATCCCCCTCGGCTCGGAGGTCATATGCTCGGAAGGTGATGACTACTAACGTATGCCAAAAGAGACTGAGAAATGCCACTCCGTCTATCTACTTCTTGGACAAAGACCTGGAGGGGATCGAATTACCACATGACGATGATGTGGTTATCAACACCGTCATCGGTTAGGCCGAAATGCGACGACTACTTGTCGACACTGGTAGCTCGTGTGACATCTTGTTCACGTCAACCTTTGAGAAGATGGGCATACACACGGACAACCTAGAGACGTGCTCCGGTCTGATAATGGGCTTCACGGGACATGTTGCCCCAATTGATGGGATGATCATCTTGCCGGTCAACCTTGGAGAGTGCCCCCAGTTGGTCACTCATATGACAAAGTTCATAGTGGTGAAAATCAGTTCGGCTTACACTGGGATCATAGGTCGACCTCTTCTTAATTCGATCGAGGCATGGTCTCCACTTTCTATAAAATGGTTAAGTTCCAAACCCCTCAAGGGGTTGGAAAGGTGAATGGCAATGTCAAAATCCTGCTACCTTCTCTTTACCTGACCATAGAGGGACGAGCAGACTTATCCAATGGATCTTCTCGACAACAGAGGGGATCTCTCTGACCAACGGCCCACACCAGTCAAAGAGCATGAGCTTATCACTGTCTCGGATAAGGAAGGACTGTATCCATCGGGTTGGGGCTTGAGCATGTCATAAGGGGGAATCTGATTGAGTTCCTGAAGGCAAACATGTATGTCTTCGCTGGTCACCAGACGAAATGTCCGGCGTAAATCCCCAGGTGATAACCCATAAACTGCATGTAATCTAAACATTAAGCCGATCAAAAAGAAGAAAAGAAATATGGGCGGCGAGAAGACGAGGGCATAGATCGGTTACAGGAGGTTGGCTTTATCAGAGAAGTCGGGTATATTGACTGGCTGGTTAATGTTGTCATGGTAAAGAAATCGAGCGGTAAATGACGAATGTGTGTAGATTTTACTGACCTCAACAAAGCATGTCTTAAAGATAGATATCATCTACCTTGAATTAATCACCTCGTAGACAATGCATCGGGGTACGAGCTACTTAGTTTTATGAATGCTTGATCTGGCTATAACCAAATCCAGATGGCTCTATAAGAGGAAGAGAAGACGTCGTTTGTCACTGACCGAGGGACTTTCTATTACAAGAAAATGCCTTTCGGCCTCAAGAATGCTAGGGCGATCTATCAGATGATGGTTAACAAGGGTTTCAATTCTCAGATCGGGAGGAACCTAGAAGTATATGTTGATGACATGCTTGTCAAGTCCAAGAGCTCGGTAGACCATATCGCCAATCTCAAGGAGAGCTTCGAAGAAATCAGGAAGCATAATATCCAACTCAACCCTGCCAAGTGCACATTTGGAGTCTGGCCAGGGAAAATTTTGGGCTTCATGATCACAAACCGTGGTATTGAAGTCAACCTGGACAAGTTCGAGACACTGATCAACATGAAGGAGCCGACGACCATTAATGAGCTATAGAGTCTGAATGGTCGGATCGCTGTACACGTGCGCTTTCTGTCCAAATTAGCAGAAATGTCTTTCACATTCTTCAGAGAGTATTAAGGAAGGCTCTTGCTAAACCTGCGGGCGAGAGAAAAGCTGTGGAGTGGGATGAATGCTTTGCGCGTGCCTTCGCCGAAATAAAAGACTATCTTTGTAGCCCTTCACTTCTGCTAAGTCTAACGAAGGGGAACCACTAAGCATCTATCTGGCAGCCATCCAAGATGCGGTTAGCTCGGCATTGGTAAAGGAGGAGGCGGAAGTACAAAGGCCTATCTATTTACGAGCCGAATCCTTCGAGAAGCTAAAGTATGTTACAGCCCAATAGAGAAGTTATCATACTCTCTCATCCTTGCGGCAAGGCGGCTCTGACCCTACTTTCAGGCCCACACCATCCAAGTACTAACCGATTCTCAGCTTGAACAAAGCTTCAAAAGACTAGATCGGTCGGGAAGGATTCTGAACTATGGGTCGAGTTGAGCGAGTTCGATAGACTAAGGACGACCATCAAAGGGTAAGCTTTGTCGGACTTCATTGTCAAATGCATAAAGGATGATCCACTCTCCGTAGATGAAGCAGATGCGTGTTCGGTATCAACTCTTCCCTTGACCCTTTTATAACTTACCATTTATCTAACGTCTCCTCAGAGGAAGATGATATCTGGGTCATCCACGTCGATGGATCAGCAACCAAATCAGGTAACGGTGCAGGGATTGTCATCCGACCAGGAAAGTCGTGGAGTACGCTCTTCGATTCAATTTCCCAGCTATCAACAACGTGACAGAGTATGAGGCCGACATCGATGAACTGAGATTATCTCGCGTGCTGGGGGCGAGCTGTCTCGCGTTCTGGGGGCAAGCACAGCTCGCCTGCTCAGCGAATCCAGACTCATAATCAACCAACTGCAAAGAGAGTATGAAGCTTGGGAAGAGATGATGAAATGCAGATGGCCAAACCCAAGCTATCCAAATTCAGGCGTGTTGAAATCCTCCACATGCCTAGATCGGAGAACGTATGAGCATACGCCCTCTCCAAGTTGTTGTTGTCGTCACCCAGCGAACTAGGTCGTGTTGTTTACGTCGAAAGCTTCTTGAACCCAGCATAGCCGAAGAACTAATGCGCGTCTATCAAACGCTAACCTGGATGGATCCTATTGTGAAATTCCTCACCTTGGGTGAAGTCCCAATTGATCGGACAGAGGTACATAAATGGGAGAGAAAAGCCCTCAAGTACGTACTCCACGATGGAGCCATGTATAGAAGACGCTGGATCATGTTCGATGTTCTCCCCTACCTCAAATGCATTGGTTCTCAATAGGCATACTATGTCATTCGGAAGGTCTAAGAAGGCCTTTACGGAAACCATCACGGAGGAAAGAACATTGTATTGAAGGCCTTGAGACAGGGGTATTACTGGCTGACCATGGACAGTGACGCGACTGAGCATGTACGGAAATGTCCAGAATGACAGAAGTTTGCGAAGCTTAGCTTGGCACCATCAGCCGACTTAATTTCGATAATTAGCCTCGTGCCTTTTACCAAGTGGGGACTAGCTATCCTTGGACCATTCACTCCGGCAAGCGGACAAAGGAAGTTCTTGATCGTACATGTGGATTACTTCACAAAGTGGATAGAGACAACCTTTGGTCAGCATCACTTGGAAGAAGGACAAGAGCTTTGTGTGGAAGTCAAGTATCTGTTGCTTCGGCATTTCTCCATCCATTGTCACCGATAATAAACCACGGTTCGACTGCTTAGGCTTCAATGAGTTCTGTTCGAAGTGGAAAATCAAGCTGCTTTTTGCTTCCATGGCTCATCCATAAACTAATGGGTTAGCGGAAGCCGCTACAAATGCATCTTAGAGCCACTACGCAAAAAGATAGTGATGCTCATGCTGCATGACCAGAAGAACTCCCAGGAATATTTTGGTCTTACAGGCCGACTTATAAAGAATCCACGAGAGACACCCTTCATGTTCTCTTTCAGGGCTGAGACTGTGGTCCCAGTTGAGGTCGACATGGAATCATTGCACATCAAGCACTTCGACAAATAGAAAAATTTGGAAAGACTAGGACTAAATGTGGAGCTTATTAACGAGGTACTTGATAGGGCCCTTGCGACTATTATCCGGCAGAAGCATCGGATAGCTCGGTACTACAACTCTAGAGTCAAAAGGAGGAGCTTTCGCTCATGAGACCTAGTCCTAAGAAAGTCTATCTCCTCTCCAGAGGTCGTACGTCAGTGCAAGCTTGCTGCCAAATGGGAGTGACCCTACAAAATTACCGAAGTGCTCGGATCCGCCACATACAAGCTCTCAACAATGGATGGTAATGAACTCACCCATTCCTGGAATTCTGAACATCTGCGGAAGTACTAACAATGAAGACACGAGTAAACCAAGCAAACCCCTTATAGAATTTTAAATTTTGTTATCTTTGCCTTAAAATGTACATTAAAGACATTCTAACGGGAAAGACACTCTTGGTTTTTTCCTTCACCATTCCCTTTGAAAGAATGCAGGTCGACTTTCAATCTATGACCACGTGGGCCGACCTACTCCAAATCGGCCGTTCGCCTCGGGTCCACTCCCCTCGAAGCCAATCAGAGACTCGATCCATTGTAAGGCTGGGGACCACTCTTCCAGTGAGCTGACCTTTACCCGATCGGCCGTCAGTTACTCCGAAGACCGACTGATTGATCAAGAAGTTATCGCCCTCGAAGGCTATCAAATACTTAAATGAGGGGATTAACATGATAAATGCAAATTTCCACACACTGTGCTTCCTACTGTCTAAGACAGTCCCGAGCTATAGAGGGGGCCCTAGTGGTACCACAGGCCGGGCTTGGTTTGATTCTCTACTTTACAGTTCAAAAAATAATTCGACAATGGTTGAGTTCATTCCAAAAGTCAAAAGAAATACAAAATACAATCTATGAAGGCGATGCCACGGGGATGAATCTTCAGGAGGGGCCTCGCCTTGCTTGGCAGTCATAGTGCCCTCAGCAACAAAGAGGTCGACATCCTCACATTCGTCCGGGACCATCTCAAGTTGCTCGAAAATGATCCTTGAGTTGTGGAATTTTCGCTCGATCTCTTGTCGACTGCGGAGAAATCCGGATCTGAATAACTGAGACATTTGGGGAGCGACAAAGTCGGTAGAGTACTTTTCCACGGCTTCCTTCACGATCTTATCTGGGTCTATCCTCTTCAACTCATTGTTCTGGGCTTGGATAACGACGATCTGATCAAGAATGTCAGCCATCACCTTCTCGATCCTTAACTTCTCCTCGGTTAGCCGGGCTTCGAGGTCGATTCTCTTTTCCTCTGATATCATCAATTGTTCATCGGCCCCTTTTCGAAGGTTTGCTTTGGCTTCTACGCTTTCTTCGGTGAGCAACTGGGCAACCTTTTCTTGGGCCAGTTCCATCTCAAGCCGTTCTCTATGAGAGGATATCTTGACAACCTTAAACGACACTCCCTTAACGGAGCCTTCACTTTCTTGACAATCTCTTCAGCAGCGTTCATCTCGACTTGCTTCTGGACGAGTTCGCCTCAACATTGGCAATAGTTGCTGCTCTGTGCCTCAACTCCACGCCCACAGAAGACATCTGCATCAAAAGGAGATAAGGGGCTAACCCCACACTTTGTGACTATAAATAAATAAATGGGAGCAGTGAGAGCCTTTACCTGCTGACAATGCCACACTACGAAGTTGGTCAATCTCTCAGTTTCTATAATCTGCAGAACTGAGCGGTGTTGCGGTAGATAGTAGGTCTCAGTCAACCTATATGCAACCCCACAATCAGAGAAGACGGACCCTTTAAGCCCCACCAGATACGTGGGCTTGAAGATATCATCCTCAGAGCAAGGAAGATCTGCTTTCATCGACTTGAACGCCCCTATAGCTTGTTCATATTCAGGAGGAATCGAGTTCGGCATTGACCGAGGAGGAAGGATGCCTCCCAACAGCCATCCGTCTTGACTACATATGGATCCGAGGGACTCCGACTGTACTTCGGGCATGGCAGCTTAGGCGGCAGGAGCCTTATGTGCTCGGGAGCCCGACCTCACCCTTCTTCTTCTTCTCAACCCTGTCAGACACAGGCAAAGGTCGGTCCCTTTTCTTCCCTGAGCCACTTGCAATTGCCGACAAACACCCTGCGGCCTTGGCCGAGACCTTGGCGATCTTGGTCAAGATATCAACCGCTTTAGCAAAGTCTCCTCCAGCCATGGTAGAGCCCCGACGGCTTTGGCGGGGCTTCTTACAACGGGAACCGAGCTAGACACCCATGGTCTGGAGGACGGGGCTGCCCCAGACTTCTTAAATCCAAGCTTAAGGAGGGAGGTCATCTTAGGATACAGCGGTTGATACTGGCCAACCATACCTACAAGAGTAAAAAAAGATTAGGGAGAGCAAGAGTGAATACAAGGTCCAAGGGTCGGCCATACCTTCTGTCCCCGTCATTTTTCTCAGATTCTAGTTTGACAGAAGAAATGTGACAAACCTATCAAATTTAGGTATCAACAACTTATTGGTCACCCCAATCTCGATGTCAGCAAGGCTCTTCTCTTCTGAGACCATAGAACCCGAGCGACCACAGTGTGTGAGAAAGCTAGCTTCTTCAGGGAGAGTTATGAATACATAATTCTCATTCCAAACATTAACAAGAGCTTGGAAGTCCCAACACAAGATTCTTCTTCCTCTTGGCGGTTATGTAAGACCACACATCGGACTTATGAATACTCAAGTGGAAGAATCGACAAAAAAGTGACAAGATCGGCTCTATCCCGTTCAATAGGCTTATAACACCGTGAAGCCGACCAAGGCCCCAACAGAATTGGAGGTGAGTTGACAGAAGGAGAGTTCGAGAAAAGAAAGGACGTGTATAATGAACGGATGAAGGGGAAAACGGAGGCCATACGAAAAGGTTTTCGCATATAGCATGACCTCACATTTGTCCGGAAAGCAGATTCTCTCATTTTGAAGAGGAACCCTAACCCCAAAGGGAGTTCGGAGATACCTGTACTGAATCACAGAGATTGAGGAAGCAGGAACCACGGAGACCAGTTTCTGTATCTTCTCAAGCACACGATGCAGTTCCTCCCCAGCCCATAAGATCGGAACATTAGGGCGGGGTATTTGAGGGCCAAGGTAGCATTATTGTCAGATTGCTCCTGCTTCGCATGATCCATCTTTCACATCAGCCTACTTATCTCAGAAGAAGAAGATGATGATGATGAATGCATGGAAGGGAGAGCTACCTCGCACTAACAACAACAGATTCAAACAAATGGAAGGAGGATGCCGGCTAGATGAAACATAATTTCTCTAAGAAGCAAGGAAATGGTTTTCTTCTGCCAAAGATCTCTAATTTTACAAAGCTGCATTTTCGTCAGATCACGCTCGGTCGTCCAATATCGGACGCCTGTCAACATCTCAAAATGGTGTCTCTCCAAATTATATGTTCGATTGGCGTGAGAATTTTGGTGTTATGTGCCTTGATGGCCAATATTAAATGCATCGTCTCAACTTCCAATACTGCCCATACGTGTTACATCACCCGACCTCGACTCTCACGACGGTCGAGCTCAAGAGATGGAGGCCATTGTCACAACATTGGTATGGCATGGACTTAATTGTTTACCTGGGTCGGCTTAGGCACAAGGGCTGAGGGACTAACTGCTTCAGCCCAACAACCCCGCAACCTGTATATGAGGCGGGGGCCTGCTCCATTTAAAGCACCAACTGAATTGACCGATTGAGATCATTAATCAGCTCTGAGTATAACTCCCTTCATCAATGGTGGCATACAAATCTCTGAGACCCAAAACTCAAGTATTCCTGTACTTGCATCTACTCCACCAAATACTATCTTCCCCTTATAGCTTGGCCTGAGAACCGGCGAACGACTTTTCATCAGGTCGGACATAGTTCCACCGAGTATTCCTTAGTCATCCACTGACTTGCGCATCGGAAGGGATTTGGTCGAACCCTAGATCCGACCCACTGATGAGCTTCCTGTGTTGTAGGTCGCTGGGGAGATAGCTCGGCCACAACTCGGTCCGGTATCCTTAGCTCGGTCCGAAGCCCCTCCAGCCCGAAGATAAGCTCGTCCAGTGTCCTGAAGGCTGCCTACGTCCTCCACGTCAACGGCATCCTTTGGGCCATCTGTCAACATCCGTGGTCAGAAAACATCCTGAAACAAGAGTTGCTTAAGAACCTTAAAAGGGCGACTCAAGTCGTTTCTACACCCTTGATAACAAGATTTTTTTCCAACCCATTATCTAGTGCAAATCCTAAACCATGTATGGTTATAAGGTCATGTTTCTGTGATTCAATATTAAACAGATTTAGTAGCTTTTCTAGTATTCAATTTCAGTAAAAGAATCAGGTACAGTGAGTTTACATTGGGTAATCTCAAGTGGAATGCCATGTATATGGGTTAAATGGCATGTCCAATCATGCTAGCATGTACAATAATAGGGGCATATGCGTGAAAGTGAACAATGCAAGCATATTGGATATTATTTCAAAACATTGACGATGAATGCATCAAATGTTTGACATTACAAAGTTAATATCATATATATATTTCAAAACAATGAAGATGAATGCATCAAATGTTTGACGTTACAAAGTTAATATTATCGAATTCTTTAAATGAATATTTTTAGTAATTACACGGGTAAACTCACACTATTAATTGCCTAATAGCAGAGCATTTGTATGATTACTATAAATAAGACAAGATAATATACTATGCAAGTATAAAACAAATTTTTATAATGCCAAATATTATCCAAAAAAATTAACTTCTTTTGAATGTCAATTGTTAATATGTAAAAAAATAACTAAGCATGCACTAAATACATAAAAATGAGTGTGCAATAGAGTATGTGAATTTCACATCAAACTATAAATTATGTCAAAATCAAATTTTAATGCACTTATAAAGTCCAAATTTCATAACGGTATGCTTATTAATATTAATAAAATAATGATGTGAATACACATAAAAAAATTTAACATACATATGTATGAATTTGACCTCATGCATGAAGATGAAAGACTAGATAAAATATTTTAGCTTATATATGTGCAAGGTGAAACTATAAGTTAGTTTTCAACTACCGATATAATCCCCACTCATTTAAGTGCTTGGTGAAGCTAGCTAATTGATGCTTCCCTTAATATTTTGATGCTTAATATTGTTCACACGTTGTCATCATCAAAAAGGGAGTCCCAACACATAAGTTATTAATATGATTCCCCATTTTACATTAGATATTAGAAAAGATAAACATTAAGCTTTGGTATCTATTTTATATTGGGCCCTTGGAGTTAATCATTAGGAATCCAAATTCCTTTAGAATTTGATTTTCTAAAATGTATATAAGAATAATTCTTTAAATTATGCATGTTTTTAATGAAATTTATAACATATGCATTCTTTTCATGTTTGCTTAAGTTCTTAGGAATCCAGATATTTATATCATGCAATTTACCATGATTAATGGAATTTATCTTTTATACATATATTTTTATTATACACATAAGTATGATTCCTTTTAACTTGTTTGCCTTGTAAATTATTATGAATATGTTTCCTTTAATCATTATAACTTAAGTCCAAACTTAGAATTAGAACCATGTTAATAAAAAGTATCTTGCTTAAATTTTCTTTTTATTAGTTAAATTTATTAACATTCTTAGCAATCACATCATATTTCAATTTGATAGTAGAAATATTATTATCATGTTCTATTATTCTAATGTTAAGTGCATTACATTCCTTATTGAGCAAAATATTTTCTTCTTTTAAGGTTATTATTTTCTTTAATAAATTTTATTAATATAAAGACTATCATCTAACTTTAAACATTTAGATAGATTCATTTCATGCTCATAAATTAACAAGTCATGTTTCAATGACAATGACTTATAATTGCAATTTTACTTCTTGTATCTAACATACATGTCATTGAATGCAATAATTATTTCATTATTATCATCTAAGTTAGAGGTTCTCATCTTAATATGCCACAAAATACTTGTATGTATTATTTTATTGATCTTTCTTTTCTTCAGCTGATGAATCTGAATCGTCCCATGTAACGACCAATGTATTATTCTTTTTTTCTTTGAGTCGTGTTGAATTTATTGACGTTTAAGCTTTTCAACTTCAATAGAGGGTAATCCTTCGTTATCTGTTCTGGTATATTACAATAATAATCACAATCGTTAGTAATTTTAACATTAGACGTATACTTTCCTTTTAGGAATTTTAGGAATTTTTCTGAATTTCCTTACTAAGATGTTTATTTCTTCATCATCATCTAAGTCTGAGTCGTTGATGGTGGAAGACACATGGATGTAATGGATTTCTTCTTAGAGTTTTTTAGCACTTATCCTCGAAGTTTACTTTGTATGTATGAGAGTCCCAATCAAGTCTTTTAGGGCCAGGGTTTAAAGGTCGTTTGCTTCCTCGATTGTTGTCGTATTCCTTCATTTTGGAGTGAGGGCTCGAAAAATCTTCCAAACCATCTTGGATTAGGAGTAAGTCTTTCCGAATGGTATCAGTAAATTTGTGAAATTTGTGATGTTCGTAAAATGCATGTATATCTCTGGGATCATCTCATTATCTTTCATTTTGAACAATTAAAATCTATAAACAAGTACAGAAATTTTAGATTCCTCAACTTTACTTGTTCCTTCATAACGTACCGCAAAGATGTGTCAATTTTAATGTGTGTGTAATAGTTGACACGATTCGCTTCGATGTTGTATATTGTATAGAATAAGACATTAGTGGCTTTGAAGTCGAGGGTTACTAAAGCTTTCTCTTCATTCGTCTATTGAGAATACAGAGTGATGTGTTTGCTATTAGGCATCTCCACGATGTTTCACAGTTCGTAGTTGATAGACTGAAGATATATCATCATTATTCTCTTTCAGTAACTGTAATTGGAAGGGTGATCTTGTTGTGGATGGCTTTCAAGGGATTGTGTTGATCCATAGATTGTTACCATCTTTTCAAGCTTTAGAGGGCTTTATCGGGTTCTGATACCAATTGTTAGAGATCAACTGAGGATGGATTCTTGTACACTAAACAATTATGATTAGTGAAAGATGAATAATAACCAAATTGCAGTGATAGTAGGTAGCAGAAAATAATTAAATGGCTACAATTATGAAAAGAGAAGAGACAGTCCAAACCAGTCAACATTAATTGCAAACACAAGTTTATGTTGGTTCGATTTTTTAGACAAGAAGATTATCTTGGTTCGATGTTCTAGTCATACTTCAATCCCCAAGCTATATGATTTTCAATTACTTTTCTCTTGAAATATCATAAGAGTAAAATCTTACAACTTGACAAACAAGCTTAGACTGAAGCAGTCAAAATCTAAGAGCAAATCTTTTCTCTCTCAACAGTAAATGGAAAACTTTTAAGTATGAAAAGGACAAATTCTCTTAAAGCCTTGAATTCACGTGCTTGTGGATCAAAGAAAGATTAAGAATAGTTTTATATTCTGTAGGATTAAGAACATGAAGTATAGAAAAGCATTGGACCAAATTTTGCCTTTTCTTGGCACTAAAAGAGATAAGAAATCAAAGATTTAAAGATTTACAACTACCAAGTGTTATATTTTGTTCTGAACAAATGATGGTTAAGTCCATATTTATAAAGATGAAAAGTCAACAAAAATGATCACAAATATAAATGTTGCAATGGTTCAAAAACGATTATATTATGAAAAGTTCAAAGCAAATAACATGACTGTTAGTCAACTAACATAATTATTAGTTGACTAATGGTTCAAGGTCAAATAAGAGTTTGCATTTTGTATTAGTTGACTATAGACTCATTAATCGATTATTGGTTAAAGTCCAAATTTACACCAATCATTATTAGCCGACTAGGGAATGGAGTAGTCGACTAATCAATACAATAATAGAAAATCACATTTTTATTAGTCGATTATTGTACAGGTTAGTCAACTAATGATTCAAATCAGTGAAAAATTATTAGTTTATATCAGTGTTATAAAAGACGGTTTCATTATGTACGCGGTCTAGGAGCGCATAAACGGATTATCCGGATTACGCGAAAATGAATAATTTAGTATATAAATAAATAATAAGTTTATGCGTGCGTGTTTATGTAAGTAAAAAAATCTTAAAAGATTGGAACAAGGAAAAAGTCATCAATATTTAAAAAAATGGATTAATTAATACTAAAATATTAGCAACATCAAGACGATTAATACATAAAATAACTAAAGTCTAATATCAAAAGAAATTTACGCACAAAACATAAACATTTAGTTTTACGTCCAAGACAAAAGCATGTCAAACATAACTACTTTGAAATTAAACTGATTTTATGTTTTACGGGTTGGGTTTCTTAACTGGTTGGGATTTTTTAGTTGCCGATTATGCACACACATATCCACGTATGCGGGCGCATAACATTTATGCGGCCGGTCGCATAATTCGGCCGCATATCTTAATTTTCATGCGATCAAAGGCCGCCTCCTTATATGCGGCCACATATAACTTGTTTTAGAACACTGGTTTATGACTAGAAATGTGATTAGTCGATTAATGGAAGCTAGACTTTAAACATCAAGTATCAGAGATATGTTACTCGACTAAAAGTGTTGTTGGTAGATTAACACTTGAAACCAATGGTTAGGCTTAGAATCAACTTGTCAAATCAAGTTTGAAGTCATAATTGTTCTAAGTCTTAAAACTATTGGTTGAAGTGTGCGTCTTTAAGATTTTAACATCATGACTATGATAAGAGAATAAAATGTACATCAATAAACAATAGAGAATAATGGGTATCATATGAATATGAGGCTAAGATTCATATGCGGTTCTAAAATTCCACACTCCGCTATTTTTTGGAGAATCGAAACCGTTCATTTTGATCTACATATTTTAAACTCCAAAGCACCAAATATGGGGTGAGCCTAATGGAGTTTGCCCGTTTTCTATCCGTTGCAAATTTAGCGATTTTTTATGAATAGAACTTTTGTGATAGGTGAATAAATTGGCAAGAAAAACTCTTGGGTTCACACGGAATTCGGTATTTTGGGGGTTTTAAAAATATGTACATTAAAATGAATGGTTCCTATTCTCCAAAATAATAACTGAAGGTGGACTTTTGGAGGTAGCGTACGAGGCTTAGCCTCATATGTCATATGATATCCACATTATTCAATAAACAATAATACAACAAGAATAAGCTTGATCGATATCGATAATGTCCAAGTTGTCATCAAATGATAGGTCCATTCTTGAGCCTTGGCGCCTCATCAAATGCTTCCTAATAGCTGCACAAATCATCTTAGCTGCACAAATCATCTTAGTACACGTAGAGGACTTGATCATTATCAAAACGATGTAATCCAATATCCAACAACTATGTAATACTTGAAGAATTATGATAACGGGAAATATCATGGTAGCAAGTTGGAGTGCATATGTTCATGGTTTTCTTTCTATTCATTTTCTTCTTGGTTTTTCCCTTTTAGGATGATTGTTGATGTTTATATCCTAATCTACACTTTCTAGAATTATGTTTCAATTCACCCGTTATTTTTTCAAAACTCTCTTGACTGCTACTGAACTTGTTAATTTTCTTGTTAAGATTTTCAATTTCATTCTATAATTACTTAATATTAACTTTAACTTTCTTTTTCTTTATGCACTTTTAAAGTCAAGTAGCAATAGTTTTTCTTTTTTACTAGATCAAAATTTTAATTTTCAAGATTTTCTATTCTAGTAATGTGTCACGCCCCGCTTCCCATTATACTTGGGAGCGAGGACGCGAGCGGGCCTGCTTGGGCTGGAGCGGTGAAACTCCAACCCAATAAGCGTCTGTGGGTAAACCGTAAACAGGTTCTTGCATTCAAACTCGGAACAAAAAGGAAATTTCATTATCATTATATCGATGCCCAGATTTACAAGTACACAAATAAGGCCAACTTGGCCATTAGATACAGAAACGCAAACAGAATTACACTTGAATATAAATACAACAAATATTATTCTTAAGCAGCGTTGCGAAGGCACGTTGTTCTCCAGCGGCAGATCTCAGCGTCTGGGCACCCTAGTCAGGCTGCTCAGTCTCAAGCCTTGCTCCTCTGCAAATCTGTCTAATACCTGATGTATATTTCACAGACAAGGAAATATACGTCAGCGAGGGTCGCTCGGCAAGATTTAAAAACATTAGTAGGAAAAGACCCTCGGCAAGGTTATAATAGGATTTACAACTATGATGCCAACAAGATAGTACATAGCAGCATATGGAAACATGTGAGCATAACATGTGTAGTGTGTAGAGCAGTGAGCATGAGTGGTGTAGTGTGCAAAGTAGCAACGCAACAAGGTGTAGTGTGTAAAGTAACTGGCATGGTAGGTGTAGTGTGTACAGTAATAGACGCGACAAGTGTAGTGTGCACAGCAATAGTCGTGACAAGTGTAGTGTGTACAGCAAAAGGTGTAGCAAGTGTAGTGTGCACAGCAATAGTCGATCATGACAATAGTTTTAGCAGTTTACGTTGTAGCATCAACAGAGGTAAAGCGAAGGGTGCATCAATCATTCAATCAATCTCCTATCTAGTGACAAGCCCAGTGTCCGAGGGGGAGGTGACCAGCATCACACCCAAGTCAACGGGAGCTACCCGTGACTCTATACTCACCGACCCGGCCAGGTGTCGGTCAAGTTCACCACTAGAGTGTAATCCAGCTTTCCAGCCTCTACTACACTAGACTACCCCACCCAAAGTGTTTTGCTGGAACACGAGCCAGCCGAATCCATATTACAAGCACGCCCGAGTTTGTCAACTTGCATGACATCACGATTTCACGATTTCGCCTCTTGGGCGCACGATTCATAATTTCACGATCTTTCTCAAGTTATGTCATTCCGTAATTGCCCGAAGGCCCAATGATCCGTAAATTGTCCGAAGACCCAAATATCTGTAATTGCCCCGAGGGCTCGGTTTTCACAATTCGATAGGGTGCACAGCACATGATAAATCGAATGACAAGAAATAATAGCATTTCATGTGTATCGTTTAAGCGCTAAAACAACCAATACAATAAAAGGATTCATTAAAGACTTTTCCGAATATGAAAGTTGCTCACTAGGCAGTACCAAAGATGTGCGTTACTTTTTAAGTTTAGTACACGGTAAAATACTTGCGTCTTTGGAAAAAGTCTGAAGAAAGTAATATACTTGCGCTATCAAAAGTTGTAGGAAAGAAACCATATATTTGCAGGTTGTATATACTTGCAAGGGGTAATTACTTACGCCTTTGAAAACTGGTAGAAGGTAAAATACTTGCAAGGGGTAAGAACTTGCACCATGAAAATTAGTAGGGAAAATAGTATACTTGCTTGGAGCGATTCGAGTTTTTGGGTGTCCAGGTGTTCGTAACAGTGGACGCGAAACATCTGCGAGATCGGATTCCGATATTATTCTAAAAGTGTTAAAACCAATAACATTATAATCCAGCATGCAATTAGTGTTTATACCAACATGTCTATACTTACTGATTTTATATAAACTAATTTATCCATGCTAACACCTATAATTAATGTCTAGTGTACAATGTCAGGTCTTTAAATAATTGAACCAATATATAGTACATGCAGTAGGTAACATGCATCTATGGGTTAAAGTGTACAACAAGTAACAACAATTTATAATATAAAAGTAATAACACTCACTCATTTGTAACACTGTGTATCAAATTAAAAGTATATCACTCACATTTCTTCGAGAGCACATGCCGTTGCGTTTCTTGCAGGTGGAGCATGCGGCGATGGGGGAGTAGGGCGCGGCGATGGGGATCTCGGGGCCTGACGTCGAGGTGGCGGGGCGAGCTTGGGCGGAGAGTGCGGAGGTCGGGTCGGGGAGGGCGGCTTCGGGCGAGATCGGGGCGACGGTGGCTAGATCCAGCGGTCGACGGCGGATCGATGGCGTCGCGACGATCGGGGCTCGGCGGTCGACTGAGCGAGGTCGGGCGGCGGCGCTTCGACACGGAGCGGCGACGACTGTGATTGGGGAAGGGAGAGCGATCCGAGGCGATGATGTGGGCGGCGGGCGCTGGGCCAGTGGCGAGATCGGGGCGGCCTGGCGGTTGTGTGGGCGGAGCTTTGAGCCGGCCGGAGGAGCTGTAGGAAGTGAGAGGCTCGGCTTCGGGGTTGTGTGCAGGGGTCAGATCTGGTGGGGCGCTGGCCTGGGGAATGGCGGATTGGGCGGTGGCGAGGGCTGGTGAAAGAGAGGGATCCGAGGGGATTGGGCTTGGCGATGTTGTTGTTGGCGGTGAGGTTGGCTAGAGGTGTGTTTGGCGGAGAAGAGGTGAGAGGGTTTGGCGATGTCTGCGCTTCGGTTGGGGGTGGTCTGGGTCGGAGAGGAGCTAGGGGGTGGGTTCACGGCACTTGGTGGCTTGGGGAGATGACGCGAAGAAGGAGAAGAACAGGGGAGATGATGAAGAGAAAGAAGAGGGGAGGCTGTTGCGTGATGTTGAGGGGCCTAGAGAAATTATTATATAATTGGGTGTAGGCCTAGGTTATGGGCTTGGGTTAAGAATTAGGAATGTGTTTGAATTTCCCAATTAATAAAGAAAATTGATTAGTATTAAATTGTTTTATTAGGGAAAATAAGGGCTAATCAAGTATAGGTTTAATGGGTTGAAATAAGGAAAGTTTGAAAGAAAATTAATAGGTTTTATCAGGATGAAAAGATGGAAAGTTTTCATTTGGGTTTTAAAAGTTTTAAATATTTTGAAATTCAAATTTTGAATTGAAAAATTATAGATAGAAAGGAGTATTAAAGGAAATCGTTAGAAGTTAATAATAATAATAATAATAATAATGTAAATAATAATAAAAACTATTACGTATAAGGCTAGCAACTGGTACGGGTACGGGTTAGATATGTCCAACTACGGATACTGGGAAAACACACGAGAGAAATACGGATAAAACGTAACGACGAAAACTGGTCGTTACATAATGCTATTAGACAATATACAAGGTAAATTTTCAAATTTAGTATCTTATCTTTCAACATGATAATTTTCTCATCAATCTCCTAAACTAGATTAGCATTTTCTAATTATAATTTACCTATTTCAATCTTAGTATTATTAAGTTTAAGGTTTCTATTTTAAAGTTCACTTTCATCTATGTTTTGGATTAGTTCTTTAATTTCTTTCTGTAGTGACCCTGTGCTATGAGGAACAAACACTAGAGGGGGGTGAATAGTGTTTTATAAAATTATAAGGACTTTACGCCAAATAAAACCCTACTTAACCAACAAATGCGGAATATAAGAAATGATCAACAACACAAATAATAATGCAATGCTAACAAGCAATCTACCCTGGTTCGGTGCCACCCAAGTCTCCCCGACTTGTTACCGGTGCCCTACTCCAGCAACACCCGGATACCCTCCAGATACTCTAGCAAACCGCTAGAGAATTCCTTTAGCCCACTTGTGGAAAACCTCCAACAAGTGCAATCGACCTACAATCGATGTCCGTGTATCCCACAACCCGGGAACACGTAAAGTACCTTAATCCCACAACTTGGGACTAAGCACACTCTCACAAACCGAGAGCAAAACAAAATCTTGACTCCCACAACTTGGGATCAAGCCAATCCTCTCAACACTGAGAGTATACCACAAATATGAAGTATAAAGAATGAAATATAAAACTTCTTACCACAAAATCCTATGCCTTGAGAAATACTTACCAATATGGGGCAAGAATGGATTTTGAGGAAGATGAGATCACCAAACCCTAGCTCCACCAAGATAGGAAGCAATAGATGGCTAGGGAGTAGATGGTGATTTGGATTCAAGCTATTAGCTTGATTAGCTCACAAAGAATGAGAATCTCTCTTGAGGAAATTAGTGCTCAAAGAGTAAGGGAGAGATTCTTGTGAGATGAGAGAGCTTAGAAATGAGAGTCAATGGCTCTTCTCAAAGGTGTGAAAATGTCTCTAATTTCAGCCTTGAATCCCTGGTTTGAAGCACTCAAACTTATATAGAGAAGAGAGAAAACGGTCACAAAAATCGTGGCATTAAATGCCCAACGGATCTATTTCAGAAGCTGCTTAATCGGTCTAAGAAGGATCATCAACCGACTAGATTGATAACTAGTCGGTCAGTGAACCTTCTTGGACCGACTAGATGGTTAACAGAGAAGATGGTGAAATCTGGGTAAGAACTAGTCAGTCTAAGAAGGATCATCAACCGACTAGATTGACAACTAGTCGGTCAGTGAACCTTCTTGGACCGACTAGATTTGAAACTAGTCGGTCTAAGAAGGATCATCAACCGACTAGATTGTCATTTAATGCATTAACCATCCTTCTTGAACCAACTAACTGGTCAACAGTGCAAAGGCTGAATTAATAAGGAACACTAGTCGGTCTGAGAAGAGACACCAACCGACTAGATCATCATTTAGTCGGTCGGTGAACCTCTTGGACCGACTAATTGGTCAACAAATGGTCTTGAATTGATTAGGATAACTTGTCGGTCTGAGAGGGATTTCCAACCGACTAAATCGTCATCTAGTCGGTCGGTGAACCTTCTTGGACCGACTAATTGACCAACAGTGAATGGGCTGAATTAAGTAAGGATATCTAGTCGGTTCAAGAAGGATTCCCAACCGATTAGATCGTCATCTAGTCGGTTGGTTCTTCTTCTTGAACCAACTAAGATGCATATGAAGCCGTGAAATGAAACGATAGGCCACGGGAAAGTTTCTAATGGCTTCTAAGGCAATCCTAGAGATACGATATGAAAGTTATGAATATTTCTAGGCAAGTACTACTCAAGGATTAACATTCTACTAAACCGAAGCTAGAAGACAATATAAATAACATGACGAACCGTCTTCGAAGCTTCAACATGGAGAATCCGAATCCATTGACTTCAAGAATACTCCTTGAGCTTTCAACAAAGCTCCAGGCACAACGATCACACGTTATGAGGTAGTCTTAGGACGTCGCTTGAGATGAACAAATTACTTTGGCGACGATCTCCATAATTCTTCAATGTCTTGAGTCTTTTTGTTGAATGACTTGAATATCTTCAACGTCATAGTGTTCGAAGCTTTTGACTCATTCATTCCTTTCTTCTCTTTGGATTGAATCTCCATTCATTTGTTGATGCCATTGGCTTGAGGTTTGAGGTAGCCTTTGAGTTCTTCAAGCCAATGCTTCCCCTTTGTTGATCTACCAAGTTCTCCACTTGAATCAACACATGTAGTCACTTTTGATCTTCTTGAATCTAATTGGTGACTTTTAAGCTAACTGCAAACACAAGAGTTAGTCACAATGATTTGTGTTTGATAATCATCAAAATCAAGGTGGAGAGTCCAATACTCAACATTCTCCCCCCTTTTGATGATGACAAACCAAATATAAACAAAACAAATAATTATGCATTAAATATACTTACTCCCTTGGCAATGATGCCAATCAAGTTAATATCAATAATCAATAGCATCATTCAGCATTTAATATAGTGTGTATCACATGAGGTTGTGTATATATCGCATGAATGACCAGAAATAATATGCATACACATTACAAATCATATAGGTGATACACATCATAAACATGAGCATGATTACCAATATATATAATGTAATCCATACAAACTAAGGTAATCACCAATGCTCCCCCTGAATCATATACATGAACGATCAAACATAAAGTCTATATGATTCAAGTTATTGGTTAACACTCAACATTTAATACGCATATCTTGTTTATTTCTCTCCCCCTTTGTCACCAACAAAAAAGATATGGGGGTATAGAAACACCAAATGCAACAATAGAGTGGAAAACATAAATGTATATCAATTGTAAAGTTCTCTAATGTAAAGTTACCAATTGAAAACTAGATATCGAAATAAAGATATCAAATGCAAGAGCACATATCCAACAACAACTCAATCACCCTCAATTAACATAAAAAGATAAGCAATAAGCATATGTGATAAAAGATTACAATAGATACTAATAGTAAAGAGTAGTGTGAGCAGTGTTAGAAAAGTGACAAAGCAAAAAATCATGACATTACTTGTGAAAGAAAAACAAGTGAACAAATAATGTCAAATACCCAAACAAATTCAATTATCACAAGATTTATAACATGAAGCATAAAGTGATAGACAGTCTTGTGATACCAATAATATACTTGGCAAGATAAATGACATGAGCATGATGAACCACATTATTGTGGAAGCAAAATCATCACATTGACATAGATCAATATTTTTAGCCAATTTAGTGCATGGAAAAAAATTCTATATTTTCATACAGGTAAATCTATTTAATCAATATAATCGTTGAGCGACGAAGTAAATAAACATGACTATAGAAATTCTTAACCATGTGTACAAAGTTATGTTATAATAACACACATTAAGTATAATGTCATGTGATATCAATAGTAGACATACCAAGTCATCTCCAAAAGTATCTTCAGCTAAACTCCACAAAGCATCTCCCAAATTAAGCATACCTAATATAAGTGAAGTGTGCGATGTGGGGTGACAAGGTGATACAATGAAAATGAATATCAAATATCTATATCACGCAAAAGTGTTATGCCAAAATAGAGATAGTAACATCATAAAACGTATGACATACACAATTCTAGCACCCTAGGAAACTAATTGAGACAATTGTCAAAAGAACCATAGTTCTAGCATGCATTCCAAAATAGATACTCACATAATGAGTCAAAGATAAGCATGGAATGCCATGAGCATAAGGAAGATAAGCACTATATCATACGCTCAAAAGTAGCATCAAACAAGATCATGTAAAGATGATATCCAATATAAATAGTCCAACAATTGTAAATATGATACCAAATGAAAATATGATATGTAGAGATGATACCAATTGTAATATAACAGAGTATGGCAAGCAGGCAAATACTGTCAAAATCATGATATTACTTGAGAAGGAAACCAAGTGAACAAATAGAGACATGATTTCATCCTAGCTCAATTATCACAAAGGATTCAACATGAGGCATAATGTGACAAAGCATCTTTTGAGCAAAGGCATAAAGATAGTCTACGTTCAAAGCAACAATGTAGGATATAAACGAATAAAGTTTATCATGAACATTGCATGCATGCATACCAATTGTGCGAATAGAATAAAAACTTGAGTAAGCACAATATAATCGGAGGTAGCATCAAAGAAGTCATAGTGCATCAAGATATATTCATGGAAGAATATCTATGACAGAATATACATATCATCAAACACAATATAAAGCTTATGTGATCGTGTAAAGCACAAGTTATCTCTAACATCTCATAAAAATAGCATAAAATATGAGCATGAGATAAGAGATGACATAGTGAGAAATACAGCTTGAAGATCACTAACTAATATGAATGAATGTTATGTCACTTGCGAAAATATCCTACATGAAAGATTTAGCTATAGGCATGAAAGATCTCTTGAATAAAACTATAGCTAAACATCAGTCATGAAGTAATTAAAAAAAGACAAGTAACATACATTGATCACCGCAAATCATATCAATACATCTCATAAAGATAACCATACAAACCATAAGAAAAGTATGAGATGTGTGGTGATACAATGAACAAATACACATAAAGATCCTAAATCATTAATATTATACATGGCATGAATTATGTATAACATGATGAAGTATAGCATGCCAATAAGAAATGAATCTTAAAAGAAGGAATTGAAAAATTTTCAATGAAGATTAAGATCAATATACTTAATACAGTCTAATAAACAAGCAAGCATGTCATACACAACAGTTATCATATCCAGAACATATAACAATCTTCACACATAAGCATGTATGTGAGGAATGCGATGTGTGATGACAACGTGTTCCAAATATATGAACATCAATAAACAACTAACCAAATCATTATATGAATGTTATAGCTATCATGATACATGAGTCGTAATAAGACATACATGACATACATGAACATGGCAGTCACATAAACAAACAATCTTCATGAGGGTGTGAAAAGAATGAGCTAATGAAGAAGTATGCTATATTACACAAATTCAATATATTAAAATACCAATTGTAAATTTGGTAGTCAAAACCAATATATTAAAATACCTATTGTGAATTTGGTAGTCAAAACCAATATATTAAAATACCAATTGTGCAAGACACATACTTACAACCATTAAGCTTTCCATATATATGTGCATCTCCAATGCACCATCCTTTCCTTTGAATTGATCCATCATTTGTAAATCAAGGAGTGTGTAGAGTAGGGATCTTGCACAACAATCTGACAATACAACAATTGGTGGTATCCAAAAACTTTTTGGATCCAATAGGTTAAGGAACAAAATCAAGTAGTCCAATAACCAAACATTTACCAATTGTAAATAACACTCATCAATAGAAATGCATGACATGCATTAATAGGAGTTATTATAATCACGAAAATCATACATATAAGGAATTAACAATTCTCAATCATTAGAAATTAGAAACACCTAGACTAATAATTCCTATGCATATGATTTAGTCAAGCAACATCATTATGAATACACATATCTAATACAATAGTGTGTGCTAGAAAGATTCCTCGTTCAATATGCATATGTGCAGAAAATAAACATTCACGGCACAACACATATTGAAGGAAGGCATGAAAAGTAATACCACAAAGAGTGTGCATGAAAAGCATAAAGTATTAATTTTCAAAACCAAATTTCTCTTTCCTTTGGCATATCAACAAGATAGAAAATCACCAAGGGTTAGAGAAATCAACTAATCTATATGCACAACATAAAATGAGAGAAATATAATGGCATATAATTATGTTGGGGGTAGTGGACGAACTCAACTAATCTGATACCAAATGTAATGTCCTGATAGCAATCAAACATGTCATACTCCCTCAAAATCATACAAACTAAGCAAACTTGGGAGTAGAGGACGAACTCACATACATATATGGGTACAAAAAGATAATCATACAAGCATGGTACCCAAGCAATGAAACGCAATATGAGTCGCAAGAGAATATGTCATTCCTAATATATGATTCTATATGTGTGTTCATACCATGCCTAGAAACAATCTTAGGAATCCAAAAGATAGCGATTTGGGATTCTTAAGAAGAGGTTGTTGAGGCATGAGTAGGAAGTTGGGATGCATGCTTGTGAAGTGGAACATAAATATAAGCGTATCCCGTGTGTGAAACATGCAAATGAGCATTAGTTCTAACATGAAAATATTTAAGCCACATGTTATAAATAATCCTCGAATAAACATATGAGTAAGGATTATGAATACACAATGCACATTGGTCAAGAATTTGACACACGTGAAACACATAGACATGAATGACATACGAGGCACACAATATGCAAACGTAGAATATGCATGAGATAGTCTCAAACACAAAGTGACATCTACATGCATCCAACACACATGGAAACCAAATGTAAGAATACACTTACAACATTAAGCTCCCCCTACTTTGGTGCATCACTTAAGCACCAACAACTCCATTTGAATGAAAATCTTTGCAAATCAAGGAGTTGGTAGGGTTGGTATCCCACTGTGGATTGAACCAAGAAAACATAATTATGGTATCCAAAAACCTTTTTGGATCCTATGGGTTAGTCAACAAGTTTAACAAACTAAATTCAAGTAATTGTAACCCAAATCCTAATGTAAGCATACACAATGTTTATGTTGCATGTAATCATGTTACAAGATAAATATTTAACCAAATACATGCATATACCAATTATACCAAAAATAAGTATATATATATATATATATATATATATATATATATATATATATATATATATATATATATATAAAATAATCCAAACGCATGACATGTATCACATGCAACAAAACATGAATATGAGCCAATGCATGTGTTGCAAGAAGAAATATTAAATATTCTAAATATGAAAATCATAAACACAATGATTTACAAATAATCATGCAATGAAAATTAAATTCAATATGAATTTACGTTTCTAATCACACATGACCATGTAAGGCCAAAATGCAAACAAAAGAATAAATCAATTCTTAACACAAATGCTTTGGTACCCATAAAATGAATATAAACTTATGGTACCAAGTAATGAAGGGTCAACGAAAACTAACCCTTCGGAAACCAAGTCCAAGAGGACTGTGATTTCCCAACATAATCATCATTCAAAATAATATTATGAATATAAGATTGCACATACATATCCTTAGCATGAGTGCTAGTGTTCTTAGGACCCCAAATAGTGTATGATTTGGGAATCCTATTCCTAGTGGTTGCATGCATAAAAGGTTGATTTCTACGTGGTGCATGTGGCCTAGGAGCATGAGATCTAGCAAGAGCATGCGGAACATTGTGTTGTGCAAAAGCATGATGATGGGCATATGATCCATGGTGTGGTGTTGCATACATACGTGGATGAATATGAGGTGTGTATGCATGAGGATGATCATGAGAATAAGCATGCACATGTGGATGTGATGTGTGATCATAAGCATGTGAAGGTGCATGAGCATGAGTACGTGCATGAGAGTGTCTCAAATGAGTGTTTGCACGTGCTCGTGGGTGTGGAACATAAAAACCATCATTAGTAGAAATGTGAGGAGTGGATGTATTCCTACGTGTATTGGTGTACATGAAAGCATGTCCCTTCCTTTGATGTCCAACCAAAGTGGGTTTCTTTCCAAAGGAGGGAGGAATAGCAGTGGTGGTTTCCTTAGTAGTAGAACTACCCAAGTTGTTATAGACACCACTCGTGGATGCACCGGAGGATGGCCTCACTAAATCTATAGTTTTTTCACTATAGGAGGTGCGTGCATTCAAGATGGATGCATGTGTGGTGAGCTCATGCACTTGGGATTTGAGATTCTCATTCTCAATGCCCAAACAAGTGTTTTGAGATTGAAGATTTTCAATCTCAAGATCGTTACTATCCACAATGGAAACACGATCAAGTTGAGATTTGAGGGACTCCACCTCATTTCTCAACATGCCATTTTGAGTAAGCAAACTTGCTTTCTCAATAGCGAGTGTCTCAACAATGGTGTCATTGTTAGAGGTGCTACATGAAGATGTGTTAGAGAGACTAGAATTCTTATTCTTAGCATCACAATATTTATGCATAAGCTTTTGATATTTATCAAATAATTGCTTAAGTTCAATTTTAAGATCATACGTTGTTACCTCTTCCTCGTTGCTATCGCTTTCACTTGAATTGCTTGATTCGTCACTAGAGTCGTCCTCTTGTGCTATCAAGCCCATGAATGAATCCCTTTCATCATTAGAGGAAGAACACTCTGAGGTGGACTCTTCTTGCTCCGCTAGCATGTGCCATATTTGATATGCCGTTGTTGCCTTGAAAACACGCATAAGAATGTTATGAGATAAATACTCAAGCAAGATATCCATTACCTCTTGATGTTTCTTCACCAATTATTTTTGCTTATTTGTCCATTCATGTTCGGAAGTGGTAGGCGCACGAAGGGGCTTTTCCACAAGCTTCCAATAATCCTCATCGATGGATTGAATATAGGCCTTCATCTTCACACACCAACTTTGATAGTTGGGTCCAATGAGATATGGTGAAATAAGACTTCGTGTGATGTTGTTGTTGGTTGCCATAGCTATAACCTCACTCTGATACCAATTGTAGTGACCCTGTGCTATGAGGAACAAACACTAGGGGTGAATAGTGTTTTATAGAATTATAAGGTATTTACGCCAAATAAAACCCTACTTAACCAACAAATGCGGAATATAAGAAATGATCAGCAACACAAATAATAATGCAATGCTAACAAGCAATCTACCCTGGTTCGGTGCCACCCAAGTCTCCCCGACTTGTTACCGGTGCCCTACTCCAGCAACACCCGGATACCCTCCGGATACTCTAACAAACCGCTAGAGAATTCCTTTAGCCCACTTGTGGAAAACCTCCAACAAGTGCAATCGACCTACAATCGATGTCCGTGTATCCCACAACCCGGGAACACGCAAAGTACCTTAATCCCACAACTTGGGACTAAGCACACTCTCACAAACCGAGAGCAAAATGAAATCTTGACTCCCACAACTTGGGATCAAGCCAATCCTCTCAACACCGAGAGTATACAACAAATATGAAGTATAAAGAATGAAATATAAAACTTCTTACTACAAAATCCTATGCCTTGAGAAATACTTACCAATATGGGGCAAGAATGGATTTTGAGAAAGATGAGATCACCAAACCCTAGCTCCACCAAGATGAGCAGCAATAGATGGCTAGGGAGTAGATGGTGATTTGGATTCAAGCTATTAGCTTGGTTAGCTCACAAAGAATGAGAATCTCTCTTGAGGAAATTAGTGCTCAAAGAGTGAGGGAGAGATTCTTGTGAGATGAGAGAGCATATAAATGAGATTGAATGGCTCTTCTCAAAGGTGTGAAAATGTCTCTAATTTCAGCCTTGAATCCCTGGTTTGAAGCACTCAAACTTATATAGAGAAGAGAGAAAACGGTCACAAAAATCGTGGCATTAAATGCCCAACGGATCTATTTCAGAAGCTGCTTAATCGGTCTAAGAAGGATCATCAACCGACTAGATTGACAACTAGTCTGTAAGTGAACCTTCTTGGACCGACTAGATGGTTAACAGAGAAGATGGTGAAATCTGGGTAAGAACTAGTCAGTCTAAGAAGGATCATCAACCGACTAGATTGACAACTAGTCGGTCAGTGAACCTTCTTGGACCGACTAGATTTGAAACTAGTCGGTCTAAGAAGGATCATCAACCAACTAGATTGTCATTTAATGCATTAACCATCCTTCTTGAACCAACTAACTCGTCAACAGTGCAAAGGCTGAATTAACAAGGAAAACTAGTCGGTCTGAGAAGAGACACCAACCGACTAGATCATCATTTAGTCGGTCGGTGAACCTTCTTGGATCGACTAATTGGTCAATAAATGGTCTTGAATTGATTAGGATAACTAGTCGGTCTGAGAAGGATTTCCAACCAACTAAATCGTCATCTAGTCGGTCGATGAACCTTCTTGGACCGACTAATTGACCAACAGTGAATGAGCTGAATTAAGTAAGGATATCTAGTCGGTTCAAGAAGGATTCCCAACCGATTAGATAGTCATCTAGTCGGTTGGTTCTTCTTCTTGAACCAACTAAGATGCATATGAAGCCGTGAAATGAAATGATAGGCCACGGGAAAGTTTCTAATGGCTTCTAAGGCAATCCTAGAGATACGATATGAAAGTTATGAAGATTTCTAGGCAAGTACTACTCAAGGCTTAACATTCTACTAAACCGAAACTAGAAGACAATATAAATAACATGACGAACCGTCTTCGAAGCTTCAACATGGAGAATCCGAATCCATTGACTTCATGAATACTCCTTGAGCTTCAACAAAGCTCCAGGTACAACGATCACGCGTTATGAGGAAGTCTTGGGACGTCGCTTGAGATGAACAAATTACTTTGGCGACGATCTCCATAATTCTTCAATGTCTTGAGTCTTTTTGTTGAATGACTTGAATATCTTCAACGTCATAGTGTTCGAAGCTTTTGACTCATCCATTCCTTTCTTCTCTTTGGATTGAATCTATATTCATTTGTTGATGCCATTGGCTTGAGGTTTGAGGTAGCCTTTGAGTTCTTCAAGCCAATGCTTCACCTTTGTTGATCTACCAAGTTCTCCACTTGAATCAACACATGTAGTCACTTTTGATCTTCTTGAATCTAATTGGTGACTTTTCAGCTAACTGCAAACACAAGAGTTAGTCACAATGATTTGTGTTTGATCATCATCAAAATCAAGGTGGAGAGTCCAATACTCAACACTTTCCATTTTATGAACATATCTTCTTTTTCATTTATTGCATAATCAAGTTGACTTTTATAGCTTGCACGTTTTTTTATTTTAATGTACGCGGGCTCAAGTTCTTCTAAGTAATTTACTAGTTTTTCATTGGCACCTTCTAAACTAATAATGTTTCCATTATCCAGCATACTACTAGGATCAAATTCTAAAAATTCTTCGTTCGAATTTATCTTATCATTTACCATAAATCATGTCTTTCACTCGCATACTGAGGCATCTTTTGAACTTTCCTCGGCATCACTTTCACCCCAAGTTACCAGCATCTCTCTTTTGAAGCTTCTTCTGCTATCCATTGTTCCTTATATTATTCTTTTATCAATAAGCGGTCAGCTTAAATCTGTCCCTTTTGTTGCACTGAAAGCACCAGATCATTGTTTCATCAACCTCATCGCTTGTTTCATCAACCTCGTCGCTTCTTTATCTCTTACTTCCAAAAATGTTCTCGGTTCTTTTCTTATTGTTTTTCAAGAATATTTGAAGTTCTTGGTCAGGAAAGCATTTTATCATCTGTTGAGTTGTCATCAATATCATGAACCGGCTGTCTTTGATACTTTGAAATTCGATATTTTGACAACAACACTCTTTTAAAGATTCTCTTCTTTCTCAGTTTTTTGAGCATCTTTTCCAAACATCTGAAGTTGGACATGCGCTTTCCCATAAGTCACTGTAAGGAAATATCTACCAAATCATGATGCTTCTTGATGGCTGTACATTTCTAAAGCTAATCACTTGAAAGTAAGTATAACATTTTTCCTGCCAAGTCCTCTTAGATGTCCTTGCCTAGTGTCTTTAGGGAATACAATATCTGCAAAATGACCAAACATAGCATCAATAGATTCCTCATGCAGTAAAAATTTTCTATTTCTGCATAAGCATGTGAATACATGTTTTCTTAACTTCTGTAGTTTCCTTGTGAGTTACCTTTTGTCTAGTCCAGATCTGTTTTGCAGTGGTGCATGAACTGGTGCATGAACTGATACGATAAAATTCAATCTTTTGCTTGAACAACAAAATATGATGTTCATGGTATTAGCATTAAGACTCTCTAGCCTATCATTTTCTTTTAATTCATACATCCAACAGTTATTATCTTCCATAAAGTAATGGCTATTCCCTTGATATTGGTTGTCATTCTTTGCTTCCAGTAACTATAATCAGTTTTATCAATCAAAAATGATCGATTGAACGACGGGTCTACTTTTTGATTTTTTGATTCATTAGTATAGTGTGTAAGATTTGTACCATGATGGTCAAAATCAATTAGATTGTGAGTCTACTTTGAATCTTGACCAATTGAAACCCTAGGGGCTGAATAGGATTTACAACACACACAAACATTCAATCACACAAATAATAGCGAAGTCAGGCAGACACAATAAAAGTTAGTTAATAATGTTTACCATTTGCCTACGTCTTCGACCTCACCCCACGAATTTACTCCTTTTTTAAATACCAAAAAATGACTTGATCACACTTATGGGTGGTAATCCAAATCATTATCAAAATAATAAATAAGGTTTCAAATAAAGCACAGATAACTTCAAAAAACAGTTTGCGATTAATTAAAAAAATAGCTCTAAAAATAACTAATCTAATTAACACAAAGAGCAAATAATCAGATTAATATCATTGAAAAATTCTGGATTTCTGGTTTGAATTGGCTGACCCGTAACAGATTTGATGAAGGTTGAAACATTGACTGTGCTAAAAATAATCACAATTCACTTGAGAAAACTCAACCAACAACTCTCACGTGAGCTCTCGTCGCTGCAGCACTGCCATGTGCCTGAGTGTGGCCTGATCACATTACAGCACACTTCACTTTGATGCATGGTTTCTGACACAGACGTCGTGCGTGAAAGTGCATCGTTTGTTCTGGGGGCCGCCTCCAATGCCCACTAACGTGCTCATATGAGGAAAGCAGACACGCAGGAATGATTGACACCGCATGGATCCTGCCATCTGTGGGTCGCTTTCGCTGCCATTGATATGCATATCCACATGCAGGATTGTCGAGAAAAGGACCGTGTGATGTCAATTGCTGCTCTGAAAATGACTGAATACTAGCTCGCTATAGATAACACAGTGTTAAGCCAAGTTGATTTTTTTTCCTTCTCTTTTTTGCGTTCATGATTTTTTAAAGAAAAAGCTCACTTCTTTTTATTCCCTTTTACCTCAAAACTCTATGCCTTTAAGTGGGCTTATTTACAATTTGGGCTTCAAACTTTTAAGGCAAGCTTTAAATACCATAATTAAAATTTTGGGCTAAAGTATATATGTTTAACAGTAATTAATATAAGCCAATTTTAATTTAGTTTTTCATAAATAAATGTGTCAAAATTAATTATAATTTGGCTTTAATTAATTTAATTAAACCTATTTAATTTGACAACAAATTTTCAATTAAGTTTAGGCTAAATTTAATTAGGGTTAGCAAAATTAATTTAAATTATTTTAATTTATTTTGACGGAAATAAATTTGCCAAAATAATTTTACAAATAGTTTTTAGTTGATTTAATTAAACCTAAATAATGTGACCATAAATTTGTTTAATTTGACCTCAAAAATTAAATCAACATGTCTCAAAATATACAAACACATTAATTACCAATTGAATTGTTTGTTATCATTAAAATTTAAAAATATAGCTAACTGGATAACTAGTTTGGCTAACAATAGTGTGATTGTAAGCAGCGATACTCAACGAATTATTAACTTGAAGTCACATTTTTAACCGATGGATCAGTGACACCTATATTATTTTTTGGACAAGGGGAATCCGTTTTTAGTGAAAATATGTGTTAGAGATGCTTTTAAAAGTTTGTATATTTGGGTATCAGTTAGATTCAAATTCCAACCCGCCATCTGATATGGAAACTCTCAAGTGGATCTGCATAGATACTGGAGACATGTTGGACTTCTAAATTATCCCAATTAGGATGATGTACTCTGAATATAGTAAAAATGAAAAATTCTCAAGGACTTCTATGATCTAATTGTTGGTATAACTGTGTAGCATGATTTTTCAAACAAATTGGGTAAAGTGTTCAATTGAGAGACAAATTACATGCTATTGTGTTTGCATTGATGGAAACCAAGTATCGTGAAAAATTAAATAGATCATAGTTTTTAGATCCAGGGCTTATAAGGAAATGAGACCAAGTCAACCATATCCCTTGAAGATCTCCAAGCAATCAATGACATTCCTATCTGAAGGCATTCCGATACAATGCACCGCATCTCGTAGAGATATGCAAGGTCAACCATATCCCTCGGAGATCTCCAACCAATCAATGTCATTCATATCAGAAGGCGTCCCGATACAATGCACCGCATCTCGTAGAGATATGCAAGGTCAACCATATCCCTCGGAGATCTCCAACCAATAAATGTCATTCATATCAGAAGGCGTCCCAATACAATGCACTGCATCTCGTAGAGATATGCATTCAGCACCTACCAATAAAGCTAGATTCATATCATCTTGTAAAGTACTATTATACCCTTGATACATTGTATTTAAACACATGAAGAGGAATGTAAAACTCTGCTGGTTTCTCTTCTACATTTCTCCAGTCGTTTATCCCTTTTATCTAAATTTCTTCATGGTATCAGAGCCTCTCGCCTAACGGCAATTAGATCTTGTATGTATACACAACATCCTCTCCATGGAGCCGATTTCACCTAACATCAAATTTCTCATCTCAAAATTCCCCGCCCTAATCACCACCCGACTAGACTCCACAAACTATATACTTTGGCGTTCTCAGGTCGTCGGCGTTCTCAACGCGCACGGCTTCCTCGGGTACGTCGATGGATCTACATCATCTACATCTCCCACAATTTCCGATCCAAAATCCACCACCACCACTCCTCTGCCGCCAATTCCCAATCCCGACTTTCACACATGGTTGATCACCGATCAACACCTCTGCATGAGCATTCAGGCGACTCTATCTCCTTCTGCTCTTGGCGTCGCCCTTGGTGTCACCTCTTCACATCTACTGTGGACAAAGTTGGAAACCCGATATGCCTTTCTTTCTGAAGGGCATATCGAGCTACTTCAAGACAAACTCACCAACCTCATCATGACCGAGGAGCCTATGGCCGCTTACTTAGATCGGGTAAAAGCGATATACGACCAGCTACAAATCGCTGGTCCTGATACTGTCACCACACGACAAATGGTCCGCCAGATCCTACATGGTCTTCCTCCTACTTACGACTCCTTCTGTATAATGGCCCGAAATCGTGGAAAGCCTTACACAGTTGAGGAGATATGGAGCAGTCTCCTTGCCGAGGAGGCCAGCATGCAGCTACGACGTCTCTCGACCTCTAGCACACCAACTACCACCATGTCTGTTGAGTATTGGACTCTCCACCTTGATTTTGATGATGATCAAACACAAATCATTGTGACTAACTCTTGTGTTTGCAGTTAGCTGAAAAGTCACCAATTAGATTCAAGAAGATCAAAAGTGACTACATGTGTTGATTCAAATGGAGAACTTAGTAGATCAACAAAAGTGAAGCATTGGCTTGAAGAACTCAAAGACTACCTCAAACATCAAGCCAATGGCATCAACAAATGAATGGAGATTCAATCCAAAGAGAAGATGGGAATGGAAGAGTCAAATGCTTCGAAGACTATAATATTCAAGTCATTCAACTAAAAGACTCAAGTCCATGAAGAATTATGAAGATCGTCGCCAAAGTAATTTGTTCATCTCAAGCGACGTCCCAAAACTTCCTCAAAACGCGTGATCGTTGTGCCTGGAGCTTTGTTGAAGCTCAAGGAGTATTCATGAAGTCAATGGATTCGGATTCTCCATGTTGAAGCTTCGAAGACGGTTCGTCATGTTATTTATATTGTCTTCTAGCTTCGGTTTAGTAGAATGTTAAGCCTTGAGTAGTACTTGCCTAGAAATCTTCATAACTTTCATATCGTATCTAGGATTGCCGTAGAAGCCATTAGAAACTTTCCCATAGCCTATTGTTTCATTTCACGGCTTCATATGCATCTTAGTTGGTTCAAGAAGAAGAACCAACCGACTAGATGACGATCTAATCAATTGGAAATCCTTCTTGAACCGACTAGATATCCTTGCTTAATTCAGCCCATTCTCTGTTGGTCAATTAGTCGGTCCAAGAAGGTTCACCGACCGACTAGATGACGATTTAGTCGGTTGGAAATCCTTCTCAGACTGACTAGTTATCCTAATCAATTCAAGACCACTTGTTGACCAATTAGTCGGTCCAAAAAGGTTCACCGACCGACTAAATGATGATCTAGTCGGTTGGTGTGTCTTCTCAGACCGACTAGTTTTCCTTGTTAATTCAGCCTTTGCACTGTTGACCAGTTAGTTGGTTCAAGAAGGATGGTTAATGCATTAAATGACAATCTAGTCGGTTGATGATCCTTCTTAGACCGACTAGTTTCAAATCTAGTCGGTCCAAGAAGGTTCACTGACCGACTAGTTGTCAATCTAGTCGGTTGATGATCCTTCTTAGACCGACTAGTTCTTACCCAGATTTCACCATCTTCTCTGTTAACCATCTAGTCAGTCCAAGAAGGTTTACTGACCGACTAGTTGTCAATCTAGTCGGTTGATGATCCTTCTTAGACCGATTAAGCACCTTCAGAAATAGATCCGTTGGGCATTTAATGCCACGATTTTTGTGACCGTTTTCTCTCTTCTCTATATAAGTTTGAGTGCTTCAAACCAGTAATTCAAGGCTGAAATTAGAGACATTTTCACATCTTTAAAGAGAGCCATTCAACTCCAATTCCAAGCTCTCTTATCTCACAAGAATCTCTCTCTTACTCTTTGAGCCCAATTCCTCAAGAGAGATTCTCATTCCTTGTGAGCTTCTCAAGCTAAGAGCTTGAATCCAAGTCACCAACTCCTCCCTAGCCATCTATTGCTGCTCATCTTGGTGGAGCTAGGGTTTGGTGATCTCATCTTCCTCAAAATCCATTCTTGTCCTAAATTGGTAAGTATTTCTCAAGGCTTAGGATTTTGTGGTAAGAAGTTTTATATTTCATCTTTATACTTCATATTTGTTGTATACTCACGGTGGTGAGAGGTTTGGCTTGATCCCAAGTTGTGGGAGTCAAGATTTCGTTTTGCTCTCGGTTTGTGAGAGTGTGCTTAGTCCCAGGTTGTGGGATTAAGGACTTTGAGTGTTCCCGGGTTGTGGGATACACAGACATCGATTGTAGGTCGATTGCACTTGTTGGAGGTTTTCCACAAGTGGGCTAAAGGAAATCTCTAGCGGTTTGCTAGAGTATCCGGAGGGGATCCTGGTGTTGCTGGAGTAGGGCACCAGTAACAAGTCGGGGAGACTTGGGTGGCACCGAACCAGTGTAGATTACTTGTTTGCATTGCATTCTTGCTTGGGTTTTTGTTCATTTATTACATTCCGCATTTGTTGGTTAAGTAGGGTTTTATTTGGCGTAAATTCCTTATAATTCTATAAAACACTATTCACCCCCCTCTAGTGTTTATTCCTCATAGCACAGGGTCACTTCAATTGGTATCAGAGCGAGGTTATAGCTATGACAACCAAAAACAACAACACAAGATGCCCTCTTCCACCATATCTCCTCGGGCCCAATTATCAAATTTGGTGTGTGAAGATGAAGGCCTACATTCAATCCATATATGAGGATTATTGGAAGCTTGTGGAGAAGCCCTTTCGCACACCGACCACTTCCGTACATGAATGGACAAATGAGCAAAAAGAATTGGTGGGGAAACATGAAGAGGTAATGGATATCTTGCTTGATTATTTAACTTATTACATTCTTATGCATGTGTCCAAGGCAACAACGGCATATCAAATATGGCACATGCTAGCGGAGCAAGAAGAGTCCACCTCGGAGCATTCTTCCTCAAATGATGAAAGAGATTCATTCATAGGCTTGATGGCACGGGAGGACGACTCTAGTGACGAATCAAGCGATTCAAGTGAAAGCGATAGCGACAATGAAGAGGTAACTACGGATGATCTTAAAATTGAGCTTAAGCAATTATTTGATAAATATCAAAAGCTTATGCATAAATATTGTGATACTAAGAATAAAATTACTAGTCTCTCTAACAAATCTTCATGTAGCACCTCTAACAATGACACCATTGTTGAGACACTCGCTATTGAGAAAGCAAGTGTGCTTACTCAAAATGGCATGTTGAGAAATGAGGTGGAATCCCTCAAATCTCAACTTGATCGTGTTTCTATTGTGGATAGTAACGATCTTGAGATTGAAAATCTTCAATCTCAAAACACTTGTTTGGGAATTGAGAATGAGGATCTCAAATCCCAAGTGCACGAGCTCACCACACATGCTTCTATCTTGAATGCACGCACCTCTTATAGTGAAGAAACTATATATTTAGTGAGGCCATCCTCTGGTGCATCCACGAGTGGTGTCTATAACAACTTGGATAGTTCTACTACTAAGGAAACCACCACTCATATTCCTCCCTCCTTTGGAAAGAAACCCACTTTGGGTGGACATCAAAGGAAGGGACATGCTTTCATGTACACCAATACACGTAGGAATACATCCACTCCTCACATTTCTACTAATGATGGTTTTTATGTTCCACACCCACGAGCACGTGCAAACACTCATTTGAGATACTCTCATGCACGTACTCATGCTCATGCACCTTCACATGCTTATGATCACACATCACATCCACATGTGCATGCTTATTCTCATGATCATCCTCATGCATACACACCTCATGTTCATCCACGTATGTATGCTACACCACACCATGGATCAAATGCTCATCATCATGCTTTTGCACAACACAATGTTCCTCATGCTCTTGCTAGATCTCATGTTCCTAGGCCACATGCACCACGTAGAGATCAACCTTTTGTGCATGCAACCACTAGGAAGAGGATACCCAAATCATACACTATTTGGGGTCCGAAGAACACTAGAAATCATGCTAAGGATATGTATGTGCAATCTTATATTCATAATATTATTTTGAATGATGATTATGTTGGGAAATCACGGTCCTCTTGGACTTGGTTTCCAAAGGGTTAGTTTTCATTGACCCTTCTTTGCTTGGTACCATAAGTTTATATTTATTTTATGGGTACCAAAGCATTTGTGTTTAGAATTGGTTTATTCTTTTGTTTGCATTTTGATGCTCATGTTTGTTAGAAACTTAAATTCACATTGAATTTGATTTCTATGTTTATTAGTAAATCACCGTGTTTAGGATTTTCATGTGTAGAATATCTAATACCTTTTCATGCAACACATGCGTTGGCTCATATTCATGTTTTGTTGCATGTAATACATGTCATGCATTTGGATTATAATATATATACTTACTTTTGGTACTTTTGGTACATGCATGTATATGGTTATATTTTTATCTAGTAACGTGATTACATGCAACATAAACATTGTGTATGCTTACATTAGGATTTGGGTTACAATTACTTGAATTTAGTTTGTTAAACTTGTTGACTAACTCATAGAATCCAAAAAGGTTTTTGGATACCATAATTATGTTTTCTAGGTTCAATCCACATTGGAATACCAACCCTACCAACTCCTTGATTTGCAAAGATTTTCATTCAAATGGAGTTGATGGTGCTTAAAGTGATGCACCAAAGTAGGGGGAGCTTAATGTTGTAAGTATATTCTTACATTTGGTATCCATGTGTGTTGGATGCATATAGATGTCACTTCGTGTTTGAGACTATCCCATGCATATCCTATGTTTGCATATTATGTGTCTTGTATGTCATTCATGTCTATGTAGTTCATGTGCGTCAAATTCTTGACTCATGTACATTGTGTATTCATAATCCTTACTCATATGTTTATTCAAGGATTATTTATAACATATGGCTTAAAATTTTCATGTTAGAATTAATGCTCATTTGCATGTATCATGCACGGGACACGCTTATATTTATGTTCCACTTCACAAGCGTGCATCTCCACTTCCTACTTATGCATCTACAACCTCTTACGAATCCCAAATCACTATCCTTTGGATTCCTAAGAATGTTTCTAGGCATGGTATGAACACACATATAGAATCGTATATTAGGAATGACATATTCTCATGCGACTATTTATATGAAAATCAAACTCTAATTTTTATTTGATTTCCATCTTGCTTACTCACTCATATTGCACTTCATTGCTTGGGTACCATGCTTGTATGATTACTTTTTGTACCCATATATATGTGAGTTCGTCCACTACTCCCAAGTTTACATAGTTTGTATGATTGTGTGGGAGTATGACATGTTTTGATTGCTATCATGTTATGTTCATCTATTTGTCATTGCATTTCATTCGTATTATGTTTATGCATATAGATTAGTTGATTTCTCTAACTCTTGGTGATGTATTATCAATTTGCACCTTCCTATCTTGTTGATATGCCAAAGGGAAAGAGAAATTTGGTTTTGAAAATTAATACTTTATGCTTTTCATGCACACTCTTTGTGGTATTACTTTTCATGCCTTCCTTCAATATGTGTTGTGCCGTGAATGTTTATTTTGTGCACATATGCATATTGAACGAGGTATCTTTCTAGCACACACTAGTGTATTAGATGTGTGTATTCATAATGATGTTGCTTGACTAAATCATATGCTTAGGAATTATTAGTCTAGGTGTACCTAAACTTCTAATGTTTGTGAATTGTTAATTCCTGATATGTATGATTTTCATGATCATAATAACTCATATTAATGAATGTTATGCATTTCTTTTGATGAGTGTTACTTACAATTGGTAAATGATTGGTTATTGGACTACTTGATTTTGTTCATTAACCTATTGGATCCAAAAAGTTTTTGGATACCACCAATTGTAATATTGACAGATTGTTGTGCAAGATGCCTACCCTACACATTCCTTGGTTTACAAATGACGGATCAATTCGAAGGAAAGGATGCTGCATTGGAAATGCACACATATAGTGAGAGCTAAATGGTTGTAAGTATGTGTTTTGTACAATTGGTATTTTAATATATTGGTTGTGACTACCATGTTTACAATTGGTATTTTAATATATTCGATTTGTGTAATATAGCATACTTCTTCATTAGCTCATCTTGTCACACCCTCATGAAGATTGTTTGCTTTTGTGACTGCCATTTTCATGTATGTCATATATGTCTTATTCCGCCTCATGAATCATGGTAGTTATAACATTCATCAAATGAATTGTTTAATTGCTTATTGATGTTCATATCTTTGGAACACGTTGTCATTACACATCACATTCCTCACATGCATGTTTCTGTGTGAAGATTGTTAAATATTATGGATATGATAACTGATGTGTATGACATACTTGTTTGTTTATAAGATTATTTTAAGTATGTTGATCTTAAGATTCATTGCTACTTTGATTGTACAACTTGTACCTAATTCTCATTGATGACTATATTCATGGATTATTTAGACCATATCATGATCTGTCGTACCATTCTAGTAGAATCTTTCATTTCTTTATGGCATGCTATACTTCATCACGTTATACATAATTCATGCCATGTATAAGATTAATGATTTAGGATCTTTATGTGTATTTGTTCATTGTATCACCACACATCTCATACTTTTCTCATAGTTTATATGATTATCTTTATGAGACGTATTGATATGATTTGGGGTGATCAATGTATGTTACTTGTTATTTTAATTACTTCATGACTGATGTTTAGCTATAATTTTATTCAAGAGATCTTTCATGTCTATAGCTAAATCTCTCATGTATGATATTTTCACAAGTGACATAACACTCATGTATATTGGTTAGTGATCTTCATGCTATATTTTTCGCATTGATTATCTCTCATCTCAAGCTCATGTTTTTATGATATGTTAGAGATAATTTTTGCTATACAAGATCATATAAGTTGTATTTGATGATATGTATATTCTGTTATAGATATTCTTCCATGAATATATCTTGATGCACTATGACTTCTTTGATGCTACCTTCGACTATATTGTGCTTACTCAAGTTTTTATTCTATTTGCACAATTGGTATGCATGCTTGCGATGTTCATGATAACTTTATCCGTAGACTATCTTCATGCCTTTGCTCAAAAGATGTTTTGTCACATTATGCTTCATGTTGAATTCTTTATGATATTTGAGCTAGGATGAGATCTTGTCTCTATTATGTTCACTTGGTTTCCTTCTCAAGTGAGATCATGATCTTGACATTATTCGCCTGCTTTGCATACTTTGTTAGACTACATTTGGTATCATCTCTACATATCATATCTACATTTGGTATCATATTTACAATTGTTAGACTATTGATATTGGATATCATCTTTTCATGATCTTGCTTGATGCTAGTTTTGAGCTTATGATATAGTGCTTATCTTCTTTATGCTCATGAATTTCCATGCTTTTCATTGACTCTTTATGTGAGTATCTATTCTGGAATGCATGCGTGTACTATGGTTCTTTTGAACATTGTTTCAATTAGTATCCTAGTGTGCTAGAATTGTTTATGCCATATGTTTTATGATGTTTCTATCTCTATTTGACATAACACCTTTGCATGATATAGATATTTGTGTATGCCCACATCGCACACTTCACTTAAATTTTGGCTGGAGATACTTTTGGAGATGATTTGGTATGACTACAATTTGTATCTCATGCCATTTTACTCAATTTGTGTTATTATTTAATAACATGACTTTGTACACATGGTTATAAATGATATTTCCACAATTGGTATCTGATATTTACTTCGTCGCTCGACGATTATATTGATTTGATAGCTTTGTTTGTATGAAAACATAGAATTGTTTTCCATGCACTCAATTTGCTAAAATATTGATCTAAGTCAATATGATGATTTTGATTCCACCATGATGTATTTAATCATGTTCATGTCATTTGTCATGCTCATTGCTCAAGGACAGTCTATCACATTATGCTTAATGTTATAAATTTTGTGATAATTGAGTTTGTTGGGGGTATTTGACACTATTTGATCACTTGTTTTTCTTTCACAAGTGATGTCATGATTTTTGCAATTTTCACTTTTCTAACACTGCTCACACTACTCTTTACAATTAGTATCTATTGTAATCTTTTATCACATATTCTTTTTGCTTATCTTTTTGTGATAATTGAGGGTGGTTAAGTTGTTGTTGGATATGTGCTCTTACATTTGATATCTTTATTTTGATATCTAGTTTTCAATCTGTAACTTTACATTAGAGAACTTTACAATTGATATCTCTACAGTAGATATACCCCCGTATCTTTTTGTTTTTGACAAAGGGGGAGAGAAATAAACAAAGGATGTGCTTATTAAATGTTGAGTGTTAAACATTACCTTGAATCATATAGACTTTAAGTATGATCGTTCATGTATATGATTCAGGGGGAGCTTTGATGATTACCTTGGTTTATATTGATTACTTTATATATATATTGGTAATCATGCTCATGTTTATGATGTGTATCACCTATATGATTTGTATTGTGTATGCACATTATTTCTGGTCATTCATGCGATATATACACAACCTCATGTGATACACACACTATTAACTGCTGAATGATGCTATTGATTATTGATATTAACTTGATTGGCATCATTGCAGGGTGGAGTAAGTATATTTAATGCACAATTATTTGTTTTGTTTATATTTGGTTTGTCATCATCAAAAAGGGGGAGAATGTTGAGTATTGGACTCTCCACCTTGATTTTGATGATGATCAAACACAAATCATTGTGACTAACTCTTGTGTTTGCAGTTAGCTGAAAAGTCACTAATTAGATTCAAGAAGATCAAAAGTGACTACATGTGTTGATTCAAGTGGAGAACTTGGTAGATCAACAAAAGTGAAGCATTGGCTTGAAGAACTCAAAGACTACCTCAAACATCAAGCCAATGGCATCAACAAATGAATGGAGATTCAATCCAGAGAGAAGATGGGAATGGATGAGTCAAAAGCTTCGAAGACTATGATATTCAAGTCATTCAACTAAAAGACTCAAGTCCATGAAGAATTATGAAGATCGTGGCCAAAGTAATTTGTTCATCTCAAGCGACGTCCCAAGACTTCCTCAGAACGCGTGATCGTTGTGCCTGGAGCTTTGTTGAAGTTCAAGGAGTATTCATGAAGTCAATGGATTCGGATTCTCCATGTTTAAGCTTCGAAGACGGTTCGTCATGTTATTTATATTGTCTTCTAGCTTCGGTTTAGTATAATGTTAAGTCTTGAGTAGTACTTGCCTAGAAATCTTCATCACTTTCATATCGTATCTCTAGGATTGCCTTAGAAGCCATTAGAAACTTTCCCATAGCCTATCATTTCATTTCACGGCTTCATATGTATCTTAGTTGGTTCAAGAAGAAGAACCAACCGACTAGATGACGATCTAATCGGTTGGAAATCCTTCTTGAACCGACTAGATATCCTTGCTTAATTCAGCCCATTCTCTGTTGGTCAATTAGTCGGTCCAAGAAGGTTCACCAACCGACTAGATGACGATTTAGTCGGTTGGAAATCCTTCTCAGACTGACTAGTTATCCTAATCAATTCAAGACCACTTGTTGACCAATTAGTCGGTCCAAGAAGGTTCACCGACCGATTAAATGATGATCTAGTCGGTTGGTGTCTCTTCTCAGACCGACTAGTTTTCCTTGTTAATTCAGCCTTTGCACTGTTGACCAGTTAGTTGGTTCAAGAAGGATGGTTAATGCATTAAATGACAATCTAGTCGGTTGATGATCCTTCTTAGACCGACTAGTTTCAAATCTAGTCGGTCTAAGAAGGTTCACTGACCGACTAGTTGTCAATCTAGTCGGTTGATGATCCTTCTTAGACCGACTAGTTCTTACCCAGATTTCACCATCTTCTCTGTTAACCATCTAGTCGGTCCAAGAAGGTTTACTGACCGACTAGTTGTCAATCTAGTCGGTTGATGATCCTTCTTAGACCGATTAAGAAGCTTCAGAAATAGATCCGTTGGGCATTTAATGCCACGATTTTTGTGACCGTTTTCTCTCTTCTCTATATAAGTTTGAGTGCTTCAAACCAGTAATTCAAGGCTGAAATTAGAGACATTTTCACATCTTTGAAGAGAGCCATTCAACTCCAATTCCAAGCTCTCTCATCTCACAAGAATCTCTCTCTTACTCTTTGAGCCCAATTCCTCAAGAGAGATTCTCATTCCTTGTGAGCTTCTCAAGCTAAGAGCTTGAATCCAAGTCACCAACTCCTCCCTAACCATCTATTGCTGCTCATCTTGGTGGAGCTAGGGTTTGGTGATCTCTTCTTCCTCAAAATCCATTCTTGCCCTAAATTGGTAAGTATTTCTCAAGGCATAGGATTTTGTGGTAAGAAGTTTTATATTTCATCTTTATACTTCATATTTGTTGTATACTCACGGTGGTGAGAGGTTTGGCTTGATCCCAAGTTGTGGGAGTGAAGATTTCATTTTGCTCTCGGTTTGTGAGAGTGTGCTTAGTCCCAGGTTGTGGGACTAATGACTTTACGTGTTCCCGGGTTGTGGGATACATGGACATCGATTGTAGGTCGATTGCACTTGTTGGAGGTTTTCCACAAGTGGGCTAAAGGAAATCTCTAGCGGTTTGCTAGAGTATCCGGAGGGGATCCGGGTGTTGCTGGAGTAGGGCACCGGTAACAAGTCGGGGAGACTTGGGTGGCACCGAACCAGGGTAGATTACTTGTTTGCATTGCATTCTTGCTTGGGTTGTTGTTCATTTATTACATTCCGCATTTGTTGGTTAAGTAGGGTTTTATTTGGCGTAAATTCCTTATAATTCTATAAAACACTATTCACCCCCCTCTAGTGTTTATTCCTCATAGCACAGGGTCACTACAATGTCCTCTGTTCCTTCTCCCTCAACCAACTCCGCTGCACTCATCTCTAACTACGGACGACGGGACAACCGTGGCCACACCACATATGGGCGATTCAACGGAGGCCGCAACTCTTTCCCTTTCTCTCGCGGTGGCCGTACCAGCAACATACAGCCCCGAGGTAGTCCACAACGACCCGAACCTCCTACACCGACTACTCAGGTCGGACGGCAGAGACGACATGTGCCTATCGACCACTCGACTGGCCGACCTATCCCTTGCCAAGTGTGCTGGAAGCCGAATCATCACACCCTCGATTGCTTTTGGATCGGTGAGCATGTTCATAAACCTGAGGCTCATGCAGTCCATCAAGGTCGCTCTACGGATGGTGAATGGATCATCGACACAGGCGCCACGGATCACATCGCGTCTACCACTTCACAACTTGAGAAAATGACACCATACTCGGGTAACAAACACATTACTGTTGGCACAGGTGATACCGCCACAGTGGTCAACATTGGCTATTCTTCTATCCCTTCTCTAAACTCCACTATACGTCTTCCTGACATTTTACATGCTCCACAATTCTCTAAAAATCTGCTCTCAGTCTATAAATTCACTCGAGATAATAACTGCGTTATCCAATTCTCATCCTCTGGTTTTGTTGTACAGGATGCCACCACAGGAAAAACTCTTCTTAAAGGCCCGAGTAGGAATGGACTCTATCCGATCCACCACAATCCCATCTCTCTTTCTGCATCAAGCACCTCGGGCACTCTTTGGCACACCCGTCTTGGTCATCCTGCTCCTCCTGTTGTCTCCAAAATCGCTTCCAAGTTATCCCTCAAGCTGTCTCCTCAGACACCATGTCCTCAATGCTCAATGAGTAAGAGTCATAAATTGCCTTTTCCTTTGTCAAAATCGAGAGCAGATTCTCCCTTAGCTTTAGTTCATTCTGATGTATGGGGCCCTGCCCCAGTTCAATCTAATAAAGGCTATAGGTATTACGTCAGTTTTATTGATGACTACTCTCGTTATATTTGGCTCTACCCTTTTATATCATAAATCTGACGTGTTTGCTGCCTTCCAAACCTTTCAAACAATGGTTGAAAGGCAGTTTAACACGAAAATTAAAATTTTTCGATCTGATGGTGGGGGGGAATTTTGTAACAATCAATTTATCTCCCTATTTCACCAACTTGGGATCATACATCAGACCTCGGCACCCTACACACCCGAGCAAAATGGTGTGGCTGAAAGAAAACACCGACATGTAATTGAAACTACACTTGCTTTGCTACTAACAGCTTCTATGCCTCAGCAATATTGGCCAGATGCAGCGAAGACGGCTATATATCTGATCAACAGACTACCATCTGCAACGCAACGAAACAAATCTCCTCACGAGATTCTATATCATCAGGTTCCAGACTACAAGTGGATGCGCACCTTTGGTTGCATGTGCTATCCCTGCCTCCGCCCTTATGTACAACACAAGCTTGAACCAAGGTCGCAACCATGCATCTTTCTTGGTTATGCTGACCACATGAAGGCGTATAAATGCATGGAGCTGTCTACCAAAAGGCTGTACCTGACTCCACATGTCAGGTTTGAGGAGAACATCTTCCCTTTCTCTACTCTGACTCGTCCAACGCCACAGCCTACACTGATCAACTCTATCCCACCGACCATTATTCCTACCCATCCACCTGCACCCCTCCAACCAACACCCACCGATCCCCTGATCTACCAACCTACCGACCATCCGACCCATCAACACGACCTACCGACCTCTCCAAGCCGCTCCACAGCTCGCTCAACCCAAAGTATGACCGATCCAACTGATTCACCAACACTAACCTTGCCTGACCCATCATTGCCTACAAGCATTCTACAACATATCTCGGCACACCATAATCCGGTCACTCACCCGACCTCTTACCATCCCCACTTAACTTCCACGTTACCTCCAACCTCCACTTCTCCACCTACTCAACCCACATCGGATACTTCACCACTGTCGACTAATCCCATGACCACCCATTCCATGGTCGGCACCTTCAAACCTCGTCAACCATTAAACCTACATGCCCAAATCACCTCAGAAGAACCGATATCCTACAAGGAGGCGTCCAAACATCCCCAATGGGTCGCATCCATGTAGGACGAGTATGCCGCTTTAACCCGTCAAGAGACTTGGGAACTTGTCTCTCCTCCTCCCTCAGTAAACATCATCGGATGCAAGTGGGTCTACAAGATTAAGCGTCACACGGATGGCTCTGTTGCCTGATATAAAGCTCGGCTCGTGGCCAAAGGCTTTTATCAGAAGGAAGGGGTTGACTACGCCGAGACCTTCAGCCCAGTCGCCAAGCACGGTTCTATCCGCCTCCTGATCACCCTGGCTCTACACTTCGACTGGCCCATCAGACAACTCGATGTCTCCAATGCTTTTTTACATGGAAACATCAATGAAAATCTTTATATGGCGCAACCTATGGGATTCATAGATCCCTCTTTCCCACAACATGTCTGCAAGCTACGGAAAGCATATATGGCCTCAAACAGGTGCCTCGACAGTTGTATGCTCGCTTCTCCCAATTTCTCCGCCTTCACGGATTCCACCCGAGCATTGCCGACTCATCTCTCTTTGTCAAACACTCTGGCGACCAAACAACCGTGATCCTGTTGTATGTCGACGACATCCTAATCACGGGCTCTTCGGCAAACTTCGTACATCAATTCATTGGCGAGCTTGCCAATGAGTTCTCACTCAAAGATCTCGGCGATCTATCATACTTCCTGGGACTGGAAATTCAACGAAGCTCCCAAGGCTGCTTCGTCCATCAGACCAAATATACAAAAGAGCTCCTTCAGAAAGCCGGTCTCTCCGGTTGCAAGTCGAGCAGAACTCCAGTCTCCTCAAAACGGAACCCAAACACCTCAGATCCTTTACTGCTCGATGGATCGTACTACCGCAGTCTGGTCAGTGCTCTTTAATACCTCACACTGACCCGACCCGATATTGCATTCGTTGTCAATCAAGTATGTCAGTTTCTCCATGCTCCACGTGACTCACATCTCACAGCTGCTAAGCGATTCTTCGGTATCTTCAACACATTCCAACCCACGGCATTCTTCTTCGTCCGAGTCCTCTGTCACTCATCGCCTTCTCCGACGCTGATTGGGCAGGAGATCCAGTAGATCGTCGCTCCATCAATGGATTCTGTGTCTTCCTCGGAAAGAACCGTTTGACTTGGAGTGCAAAAAAAACAACCTTCGATTGCACACAGCTCGACAGAATCGGAGTACCGTTCTCTCTCTCTCTCACGGCTAAAGAGATCATCTGGCTACAACTTATCCTTTCTGACCTTCAGATTCCTCTCCAAGACAAGCCGCTAATTTGGTGTGACAACAAGTCGGCTATCTCACTCTCTTCCAATCCGGTCTTTCATTCCCGAACAAAACACTTCACAGTCGACTACCACTTCATCCGTGAACAGGTCACGTCAGACAACATTCGTGTTCAACACATCTCTACCGAGGACAACCCGGCTGACATCTTCACTAAGAGGCTCACTGCGGATCGCTTCGAGCTATTGCGAGACAAACTGTTCGTCATTTCGGCCGCTCAGTTTGCGGGGCCGTATAAGGAAATGAGACCAAATCAACCATATCCCTTGAAGATCTCCAAGCAATCAATGACATTCCTATCTGAAGGCGTTCCGATACAATGCACCGCATCTCGTAGAGATATGCAAGGTCAACCATATCCCTCGGAGATCTCCAACCAATCAATGTCATTCATATCAGAAGGCGTCCCAATACAATGCACCGCATCTCGTAGAGATATGCAAGGTCAACCATATCCCTCGGAGATCTCCAACCAATCAATGTCATTCATATCAGAAGGCGTTCCAATACAATGCACCGCATCTCGTAGAGATATGCATTCAGCACCTACCAATAAAGCTAGATTCATATCCTCTTGTAAAGTACTATTATACCCTTGATACATTGTATTTAAACACATGAAGAGTGTTAGGATTTATCCTTGCTATTCATGAATGCGGTCTTGTCATATGTGGCACCTTGCTTATTGTCTCTTGCTCTTTTCTTCCTGAAGTTTTTTGACAAGTTATCTAGGGAATGTTGGACAGTTTGTTGTACGTTTTGTTGCATCTGAGCCACTGCCGTATGAAGAAGAGAATCGAATCAGTTAGGTTGTTGGATGAATTGTTGAACAGTTTGTTGTACCAGGATGTTCAACATGCTAAGTCTATTTGCATCGATTGACTGCCCAAAAGGATGTGCGACTGGCGTTCGCGTAATCTTTTATATCTCTATCTAACTGATCAGGTACTTATAGAGGTTATTAACTGTTATAGATTTGATCGGCTGTATATCTCTTGTTACCTTATTGCGAAACGGTTGGAGAGAGATTTTCTCCGGCAATATCCTAGCAACATTCGCCTGCGGATATTCTGGGATCTCCTTCTTGTTGGAGATGTTGCGGGTATTGCGGTTGTTGAACCGAATCATGATCTGATTGCATGAGTGCGGATTGAATCGAAGATTGCGGTGCTTCAGGCTTTTAGGGTTCAGAGCTATTGGCGGCTAGGTCACGGACTTTGTGTTGAAAAAGTTTTGCGAGATTACTCCGGGAGGGAGGCCGACGACTACGCACGTAGGATCAAGGGAGTTGATCTAGTCGGTGGTGCAAGGGGAGCTTGCAGGCAAGGGGAGCTTGCCAAGAATACTTCACAGGGTTGATTGCGATCACCCCACACTGTTTGTATTAAGGAAGAGTGTGTTCTTCCTTATAGAAGCGTGGTTATTAGAGTTTGTATTCTCTGATTTTCTTAGTGAAGTATTCTACTTTTCTGGGCGTGTCCCCGCAGATGTAGGTGTGCGCACCGAACTGCGTTACCAAGTCTTGTGTGTCACTATTTGCTGTGTGTTGCTGCGCTGTTCTTTAGATTCATTACTGCGTACTGAATTTCATTTGGTATCAGAGCTGGTCATCCGTATTACTTTGATCATTCAAAGTGGGTGTGATCTTGTGTGTCAGTACGCTCATCATGAATACCAAAGAAGGTGCTTCTGTTACTCGTCCTCCCTTGCTCACCAGATCTAATTACACTTATTGGAAGTCACGCATGAGAGCCTTTATCAAGTCCTTAGATGAAAAGGCTTGGGTGGCTACGGTCGAAGGATGGAGCCCTCCGACTGAAGTTAACAAGGAAGGCAAGGAATGCATCAAGCCCGTAAAAGATTGGAATCCTGAAGAGGAGCGCGCTGCCTTAGGAAACTCCAAAGCAGTTATCCCCATCTTCACTGCCGTCGATGAAGAGCAGTTCAAGCTTATATCAACTTGTGAGCACGCAAAAGAAGCTTGGGACATTCTTCAAAATGTGCATGAAGGGACCAGCACTGTTAAGGCGTCCAAATTGCAAATGCTTGCCTCACAGTTTGAAAACCTGAGGATGAATGAAAATGAGACTATTGCAGAGTTCAATGGAAGATTGAGGGATATAGCCAACCAGGCATTCCAACTGGGGAAGAAATATTCTCAAAAGAAGTTAGTTGAAAAGACTCTGAGATCCTTGCCAGAAAAATTTTCGGCTAAGATTGCTGCAATAGAGGAAGTAAGAAACACTTCCACCATGAGATTAGACGAACTCATGGGATCTCTACAAACCTATGAGATGAATCTCAAGCAAAACAAAAGGGAGAAGGGAGTTGCTTTAAAGGTTGAAGTGAATGAATCTTCAAAATCCGATAATGAGTCAGAACTCGAAGATGATATTGCTCTACTCACCAAAAATTTTAGTAGGATGATGGGAAGATCAGTAACAGAGGTCAGAATTTCAAAGCTGCTAATAAGGTGGTGCGGTCAGGTCCACCTGCTGGTGAAAAGAGTGCTAGCCTCCATAATCAAAGGTATGATTCTAAAAACAAGGGAACGGGAATACCATGTAGAGAATGTGAAGGATTTGGCCACATACAGGCCGAATGTGCAAACACCCTTAAGAAGCAAAAAGTGAAATCCCTTGCCAGCCCCTAGAGCGATGAAGACTCTGAAGGAAGTGTGGAAGATGAAGACATAACTAGCAACTATGTGTTGGTAGCAACGATCTGTGAACTTCGTGTTTGATGATAACAAACGTGTGTGAACGTTTTTAACGTGTGTGTAAAGTGTTTCAGGAACGGCAAAAGTGCGACTTATTCACGGAGAGACTTGGTCAATGAGCAAAGGAGAAAGGGGAGAACCTAGCTGGAGTAGACACGCATCTACTGGAATGAAACCCTAAGCCCATCATCTCAAAACCTAGTGGCAAAACGAAACGCGCAGATCTACAGGCCGAAACAAGAGTGAGTCTTTTTTTCTTTAATAAATAATTGCACAGGCCAAAATCTTTTAAATTCTTTTTCTTGAAGAAGGCCTAAGGAAAAAGAACTCTAAACTTAGCCCATACCCACTTACGCACCTGGGCTCCTTTTTAAACATGCTGTGTTTTTTTCCCTTTTATTTTTGATGTGCATCAAGTCTTTTAAAGAGGGAAGGCCGAAGGTTTTTTTTGGGCTTTTTATCTTTTTCTCTAGTGCCGCACGTCTCAGCATAAACCCTAAGAATGATAATAAGAGCCGCACAACACAAAAAAAGATATCTGAAATCATCTTTTCTCCAAGGCTCAGGCGTTTTTTTGTGCAAAATCTCTTCACATCCATCTCCAACTAAAAAAGCACAGGCCGATTTGTTGATTGGCTGGCTCTTTGAAGATTCCAAGAGCATTCTTTTTGGCTAAAGACGAGAGCAAGTGCTCAGGGAATTATCAAGACGAGAGCAAGTACTCAGGGAATTATCTTTGAAGATTCCAAGATTATCAAGTGCTCAGGGAATTATCAAGTGCTCAAGGGAATTTGTTTTGCATATCGCCTAAAGACGAGAGCAAGCCAAAAATTATCAAGTGATCAGAGAATTTGTTTTTGTGCAAAATATCAAAGATCTGAAGAGGGCAGCCGCATATCACTTTGCAATTCCGAAGAGCTGAGGGTCACATCATTTTTCTCTTGAAAAATTTCAAAGGCTGATTTTTTTGTTGGTTGCTGATAGGCCGAATCTTTTGTGTGTGCGATTTTTGCTGAGAGCTCTTCACGCAAGTTTCACTACTGGATGTTTTGTTTGAGTTGAGGAGCGTGATATATTGCCGCGACTTCAGAGGGGACTACTACCTGTCAGATTGATCTGACCTCGCGCTGATTGACAGAGACATCAACACCGTCACGACTGAGCAATTCTAAACTCTGAACTTTATATTATTTGTGATTTGGAGTTGTGATCTCTGTGAAACTATTTTATTATTTTTTTGGGGACTTGGCTAGTTGGGACTAGCCAAGAGAGAGCTTTACTAGTATTGTTATTGTTTGGGCACTTTGGTGAGTGCAGGTACTGAGGGCCAGGTGAGTGTAGGGTTGGTGCTCTAGCTACAGGTTGTACCAGTTAACTTTAACAATCTAGTATTGCTTTTGGGGCTGGACGTAGGTCGTGGGTACGACCGAACCAGGGTATATCGCCTGTGCATGCTGTGACTGCTTTTCTATACTCTGCATCTGGTTGATTGTGCTATAACTGCGTGTGATTTCTCGTGGGTTGCACGAGAATTTTTATAAGCATATTCACCCCCCTCTAGGCTTAGATCCAGAATTTTTAGAGATCTTTACGCTCTATGTATTTATGGTGACTTTATTTCTGTAATAGAGCCTAAGACTATAGATATTTCTTTAGAAGAGGAAAGTTGGGTTTTGGCCATGCAAGAGGAATTAAATCAATTTGTCAGGAATAATGTCTGGAAACTAGTACCTAGACCCACTGATTATCCTGTAGTTGGTACTAAATGGGTGTTTAAGAATAAGCATGATGAATCTGGTAATGTTATTAGAAACAAGGCTAGGTTGGTAGCTAAAGGGTATAATCAAATTGAAGGGATTGATGTGGATGAGACTTTTGCACCAGTTGCTAGGCGTGAGTCCATTAGAATCTTGCTAGCTTTTGCAAGTTATAAAGGGCTCAAACTGAAACAAATGGATGTAAAAAGCGCTTTTCTTAATGGATACCTAAAAGAAGAGGTATTTGTTGAGCAACCCCCAGGTTTTGAAAGCCATAATTTTCCAAACCATGTTTATAAATTGGAAAAAGCTTTGTATGGTCTTAAGCAAGCTCCACGAGCTTGGTATGACCGTCTAAGCACATATTTGTTGGAAAATAATTTTAAAAAGGGGAGTGCTGACAATACACTATTCTTGACGCATGAATCTGAAGACTTTCTCATTGTGCAAATTTATGTTGATGACATTATTTATGGTGATACTAACGATCTTCTATGTCAAAAGTTTGAGAAAGTCATGCAGGATCAGTTTGAGATGAGCCTTGTGGGAGAGCTGAAATATTTTCTGGGGTTCCAAGTAAAGCAAGGAAAGGAAGGCATCTTTCTATCTCAAACCAAATACATCAAGGAACTTTTGAAAAAGTTTGGGATGGAGAAGTCTAAAGGAATTGGAACGCCGATGTGCCCCAACACAAAAATGGACAGGGATGAACAAGGAGTTGCAGTGGACCAAAATCTATATCGAGGTATGATTGGTTCTTTATTGTACTTGACTGCATCTAGGCCTGATATAATGTTTGCTGTATGTTTGTGTGCACGCTTTCAATCAAACCCAAAAGAATCTCATTTGAAAGCCATTAAAAGGATCTTTAGGTACCTAATCAGTACACCTACTTTAGGCCTTTGGTATCCTTCTAGTGGTAACTTTGATTTGGTGGGTTATTCTGATGCTGATTATGCGGGTAGTTTAACTGATAGAAAGAGCACTAGTGGCACTTGTTTTATGCTAGGACACTCTTTAGTTTCATGGTCTAGCCGTAAGCAAAATAGTGTTGCATTATCCACTATTGAAGCAGAGTATATTGCACTCGGCATTTGCTGTGCTCAAGTACTGTGGATGATGCAAACATTATCTGATTACGGACTAGCTCTTAAAAGAGTTCCTCTTCGATGTGATAGCAAGAGTGCCATAGATCTTTCTAATAATCCCGTACACCACTCTCGTACTAAACATATTGACATAAGACACCATTTTCTTAGAGATCACCTCACTAAAGAGGATGTGTCTGTGGAGTTCGTTCCTACGGAATCACAACTTGCAGACATATTCACTAAACCTTTGGTTGAGGCTCGCTTTTGTCGTCTTCGTCTTGAGCTTGGTATTATTGATAAAACTTAGTACGCGACTCCATGCTTTCTTGTGTGCTTTAAATTTTTTGTTTGTGTGCTATTAGTTGCATTGTTATGTGTGCATGATTTTTTATTTGTGTGATTGCATCTCATCTTTGCTTTAGTATCTCATGCATTCAAAAAAAATTGAATTGAAAAAAAAAACAAAAACAAAAAAAAATTGAAAAACAAAAAAAACAAAAAAAATGGTGCTTCAATGTGTATCTTTCTCTTTGACTCATTAAAAGAAGTATTCATGAATGATTTTCATATCTATGTAGAAATTGTTGTATTATTTCTTTTGCTACATGCGAATGTCCATCTTTCTAAATATTCATGGCATGTTCAATGACTGAAAATAACTTGATTTCTACACCACCTACTTCACTTCCACATATATTATTATTGTTGCACATTTGGAGATATCGTTTTTGAAATTGGAAATGTGAATGTAGGAGGAAAACTTAACTGATAATCTACGGGATATGATATACCTTGCCATGGATAAAAATTGAGCATTAAAAATGTTACTACAAGTATAAAAATTGAAAAGAAAAATACATGCTCTGTATGAAAAATGGATACAATCCTTGGCAACGGTATTACCCACGAGTTTCCAACATAAGCTTTATGGGTAAACTTTAGCGTTGGTGTATCTACTCATCAAGTAATGCCACCCCCACATCTAAGAGTCCTTATAGGCTATGTTTTGGGGTGTGGTACCTTGAACTCATTTTTAATGAGGTGGGAAAAATCAATCCTAGGTGATAGAACGTTATATGGAAAATGTGGATCGGATTTGGTTGACTTTCTTAAATGATTCTCCCTATGTGCATTCAATTTTAATCATCGCACATACACGTTGGTGTTGAAGTCGTAGTTGTTTAATTTCATTGGATTTTGACTTGATTATTCTATGAGTATATGCATGCAATTGTTGGTAATGGTTAATAATACTCTCTTTTTGCATAATATATGGTTTTGACTTCGTGGTATAACTTTTGATGATAACAAAGGGGGAGAAAAATTTGGGAAGATTTGGTATTTACTTGGTGTTCACAACTATATGATTATTTACTTGGTGTTCACAAATATATGATTGTTTGATTAAGGGGGAGCATTATTGAATATTGGGGAAGCACAAAAGTAGGGGGAGCATGCTTATTGATATACTCTATACATCATTGGTCGCACATCATTTCGTCTTATTGCATGTCAGCCACTATTACCATACTATCACACACACTATTTGGAATTTCATTTCTCAAATCTTATACTTAGTTTGTCATCATCAAAAGGGGGAGATTGTTGGTAGCAACGATCTGTGAACTTCGTGTTTGATGATAACAAACGTGTGTGAACGTTTTTAACGTGTGCGTTAAGTGTTTCAGGAACGGCAAAAGTGCGACTTATTCACGGAGAGACTTGGTCAATGAGCACAGGAGAAAGGGGAGAACCTAGCTGGAGTAGACACACATCTACTGGAATGAAACCCTAAGCCTATCATCTCAAAACCTAGTGGCAAAACGAAACGCGCAGATCTACAGGCCGAAACAAGAGTGAGTCTTTTTTTCTTTAATAAATAATTGCACAGGCCAAAATCTTTTAAATTCTTTTTCTTGAAGAAGGCCTAAGGAAAAAGAACTCTAAACTTAGCCCATACCCACTTACGCACCTGGGCTCCTTTTTAAACATGTTGTGTTTTTTTTCCCTTTTATTTTTGATGTGCATCAAGTCTTTTAAAGAGGGAAGGCCGAAGGTTTTTTTTGGGCTTTTTATCTTTTTCTCTAGTGCCGCACGTCTCAGCATAAACCCTAAGAATGATAATAAGAGCCGCACAACACACAAAAAGATAGCTGAAATCATCTTTTCTCCAAGGCTCAGGCGTTTTTTTGTGCAAAATCTCTTCACATCCATCTCCAACTAAAAAAGAACAGGCCGATTTGTTGATTGGCTGGCTCTTTGAAGATTCCAAGAGCATTCTTTTTTGCTAAAGACGAGAGCAAGTGCTCAGGGAATTATCAAGACGAGAGCAAGTACTCAGGGAATTATCTTTGAAGATTCCAAGATTATCAAGTGCTCAGGGAATTATCAAGTGCTCAAGGGAATTTGTTTTGCATATCGCCTAAAGACGAGAGCAAGCCAAAAATTATCAAGTGATCAGAGAATTTGTTTTTGTGCAAAATATCAAAGATCTGAAGAGGGCAGCCGCATATCACTTTGCAATTCCGAAGAGCTGAGGATCACATCATTTTTCTCTTGAAAAATTTCAAAGGCTGATTTTTTTGTTGGTTGCTGATAGGCCGAATCTTTTTTGTGTGCGATTTTTGCTGAGAGCTCTTCACGCAAGTTTCACTACTGGATGTTTTGTTTGAGTTGAGGAGCGTGATATATTGCCGTGACTTCAGAGGGGACTACTACCTGTCAGATTGATCTGACCTCGCGCTGATTGACAGAGACATCAACACCGTCACGACTGAGCAATTCTAAACTCTGAACTTTATATTATTTGTGATTTGGAGTTGTGATCTCTGTGAAACTATTTTATTATTTTTTGGGGACTTGGCTAGTTGGGACTAGCCAAGAGAGAGAGCTTTACTAGTATTGTTATTGTTTGGGCACTTTGGTGAGTGCAGGTACTGAGGGCCAGGTGAGTGTAGGGTTGGTGCTCTAGCTACAGGTTGTACCAATTAACTTTAACAATCTAGTATTGCTTTTGGGGCTGGACGTAGGTCGTGGGTGCGACCGAACCAGGGTATATCGCCTGTGCATGCTGTGACTGCTTTTCTATACTCTGCATCTGGTTGATTGTGCTATAACTGCGTGTGATTTCTCGTGGGTTGCACGAGAATTTTATAAGCCTATTCACCCCCCCTCTAGGCTTAGATCTAGATCCAACACTATGTTGCATTCACAGCCACCCTGAAAGACAAGTCTGAGGGTAAGTCTTCCAGTCATGTTGAACATAATGTTATAACACGTGCTTCAACATCCACTCACAAACAAGAATATGTGATACGTAATGTTGTGACAAATGATGCAACTTACAACAGTGAGGTTGAATCAGAAAACGAAAGTGAAGAAGATATTGGTGATGAGGATATCTGCACGGCTTATCAAACAATGTTCTACAAATGGTTGGAAATTTGTGCAGCCAACAAGAAGTTGAAAGGTGAATGCTCCAAGCTGAGAAGTGAGAGGGATGGGACTCAAGCCAAGCTATTGAAGACTGAAACAAGCCTCCAGAATCTTGAGAGCAGTCTGAAGAGAGCACTGTTAAGAGCTGAGAAGGCGAAAAACACTCTCAACAGATGGAACTCAGGAAAGTCCAAACTTGATGACATCCTCAACATGGGTAAGGTGGCTGGAGATCGAACAGGAGTTGGTTACCACAGGGGGAGTCATCTACATACCCTAAAGACTAGAAGTAGTCTCATTACTAAGGAGCATGGTAAACGGAGTAAACTGAATGAGAACAAGTCAAGAGAAAAGAAAGGAAAAGGTTCAACAAAAGGTTCAACATCCAGGCAGTTAATATGTAAATACTGTAGACAAGTTGGACACTATGACTGGAGTTGCTTTAGGCGCATGAAGCATTTGAATGAAGGAAGAGATGTTAACCACTCTCAACAGCGGACAAGTATGAAATGGGTCAAGAAGTCTGAACTGGTCAGCATGGTTGCATACACGTCCTTAGTTACTTTTGCAGAAAATCAGTGGTACTTTGACAGCGGTTGCTCTCGGCATATGACAGGGAACAGAGGACTCCTATCTGAGTACACTGCTAGCAACAAAGGACATGTCACGTTTGGAGATGGTCAGAGAAGCAGGGTTGTTGGAAAAGGGAACTTGAATATGACAGGAACTCTGAAACTAAAAGATGTGATGCATGTTGAGAACTTAAAAGCTAATCTCATAAGTATCAGTCAGTTGTGTGATCAAGGACTTCTGGTTCGTTTCAACAAGGATGAATGCCTTGTATTCAATAGAGATGATGTTTGTATTCTTTCCGAAAAAAGATCCAGCGACAACTGCTATTTGTTGCAAGGTCCGGACAGGTGTCTAAGGATCACAACGGATGTATCTCAACAGTGGCATCAGAAACTGGGACATCTCAACTTCAAGACCTTAATGAAGATCTCCCAAGCCAAAGCTGTTCGTGGAATGCCAACTTTGATCAAGAAGAAAGAAGGGGTGTGTGAATCTTGCCAACTGGGAAAGAAGAAGAAAGTCAGTCACAAGCAAATTCAGACTATAACAACCTCAAAAATTCTGGAACTACTACACATGGACTTGATTGGATCCACCTCAGAAACGAGTGTAGGAGGTAAGAAGTACATCTTTGTATGTGTTGATGATTTTTCTCGGTTCACCTGGGTTGATTTTCTTAAGGAGAAGTCAGATACTTATGATGCTTTCAAGAAATTATGTACTCGTCTTCAGGTTGAACAAGGGGACAAAATTGGAAAAATCATCCGGATTCGAAGTGATCATGGAAAAGAGTTTGAGAATCACTCATTCTCTGCATTCTGTGAGACACAAGGTATATGACATGAGTTCTCGGCACCTAAGACTCCCCAGCAAAATGGAGTTGTTGAAAGGAAGAATCGAACACTTCAGGAAATGGCTCGAGTTATGCTGAATGCTCAGAAAGTTAATGTTAAGTGGTGGGCTGAAGCTGTTAATACCGCTTGCTACACCATCAACAGGGTATATCTTCGGCCAAGGACTGAGAAAACTCCATACAAAATCTGGAAAGGGAGGAAACCTGATGTCTCCTACTTTCATATCTTTGGAAGCAAGTGCTACATCTTGCAAGATCGTACACCAAGACGAAAGTTCGACGCCAAGAGTGACATAGGAATTTTCTTGGGGTATTCTACAAGGAGTCGTGCCTTCCGAGTGTTGAATGAACGCACATATGTTATGATGGAATCTATTAATGTGGTGGTTGATGATTTTGATCAGGGAGAGTCTATACTGACTGGAGAAAAAGGGTCCCAGGAAGACAGAAATGATGATGAGGTTCGTGTTGAAAATGATGTTGCAACAGTTAAGACTAATCAAACCAATGTTGAACAAAATGTTGCAACACAGGATACTACCACCGCTGAGACGACTCAAGAAGAGGCTGAAAATGGTCAAGATGCTGAGGGGATCACAAAAGTCATACGCGACCATCCACCGGAGCTTATCATTGGTGACGTGCACGACAGTCGTCGTACCAGAGGTGCTAGTCGTGTCAACTACAGAGATCTGGCTGGGTATGCATGTTTTCTCTCTACTATTGAACCCAAAAATGTGAAGGAAGCCATTGTTGATAATTTCTGGGTTTCGGCTATGCAGGAGGAACTGAACCAATTCCAACGAAATGATGTCTGGAGTCTTGTGGAGAGACCCAAAGGTACCAATGTTATCGGAACAAAATGGATATTCAAAAATAAAACAGATGAGAAGGGAAATATTACTCGCAACAAAGCTCGTCTTGTAGCTCAAGGATATACCCAAGTGGAAGGAATTGACTTTGATGAGACATTTGCTCCAGTGGCTCGGTTGGAATCCATCAGACTTCTTCTGGCCATTGCTTGCAGTCTGAAGTTCAAACTACATCAAATGGATGTGAAGAGCGCCTTCTTGAATGGGCTTCTGAATGAAGAAGTGTATGTTGAACAACCCAAAGGCTTTGCAGATCCATTTCTACCAAACCATGTTTACAAGTTGAAGAAGGCTCTCTATGGGTTGAAACAAGCGCCGAGGGCCTGGTATGAAAGATTAACTACATATCTTCTTAAAAAGGGGTATGAACGAGGAGGAGATGATAAAACCCTATTTGTTCAACGGACAAGATCAAGTGCCATGGTAGCTCAGATCTATGTTGATGATATAGTCTTCGGCTCAACATCACAACAGCTGGTGCATGAGTTTATCACGCTCATGCAAAAGGAGTTTGAAATGAGTATGGTAGGTGAGTTAAATGTTTTTCTTGGGCTTCAAGTGAAACAATGTCCTGACGGTCTATTCATTTCACAAAGCAAGTATGCAAGGAATCTTGTCAAGAGATTCGGTTTGGAAAATGCGAGACATGTTCGGACTCCCATGAGCACTTCTGAAAAACTCTCCAAGGATGAAGGAGGAAGAGATGTGGAAGTTACCTTATACAGAAGCATGATAGGTAGTCTTTTGTATTTAACAGCTAGCAGGCCAGATATCAGCTTCAGTGTTGGAGTTAGTGCCCGTTACCAAGCATGCCCCAAGGAATCTCATGTCACTGCCGTGAAGAGGATTATCAGGTATGTAAGTGGGACTGCTGACTTTGATATATGGTACACAAAGGATACAAACACACTAATCTCAGGATATAGTGATGCAGACTGGGCAGGGAATACTGATGACAGAAAAAGCACTACCGGAGGATGTTTTTATGTAGGGAACAATCTGGTGTCATGGTACAGTAAAAAACAGAACTCCATATCACTATCTACAGCAGAGGCTGAGTATATCGCAGCAGGAAGTTGTTGCACACAACTGTTATGGATGAAGCAAATGTTGACAGATTATGGTCTGGAACAAGGGATTCTAACCATTCTATGTGATAATCAGAGTGCTATAAACATCTCCAAGAACCCAGTTCAGCACTCCAGAACTAAACATATCGACATCCGTCACCACTTCATTAGAGAGTTAGTTGAAAAGAAGTCTCTTATCATGGAGCATGTTGCTACAGTTAATCAACTAGCGGACATCTTTACAAAGCCTCTTGATTCTGACAGATTTGAGGAATTGCGACAAGCCCTAGGGCTGTGTCGTATCTAATGTTGCTCTCTGTGTTGAGAATATTGTTGCAACATCAGGTTGCAACATTATGAGGGCCGGGCGATCTCTTTTTATCGGGTTCGTTTTTTACTAATAACCTTACCCGATATTTATTACCCTCTGTTTCTTTTTGTTCCCAAGGCGCATTTCCGTGTTCTCCCTTAACTCAAATTTCTCCAAGATTCTTCTAACCGCCCATCTAGGGTTCTTGAAATCTTCGTGTTCGAAGTTCCTCTCCACTTAATCAGAAATGGCAAGAGACCAGTCGGAAAAATCTTCGCAGCCCCCTCGTCGGTTCTCTCGACGGACGGCCTCCGCACGGAAAAGTGCTCCGCCATCCTCGTCTTCGCCTATTACACGGAAAGGAGTGTTTCCCCGTTCTTTGCGCGGATCTTCTAGTGGAAATTCCTCTCCATCACTCTCCTCTAACCTTCTCAGTAACATGCATTCTCCTAGAGCCTCAAATTTGGAGTTGGTAAATTTTTCCACAATTCTTGAAATTCCCCTCTTCCAAAAATCCGAGGAAGATGAAGTCTTCGATGATGATGAAGATTTTCCTGCTCCCGTAACAATTCAAGACTGGTTTTGGTATTTGCAGAGAACAAGAAAGCAATTGGATCTTTCTTCGGTGGATGTCTCTCACATTCACTTTAAAGGTCTCATGCATAAGAAGATTAAGGGGAAGGTTATGAGTGTTGAAGTGCCTCGTGATAGGAAAATTGTCATTCGAAGCTGGAATCCCAAATCTTTTGTAAAAATTTCTGAAGCTGAAGTGATAGATATTTCTGATTCTGAAGACCCTCCAGTGTATGCTGAAATGCCTAGGTCAAGGGGCACTGCTGGAGCATCTACGTCTAATCCTCCTCCTGAGAATCCTATTGAGCAGGATGATGTGCAGTTAAATAAGGATGGTGTTTCGGAAGGTGGTCTAAATGCTGAGACTACGTCTATTGTTCCATCTCATGAAGAGGTACTTGTCTCTCCGTCGCCTATGTGTGTGGATGAAGGTATTCAGAACATGTCTGATGATCATAGTCGTGTTGTGGATGAGAGTGCTCAGAATGTGCCTGTTGTCTCAGCTCAAGATGTTTCTGAGCCTGGAAAAGAATCTGTGAAAGGTGATCATGATCTTGTTGACAGTCTTGAAGATTCTTCTCAAAATGAGACTGTGGTAGAAGTGCCACTTGCTGATGACTTTTCAAGAAAGGTTCAGTCTCTAAATGATTCAATAGAGCCTGCTCTCGATCCTATGGATTTAGAAACTACTGAAATCCTTCAGGATCCCCCACTCTTCCTGCTGAGACTGGAGTTGGTGAGATGCGATATGATCATGATAAGGCTGTAGCTGATGTTGTAACTGAAAGTGGCTCAGCTGATATTGGGGTAAATGATGAAGTGAATGTTGATAAATGTGCAATGGGTCAAGGTTCTTCTGCGGTTGGTGTTGATAATGTGGAGTTTAATGTCGAAGCTGATATCGAGCCTGATCCCTTCGTGGAAGCTTGTGTTGAACATATTGTTGCACAAAATGTTGCAACACTCCATGCAACAAGTGAGGCCTCTGGTCCAACTGAGCCTCCTTTGTCCTCCTTCATGCACAAGGCTCGATCTGGCTCTAAGAAGCACTCTGCTCCCTCCAGTAATGCTGAGGTTTCTCCTTCCAAGAGGTCAAAAATCTCTGCTTCAGGTTCCTCTCGCTCTCCTTCATTTACTTCTTCTGATGAGTTTAGCAAAATTTTCTTCGACAAAGCTCACAAGAACAGATGGGCGTCTTACTCGGAGAGATCCTTAATTCCTGAGAAGATTCTGAACATGTCTTCCTTTGATAAGACTCAGATAGCTTCTATTCTGAAGGGTCTAAGATTGTTTCATGCTGCCACCTGTTTCAGTGTCTACTATCCTGTGTTGGTAAGAGAATTTTACTGTAACTTATCCAAATCTGCTGGAGATGGGTCTTCCCGTTGGAGTTTCAGAAATTATGTTCGAGGCAAGATTATTTCATTCTCTCCTTCCTCCCTGAACAAATTATTGGAATGGAAATGTCCTCAATCTGTACCTGCTTTCGGAGAGTCAACTGGAGTGGAGATTGACAGACTGATTCATGTTGTGACAGCCGGGAAGTTCAAGTGTTGGCCTAAGAAATCATCTACCTTTCCTTCGTCTGCTCTTACAGCCAAGTATTTTATTCTATACAGGATTGCCACGAGAAACTGGCTCCCTACTTCCAATGTTTCTGTGGTTACTCGGGACATGTGCAGGCTGTTGTTCTCTGCAGGCACTTTTCAGGCTTTCAATTTGGGCAGAATCATCTTTGATTCTATCTTATCTTTTGCAGAGTTATCCTCCTCTGACACTTCCTTACCTCATGGAGCTCTCATCTCTATGATGCTCCTGGCTCAAAGGGTGCCCCTGTCCCCGTCTGACCTTCCTTCATCATGTGACAGTATTTCTTACACGGCAAAGTCTGTAGCTAGAAAAATTGATGATATCTCTGAAGTGATACCCTCTCTTCATGGTGTTCCTTCGACACCCTCCCCGTCTCAAGATGCTGAACCTTCTTCCACAGTGCCTCCTGAATCACAGACTCCTCCACTTAGTCATGCTGCTGCTGCCACCTCCTCCTCAACAAGTGTGGTGGATATACAGTTCCTGGAAAATGCTATTCAGAATATTGATGATCAACTTCTGTTTCTCGAAAGCCAGCGGGTTCTTTTGAATCGCCACAAGTTGTTGCTGCAGAGCAAGCTGTCCTCTCTGAGGAGTGGTCCTTCTGAGGATCACTGATATATTCTCTATGTCCTTTGTGGCTCAAAAGGGGAGAAGGTATGATATTTTGGTGGTTTGGTCGTTTTGGTCTTGGTTTTGGTTTTGGGGTGTTTTTTGGATGTCTGCTGCTGATACAATTTGTCATGAAAGTCATGGAAGTTTTACTGTGTATGGGATAGTCTGAGGGGCCCCTTGTGAAGGGGAGTATGATGCATTGTTGTTTCCGTTCCTGTTCCTGTTTTGGTGTATGGTTGGTGCAGTTCTTGTGTTTCAGTTTTCTTGTATTGGTTTGGACGCAGCAGTTTTGTTTGATTGAACAAATGTCATCATACCTTCTTCTTCAGACTGGTCTAAGTTGAATATCATACCGTGTGTTGTGCCACCAAATGACAAAAGGGGAGATTGTTAGGATTTATCCTTGCTATTCATGAATGCGGTCTTGTCATATGTGGCACCTTGCTTATTGTCTCTTGCTCTTTTCTTCCTAAAGTTTTTTGACAAGTTATCTGGGGAATGTTGGACAGTTTGTTGTACGTTTTGTTGCATCTGAGCCACTGCCGTATGAAGAAGAGAATCGAATCAGTTAGGTTGTTGGATAAATTGTTGAACAGTTTGTTGTACCAGGATGTTCAACGTGCTAAGTTTATTTGCATCGATTAACTGTCCAAAAGGATGTGCGACTGGCATTCGCGCAATCTTTTATATCTCTATCTAACTGATCAGGTACTTATAGAGGTTATTAACTGTTATAGATGTGATCGGCTGTATATCTCTTGTTACCTTATTGCGAAACGGTTGGAGAGAGATTTTCGCCGGCAATATCCTAGCAACATTCGCCTGCGGATATTCTGGGATCTCCTTCTTGTTGGAGATGTTACGGGTATTGCGGTTGTTGAACCGAATCATGATCTGATTGCATGAGTGCGGATTGAATCGAAGATTGCGGTGCTTCAGGCTTTTAGGGTTCAGAGCTATTGGCGGCAAGGTCACAGACTTTGTGTTGAAAAAGTTCTGCGAGATTACTCCGGGAGGGAGGCCGACGACTACGCACGTAGGATCAAGGGAGTTGATCTAGTCGGTGGTGCAAGGGGAGCTTGCAGGTAAGGGGAGCTTGCCAAGAATACTTCACAGGGTTGATTGCGATCACCCCACACGGTTTGTATTAAGGAATAGTGTGTTCTTCCTTATAGAAGCGTGGTTATTAGAGTTTGTATTCTCTGATTTTCTTAGTGAAGTATTCTATTTTTCTGGGCGTAGCCCCGCAGATGTAGGTGTGCGCACCGAACTGTGTTACCAAGTCTTGTGTGTCACTATTTGCTGTGTGTTGCTGCGATGTTCTTTAGATTCATTACTGCGTACTGAATTTCAAAGAGGAATGTAAAACTCCGCTGGTTTCTCTTCTACATTTCTCCAATCGTTTATCCTTTTTATCTAAATTTCTTCAGGGCTGAGTCAGAATATCAAGTTATGGCTAATACAACATACGAGCATATGTGGATGTGAGATATCATAATGGAGTTGGGTTTTGGGTACATACCTCTTATGATATTATATTGTGACATTGTGATGATATTTACATTGCATAAAATCATGTGTTCTATGAGCGAACAAATCATATTGAAGTGGATTGTCTCTTAGTTTCATAAAAGTCTGATGCAAGTATTATCAAGCTAAGGAATGTGTCTTTTTTAAAAAAGGTGATGGATTCGTTAACTGAACCCCTTGGAAAGCGCGAGTTCAATTTATTTTTGATAAACCATACATTTACAATGTATATGGTCTAGCTTGAGGGAGAGTATTCAAGTATATGAACTTTTAGTTTAGGAACAAGAAGTATAGTTTTAGATTAGAAATAAGAACTGAATAACAATTGAAAATGTACTGAATTTTTTAGCTCTATAAAAGACATCAATAAGCCATCTTCAGGGTGTGATCTATTTTCTATTTCTGCTGGTTTTAAACTGATTGTTTATGTCCCCATTACATTAACGCATCAATTATAAATTTTTGAAATTCAACAATGTTATATTAGTATTAGTGTTGTTGTTATTGTACCTGTTTGTATACATTGTACTGGTTTAATGTAGACATTTCCCCCTTTTAATAAAATAATGCATTAACATTAAGTTTATTTTTTAATCTTTTGTCCATCTTTGCTCTATCTTTGGTGCCTTGCATGGATATGTCTCCACAGATGTTTTGAAACATCTTTGTTTGCCTATTATGTTTACTATACATAATGCTGGGTTTCCAATTTGCTTTTTGTATGAATTCAACCTTGTTGATATCCAAAGGTTTCAGAAAAAGATGCTTAGCGCAGGTTACAATGAACCTTGCCAATGGTCTGTGCCAACAAAGAAATGTTTTTTCTATTGATCATAATATAACAGTCCCAAAGATCATGATTTCAAATCTCTTTCATACAGTGCATGGGAAGCTAACTCATAGCTGCATACGTGTCGCTTTTTATTCTCACATCTTTCTGGAGTTTTCTTGGTATATCAGAGTACAAATTCTGTTTCTTGTTCTTTAACAACATTTTCATTATCCTTTTCCCGGATCTCTCTCGTATGATGGCACTTTGCCTTGATAATGCTCAGGTCGAACATTGTTTCTTTTTAGATGTGTGGTCCAGTTGGATCGATGAGCAACTTGTGGATGGAGTCAATGCATTTCTAAATGTGTTCTGTACCACTCAAATTGGTTTATAGGTGGAGGGGATATTTGATTGTGGGGGCACCAATTGTTTGTCCTTGACGAGTTGACGGTGGTCGTGTTGCTTAGGTGAACTTGGACGTGATTACCACCAAATCACAAGTGGTGATTGGGATGTAGGATGTTATGGGATATTACTAGACACTGTTGGATCGGTGCAGTGGTTGTTCGGAGGGTCTGCTAGGGGGCTGGTGACCATCTTTAATTTGTGTAAACAGATGACAAGGAATCAACCTTATGACATGGTTGAATGCTATGATTATGGAACCACTATTTGGTCTGATATAATTAACAGCTCGCAACGACATGTTGCATTATTTGTAGAGACCAAGCAGAGTGATTATGTTTAATGGGTGTTGTTTTTTAAAGTTGCTGAGAAATCCCTGTTGTGCACAGTTTTGTGGGGGCCTATCATAACTCTTGCTGTTGGGAATTGAAGGCCATTTGCCTTCTTGTCTCCTTGGGCAAGCCGACGGCCAAAAAGGGTAAGCCTGCGTTTTTTTAGTGGGCGGAGACTCTCATTTCCAGAGAGCCAGAGAGCCAGAGAGTGGAAAAGACGGAGCAAGCTCTCTTTTGGCTTAGGGTCTTGGATCAAAGAAGAAAAGGAAAGCAAAGCTAGGGTTTTGGAAAGCCAATGAGCTTTGCTTGTGAGATCCAAGGTACGTGCCTGCATTTCTTCTTCCGTGTTTGAGATCTAGAGTCCCTTGGGTAGCTTCCTAGTTTGGGGCTATATTACCAAGGAGTGATCTCCATTGGTGTGGGATTGGTCCATTGAGGAGCTCTACGTGTTGTAGAGGCTTTGTTATCAAGAATTCCCACTTGGTTTGAGAGTGTGTGTGAGCTTGGTGAGAGATCTAGGTTAGGTCTTGTTGCTTGGAGCTTGTCTCTCAATGTGGAGGAAGAAGATGATGGGGTCGGTGTATACCTTGCTTGATCAATAGTGGAACCGAGTGTATTGGATGCTGGACGTAGGTTGTTCGCAACCGAACCAGGGTAAATCTCATTCTCTTTTGTGTTTGCTCTTAATTTCGTATTATATTTACGTGCCTACATATATCTGTCGCAAGATCGTCAAGAGGGTTGTTTGTTGGTGACAACTTTCTTTTGTGTCCGTGAGGTGTTTGGTTTTGTGCCTAGGTGACATCTCGGTGGAATTCGGGCTTGGGATTGTTTGGCCACCGTTTCCGCGCATTGCAGGTGGTATTGTGTACCTTGCCACAGTACTGCGGAGGTGCACTGGGATCCAACAAGTGGTATCGGAGCTTCCGGTTTGCGAAGAAGTGTAGTACCGCGATGCCGTCTTGCTCATGTGAGGAGACAGCCGGGTGTTTATACGAAGTAGAGAGGCTTAAAGGCCGGGACAATTATGGTCCGTGGCGACAAAAGATGGTGGCTTTGTTGAAGCACCATGGATTTTATGGTGCCGTATGTGATACGGGCATGCCATGTAAGGCAACGGTGAATAATAAGCGAAGGATGGAGCTTAAAGCCCTCGGTGAGATATTGCAATCCTTGGAGGATGAGATTCTTCGGCAATTTGCCGATGTGGAGGTCGTGAGTGACCTATGGAGGATGCTTGAAGCTCGGTACTCGACCAAGACACCAATTGGACGAAGGTTTCAATTGTGGCAATGCTTCTATACTCACAGGATGGAAAAGGGGAACCTCATTGTGAAACCATATTGGCGAGATGGACCGTATAGTAATGGACCTACAAGAATTGGGGAGTGTGATAGAGGACGAGCAACATGCTATGTCACTATTGTGTTCTCTTGCTCCGGTGTATTCCAAGTTTGTAGGCTCGATGTTGAATGGCCGAGACTCACTCACGTTGGATGAGGTGAAGTTTGCATTTCATACGGAGGATTTCCAGAGTTTGGTGTTAGGCGACACCGATGGTTGTGAGGTACCCAATGTCATCAGGGGTCGCCAAGAGGGCGGACCCACTCCAAGATCTAAGACGGGCCGTTCCAAGAGTTGGAATCGGCGGCAGCGGCGGCGGTCCAAGTCAAGGGGCCGAGGTGACAACAAATTCTTTCTATGTAGGGAAAGCGGGCATTGGAAGAGAGATTGTCCGAGGTTGAAAGCGAGGACGTCGATTGGCATTGTGGAAGAGGTTGATCAGAGTTCGACTCTTGTCGGAGTACGAGACGAGATGTTTTCTGGCGAGGATGATTGCTCGGTGTTTGCGGCATACTCCGTGGGAGAAGCGCAATGTTCGTGGCTATTGGACTCGGGGTGTTCATTCCATATGACTCCAGATAGGAGTGCGTTCGACTCATACATTTCATGCATTGGAGAGCGGGTTCTCGTGGGGAATGGTATGGAGTGCGAACAAGTTGGGAGTGGCACGGTCAGAGTCAGGATGCACGATGGCATCGTCCGTGTGTTTGATGGCGTCAGACATGTTCCTGATCTTCGCAGTGGCCTGATATCGATAGGAGCTTTGACCGGGATGGGCTACAGGGCAGTGATCGAGGATGATCGACTGTGTATTTCCTGAGGATGCCTGGTTGTCATGAGGGGGAAGAAGCGTGGAAACTTGTATGCGCTCGATGGGCACACAGTAGTAGGCGAGACTGGCAGATCACAGGAGTCTGAGAGTAGAGATCCAGTGAGACCGTGGCATCTCAGATTGGGGCATGCTGATGAGCAGAGCCTTGACATTCTTCAGAGGAGGAGTGTGTTCGGAGGTGATCGTGGGCTTGAGTCTTGCAGTGACTGTGGTGCAGAGCGGCCGAGGCAAGTGCAGTTTGGGACAGCTGTCAGACACAGTAAGGAGCCCCTAGAGTGCGTCTACGCTGGCGTATGGGGTCCATGTCCAGTTCCTTCCCAGGAAGGCGCGAGGTACTTCGCGGCCTTCATAGATGACTTCTCGAGGAGAGTCATGGTTACTCTCATGGGATCTCGGGAGGAGATCCATGAGAAGGTGCGGCTATGGAGGAGCATAGTCGAGAGGCGGATGGGTAGACCCGTAGGAGAGATCCGTACCAACGATGTAGAGATACATGATGTTTGCAAGTCAGAGGGGATCGCGTGCCGATACACCATTCCTGATGGAGACCCTCACGGTGGCGTAGCAGACAGCATGATCAGGATGTTGGTAGAGAAGACACGGGGGCTACTAAGACCATCTGGCCTTCTTAGGGAATTATGGGCGGAGACCCTTGCTACTGCGGCATACCTCATTAACCGAACACCGTCACTAGCCGCATGTAGTTCTATTCCCGAGGAGTTATGGACGGGCAGAGTCGTTGACTTCTCGCACTTGCGTACGTTTGGATGTCCTGTGTGGCCACACGAGAGGGACGATGTCGAGGTAGGACAATGTGCACATGATTGTGTCCTACTCGGATACGCTGGTGGAGGTGTGAGAGGGTACATGTTATGGTGTCCTAGTACCCGTGAGGTGATTGTCAGATGACACATCATGATTGACGAGTCTGCAGTGCTTAGGGCGGAGCAGACTCTTGACGGTGTGCAGAGAACAGAGGACAGCCCGGTCCATAGAGAGGAAGAGGTGATTCGGATTCAGACTCAGGCAGATGATCAGACACGTGTGCAGACGGACAGGATGCAGAGCTCATCCGATGTGGTCAGTGTCAGTGATCAGCAGGCATCTCACGATGTAGCTCCAGATTCAGTTCAGTTGGAGGTGCAGAGGACAACGGTCTACGAGGAGGCTTTGCAGTCGGTCGTCGTATCGATGCAGTCAGTTGCAGTGTGTGAGGAGACAGAGGTCTCTCACAGTTCCAGCGTGCACATTGTGGATGCTCTTGAGGAGACCCAGCATGCTGAGGTGTGCAGCTTTAGCTTCGAGGTAGAGACGTCGATCTATGGAGTAGGGCAGTTGGTTTCCGAACCGATGCCAGAGGTTGCAGTGGGTGAGGAGACGGAGGTCTCTCACGTTTCTAGCACGCATGAGTTGGTTGCTTCTGAGGAGGACCAGCGTGTTGAGGTGTGCAGCTTCAGCTTTAGGGTAGAGAGGTCTTCTGAGAAGCTTGACATCAGGGTAGAGCATTCGTTGTGCATGGTAGAGTAGTCTTCACAGTATGGACACATGCGATATGGCTCTCGTTTGGCTAGAGGTAATTTATCAGGCGCATCTTCTGATACTTCAGAGGCCAGACAGGTGGAGATGCAGAGGAGCAAGGAATCTGATAGTGTGGTGGAGCATAGAGACTCCCACGGCAGTGTGGAGACTGTGATGGTGGTCCCAGGTGGAGTTGACACTAGGGACATGGAGCTGTGAGCTAGGAGGCCACATATCGAGTGCGTTCTCGCTCGATATATGGAGGAGGCAGAGCCGAGAGGAGATCCTTCAGTGTGCGCTCATATCTCACCTTCGGCGAGTTCATCACAGGGCATGGCCAGTGAGGACGATCTCCAGAGGCTAGATGTTGGTGCGGCGGACAGTTTGGCGCTTGTGTGTGCTCATTCGTGTCTTGAGTCGTCGGCACAGTCAGTTGAGGCACGGAGCCAATGGACGGCGAGTCTTGATGACAGGCATCAGCAGACAGAGTAGATACGGACAGCGTATCGATATGACCCAGCTGGGGTCAGTCTGTAGAGCAGTAGGGATGACGGCGTGTTTCTCAGAGATGATGGCCATGGCGAGCATGAGTTGCTCGCGGACCCGTGGGGTGATGATAGGGATGTTCATGGATCGACAGAGGGCTCATTGGACACTGGCACGGTGTCATTTGATTCATTCATGGAGTCCGAGCTCGTAGGATTATCCTCAGAGACAGATGACTTCATCGTAGACATATCGATGAACGAGGCAGAGATGCGTGAGGCTAGGCTCAGACGACTTCTGAGCTTGGTATGTCTCTCGGAGGATTGAGGCGCCAGAGGGCGCGATTTCCGATGCACATGATGGAGGTTCGCATGTTCGATGATCAAGGCAAGGTGAGTTCATACACGACAGGTACAGATTGGTGCTGGAGCTGTGTGCTGCAGAGTGTGGATTTATCAGCAGGGTAGAGTGTTGTTTTTTAAAGTTGCTGAGAAATCCCTGATGTGCACATTTTTGTGGGGGCCTATCATAACTCTTGCTGTTGGGAATTGAAGGCCATTTGCCTTCTTGTCTCCTTGGGCAAGCCGACGGCCAAAAAGGGTAAGCCTGCGTTTTTTTAGTGAGAGGAGACTCTCATTTCCAGAGAGCCAGAGTGGAAAAGACGGAGCAAGCTCTCTTTTGGCTTAGGGTCTTGGATCAAAGAAGAAAAGGAAAGCAAAGCTAGGGTTTTGGAAAGCCAATGAGCTTTGCTTGTGACATCCAAGGTGAGTGTCTACATTTCTTTTTCCATATTTGAGATCTAGAGTCCCTTGGGTAGTTTTCTAGTTTGGGGCTATATTACCCAGGAGTGATCTCCATTGGTGTGGGATTGGTCCCTTGAGGAGCTCTACGTGTTGTAGAGGCTTTGTTATCAAGGATTCCCACTTGGTTTGAGAGTGTGTGTGAGCTTGGTGAGAGATCTAGGTTAGGTCTTGTTGCTTGGAGCTTGTCTCTCAATGTGGAGGAAGAAGAAGATGGGGTCGGTGTATACCTTGCTTGATCAATAGTGGAACCGGGTGCATTGGATGCTGGACGTAGGTTGTTCGCAACCGAACCAGGGTAAATCTCATTCTCTTTTGTGTTTGCTCTTAATTTCGTATTATATTTGCGTGCCTACATATATCTGTCGCAAGATCGTCAAGAGGGTTGTTTGTTGGTGACAACTTTCTTTTGTGCCCGTGAGGTGTTTGGTTTTGTGCCTAGGTGACATCTCGGTGGAATTCGGGCTTGGGATTATTTGGCCACCGTTTCCGTGCATTGCAGGTGGTATTGTGTACATTGCCACAGTACTGGGGAGGTGCACGGGGATCCAACAATGGGAACATCAAAATCCTTAGCTGAATTTGCAGTACGGTTTGAATCGCTATAGGATATGGTCATGGATAAATGTCTTAAGGAGGCTAAGTGCCCCTTGATGTCATCTTAGCTTATAACGCATTTTGTGTTATGCTTCTTCCTCACGTGTTCAGAAGGGGTGATCTTACCTTTTGAACACATGTTATGGTCTGCTTCATCCTCACATGTCTATAGTGGTCATTATCCTTATATTAAAACACAAGGATTGATGGGATGTTTGTCCTACTAGGACAAACATCCCATCGTTGGGTTTTTTTTTTGTTTTTGGGTTTTTTTGTAGAAAGAACCCCCTACAAATCCCTAATTGCGCGGAATACTGTCCCTTTACACCTCTTTTAAAAATAACCCGCGCTTTTGCTGTTTTGCACTTGACCCCCCACAATCCCCACACACACCCTCCCTTCTCCGCTTTCTCCCCTTGGCTTCCGATCGGGTCTTTGTTGGTCCTCCGTCTTGATTTTTGCCGTGCACGTGTGCACGTGATTTTTTCTAGTTAACTAATATATATGCCAACATATGTGGGGTGTCTAGCCATGTTACCGATTGGTGCCTTCAAATGTATTCTATTTTGTCCATGCAGCTTTTGTCATTAGTATAAAAATAACAAAGAAGTCAGAAAGTTACAGTAAGCATATAGCATTAAACTGGATGGCCTTCTTGAATTTAATTGACACATGCTTGCCCCGCAAATGAGATTACAGTTGCATCAATGCATCAAACTATTTCTCATGCAAAGTTTCGTTTGCATCTTGAAGCAATTAGCTGTCAGGTTTTAATATTTCTTTTCCATCTGTTTGTTTCGCATGCAATCTTACATGTGAATGGAAATAGAGTTGCATTAGCTTTTGTTGCAGTTGGATTTATGTTTCCTTCATTTGATTGGCAATATATGGTGAAAAGAAAAGGTAAATAGAACTAGAAAATGCAGGGTGGGAATGGTAGAACAAATGCTGGACAATAGGGCTGCAAGAAAGGTTGCGGCTCTATTTAAGAAAAAAAGTTGTTGCTACATTGGCATTACACTAAATCATCATTTTACCAAAAACTACTCTGTGACACCAGCACACTTGCCATTTTCAATTGCTAACAAAGCCAAGAAACAAACATTATATGAAGTATACCAAACAAATGATGGGCAACTTATTTCCTGCAATATACTACACGAAAACTTGTTGATGCCACATGTATAGCAATTCCGTCACAACAAACCGAAAAAATGAAAAATTGCAATTTCACGCAATATCTACAAAATCAAGCATTCAGGAATATATGATAAATTGATTGACTGTTGTTGTGTTGGACACCTATCATAACGGGGATTTGACATGATGCGAGAGAGTTGTGTCCAAGTAAATATGGTTTATAGTTTTGCTATACCTCGCAATTTTGTTTTGGAATCGTACCTAATTTCATCCTGCGAAGTGCTTTTTCTTTCCAGCATTTATTGATAAATAATATATATTGCTGTGTAGGTTTTGTATGTGTGAGAGGATTTGACCGAGCAAGCAGGGCGCCTAGGCCGCTTTATGCAAGACTGCATTTTCCAGCTAGCAAAACAGTCCAGAACAAGAAAACATCAGGAAATGAACAGGGAAGTAGTACATCTTCAAATGCCCGACTTCTGGGCATTCAAAAATTGTTGCCGGGTGGGAAGTTGTGGCTGCGTAATAACACTAGTTTTTCAGCCATCTATAGGAAGGACATCAGTATGTACTGGAATAAATGTTGTGGAGTGATCCAAGGGTTGGGCCCTTGACACACTTAAATGTGTAGAAGTGGAGAAAATCCCGTTGGTGTTATCTTGAATTAATGACATTCTCTGCTTTTGGCAACGGGGAAAGCATGGGGGAAAATGTTGTGAAATTGAGGATATTGGTGTTTTTAGTGGAAGAATGGCTCGTGAAACATGTAGAAATGTTGGAACGGGAACACTGCAGGGGTGGCTAGTGAAACATGTAGAAATGTTAGAACATGAACACTACACAATTAATGATTAATGATGTTTGTTAGGTTTTTATTCATGCTATTCATTATCTGCTTGATGTTTGCGTTGTCATATGTGGCACTCGTCGTTTGCACTTTACTTCTGGAAGCTATAAGACGGTATATCAGGAAGATGTTGGATCATGTGTTGAATGTTTTGTTGCACCTGAGCTACAGTGTTCTGTTGGAGAGTATCTCTCAGTCCTCTATGTTGGATGAATTGTTGAACATTATGTTGTACTATAATGTTCAACAAGATGTGTCTGTATGCGGGCTTGGTTGTTCACGGTATGCTTGGATCCGAGCCTGGAGATCTTGCGATTCTAAGTGACTATCTTTAACAGTTCAAGTATTTAAGTTGATTAATTCGGTTAAAGATTTGATTGGCTTCTTTATCTCTCGGTTACTTTTGTTGAAAGACGGTTGGAGAGAATTCAGCCGGCGATATCTTCGCAACGATCTTCTGCAGATCTTGAGGGATCTTATTCTGGCTAGGAGTTGCGGAGATTGCTGTTGATTAGCTGAATTAAGATTTGATTGTATCCGTGCTGTTTGAACCGTGGATTGCGGGGAGCGTATGCTATTAGGGTTCGGCAGCAGCGACGGCTAGGTTACGACTTTGTGATAAAAAGTTCGTTGTAGAAAACTCCGGGAGGGAGGCCGACGACTACGCACGTAGGATCAAGGGAGTTGATCTAGTCGGTGGTGCAAGGGGAGCTTGCTGGCAAGGGGAGCTTGTCAAGAATACTTCACGGGGTTGATTGCGATCACCCCTCACGATTTGTATTAAGGGTGAGGTTGTTCTTCCTTATAGAAGCGTGATTATTAGAGTTTGTATTCTCTGATTATTATAGTGAAGTATTCTATTTTTCCTGGGCGTGGCCCCGCAGATGTAGGTGTGCGCACCGAACTGCGATACCAAGCTTTGTGTGTCTCTGATTGATGTGTTTGTCTCGCTGTTCTAAGATTCATTACTGCATACTGAATTTCATTTGGTATCAAAACAGGTCATCCGCATTACTTTGTTAGGTCAAAGTGGGTGTGATCTTGTGTGTCAGTACGCTCATCATGAATACCAAAGAAGGTGCCTCTGTTACTTGTCCTCCCTTACTCACCGGATCCAATTATACTTATTGGAAGTCACGCATGCATGCCTTTATCAAGTCCCTGGATGAAAAAGCTTGGGTGGCTACGATTGAAGGATGGAGTCCTCCGACTGAAGTAAACAAGGAAGGCAAGGAATGTGTCAAGCCCGTGAGAGACTGTAATCCTGAAGAGGAGCGTGCCGCATTAGGAAACTCAAAAGCCGTGAATGCCATCTTCACTGCAGTCGATGAAGAACAGTTCAAGCTTATATCTACATGTGAGCACGCGAAAGAAGCCTGGGACATTCTTCAGAATGTGCATGAGGGGACCAGCACTGTCAAGGCTTCTAAACTACAAATGCTCGCTTCACAGTTTGAAAATCTGAGAATGAATGAAAACGAGACAGTTGCAGAATTCAATGGAAGATTAAGGGATATAGCCAACCAGGCATTTCAACTGGGTAAGAAATACTCACAAAAGAAGTTAGTGGAAAAGACACTGAGATCTCTACCTGAAAAATTTTCTGCTAAAATCGCTGCGATAGAAGAAGTAAGAAACACATCCACCATGAGACTAGATGAACGCATGGGCTCTTTGCAAACTTATGAGATGAATCTCAAGCAAAACCGAAGGGAGAAGGGAGTTGCTCTGAAAGCTGAAGGGGTGAATCTCCGAAATCTGATAACGAGTCAGAACTTGAAGATGACATTGCGTTCCTCACCAAAAACTTTAGTAGAATGATGAGGAAGATCGGTAATAGAGGTCAAAATTTCAAAGCTGCAATTAAGGTGTTGAGGTCAGGTCCTCCTGCCGGTGAAAAGGTTGCTAGTCTCCCTACTCAGAGGTATGATTCTAAAACCAAGGGAAAGGGAATACAATGTAGAGAGTGTGAAGGATTTTTGGTCATATACATGCCGAATGTGCTAACACCCTTAAAAAGCAAAAAAGGAAATCTCTAGCCAGCACTTGGAGCGATGAAGATTCTGAAGGAAGTATGGAAGATGAAGACATAACTAGCAACTATGTTGCATTCACTGCCATCCTGAAAGACAAGCGTGAGTATAAGTCTTCCAGTCATGTTGAACATAATGTCGCAACATGTGCCTCAACATCCAGTCACCAACAAGGAAATGTGATACATGATGTTGTAATAAATAGTGCAACATATGACACCGAGGATGATCATGACAGTGAAAGTGAAGGAGATGTTAGTGAAGAGGACATCCGCTCGGCTTATCAAACTATGTTCAACAAATGGATGGATATCTGTGCAACAAACAACAAGTTGAAAAATGAATGTTCCAAGCTGAGAAGCGAGAGGGATGAGACCCTAACCAAACTGTTGACAACTGAAATAAGTCTCTGAAATCTTGAGAATAGCTTGAAGAGAACTCTGGTCAGAGCTGAGAAGGCGGAAAGCACCCTCAACCGATGGAACACCGGAAAATCTAAACTTGATGACATCCTTAACATGGGTAAGGTGTCTGGAGATCGAACAGGAGTTGGATATCACAGAGGGAGTCATCTATACACCGTCAAAACTAGAAGTGCTCTCATTGCTAAGGAGCATGGAAAGCAGAGTCAATGGAACGAGGACAAGTCAAGAGGGATGAAAAGAAAAAGTTCAACAAAGGGTCCAACAAAAGGTTCAACAATCAGGCAGCCGATATGTAACTACTGTAGACAAGTTGGACACAATGACTGGAGATGCTTCAGACGCATGAAGCACTGGAATGAAGGTAGAAATGTTGTGCATCCCAACCAATGAACACACATGAAATGGGTTAAGAAATTCGAGCTGGTAGGTATGGTGGCATATACTTCATTGGTTACTTTCTCAGAAAATTTGTGGTATTTTGACAGTGGTTGTTCTCGACACATGACGGGGAACAATGGACTTCTGTCTGAATATACTACCGGCAACAAAGGTAATGTTACGTTTGGTGATGGTCAAAGAAGCAGGGTTGTTGGAAAAGGAAATCTGATTGTGACAGGATCTCTGAAGCTAAAAGACGTGATGTATGTTGAGAACTTAAAGGCAAATCTCATAAGCATCAGTCAGTTGTGTGACCAAGGACTTCTCGTTCGCTTTAACAAAGATGAATGCCTTGTTTTCAATAAAGATGATGTTTGTATTCTTACCGGAAAGAGGTCAAGTGATAACTGCTATCTGCTGCAAAATCTTGACAGGTGTCTCAATATCACTACGGATGTTTCTGAACAGTGGCATCAGAAACTGGGCCATGTCAACTTCAAGACCTTAATGAAGATTTCTCAAGCCGGAGCTGTTCGTGGAATGCCAACCCTAATCAAGAAGAAAGAAGGGGTGTGTGAAACATGTCAACTGGGAAAGCAGAAGAAAGTGAGTCACAAGCAAATTCAGACTATTACCACCTCAAAAATTCTAGAGTTGCTACACATGGACCTGATTGGACCCACATCAGAAACAAGCGTGTGAGGTAAGAAGTACATCTTTGTTTGTGTTGATGATTTTTCTCGGTTCACTTGGGTTGACTTTCTTAAGGAGAAATCAGACACTTTTGATGCCTTTAAGAGATTGTGTACCCGACTTCAAGTTGAAAAAGGAGACAACATCGGGAAGATCATCAGGATTCGAAGCGATCATGGAAAAGAGTTTGAGAATCACTCATTCTCTGAATTTTGTGAAGCACATGGTATAGGACATGAGTTCTCGGCTCCCAAGACTCCTCAACAAAACGGAGTTGTTGAAAGGAAGAATCGCACTCTTCAAGAAATGGCACGAGTTATGCTGAATGCTCGTGAAGTTAAGGTCAAATGGTGGGCTGAAGCTATTAATACCGCTTGCTACACGATCAACGGGGTATATCTTCGGCCAAGGACTAAGAAAACCCCTTACGAGATTTGGAAAGTGAGGAAGCCTGACGTATCCTATTTCCATATCTTTGGAAGCAAGTGTTACATCTTGCAAGATCGTACACCGAGATGGAAGTTCAATGCCAAGAGTGACAAAGGAATCTTCTAAGGGTATTCTACAAGAAGTCGTGCATTCAGAGTGTTGAATGAACGCACTGACGTTATGATGGAATCTATCAATGTGGTGGTAGATGATTTTGACCAGGGAGAGTCCATTCTAAGTGAAGAAAAGGGTATTCAAGAAGACAACACAGATGATGAGTTACGTGTTGAAAATGATGTTACAATAATCAAGACTAATCAGAATATTGTTGAACAAAATGTTGCAACACAGGATGCTACTAGCACTGAGATGACACAAGAGGAGGCCAAAGGTGCTCAAGATGTTGAGGGAATCACAAAAGTCATACGTGATCATCCTCCGGAGCTAATCATTGGTGACGTTCACGACAATCGCCAGACAAGAGGTGCTAGCCGAGTCAACTACAGGGCTCTGGCTGGGTATGCCTGTTTTCTCTCTACTATTGAACCCAAAAATGTGAAAGAAGCTATTGTTGATGATTTCTGGGTTTCAGCCATGCAAGAGGAGTTGAACCAATTTCAACGAAATGATGTCTGGAGTCTAGTGGAGAGACCTAAAGGAATAAATGTCATAGGAACGAAATGGATATTCAAAAATAAAACAGATGAGAAGGGAAATATTACTCGCAACAAAGCCCGTCTGGTAGCTCAAGGGTATGCCCAAGTAGAAGGAATTGACTTCGATGAGACATTCGCTCCGGTAGCTCGTTTGGAATCCATCAGATTACTACTGGCTGTTGCGTATAGTCTGAACTTCAAACTACACCAAATGGATATGAAGAGTGCATTCTTGAATGGGCTGCTAAATGAAGAAGTTTATGTCGAACAACCAAAAGGCTTTGCAGATCCGTTTCTTCTGAATCATGTGTACTGGTTGAAGAAGGCTCTTTATGGCTTAAAATAAGCACCGAGGGCCTGGTATGAAAGACTAACTACATATCTTCTTTAAAAGGGGTATGAAAGAGGAGGAGCTGATAAAACCTTATTTGTTCAACGAACAAGATCTAGCGTTATGGTAGCACAGATCTATGTCGATGATATAGTTTTCGGATCAACATCTCAACAATTGGTTCGTGAGTTTATCACCCTCATGCAAAAGGAGTTTGAAATGAGCATGGTAGGTGAGTTGAATGTGTTCCTTGGGCTTCAAGTCAAACAGTGTACAGATGGTCTGTTCATATCACAAAGCAAATATGCAAGGAACCTTGTCAAGAGATTCGGTCTGGAAAATGCAAGACATGTTCGCACTCCCATGGCCATATCTAAAAAACTCTCCAAGGACGAAGGAGGTAGAGATGTTGAAGTTGCCCTATACAGAAGTATGATTGGTAGCCTCTTGTAATTGACGGCTAGCATGCCGGATATCAGCTTCATCGTTGGAGTTTGTGCCCGCTACCAAGCGTGTCCCAAGGAATCTCATATCACTGCTGTGAAGAGAATCATCAGGTATATCAGTGGGACGGAAGACTATGGCATATGGTATACCAAGGATACAAACACTCTAATTTTGGGATACAGTGATGCAGACTGGGCTGGGAATACTGATGATAGAAAGAGCACTACCGGAGGATGCTTTTATGTGGGGAACAATTTAGTCTCATGGTATAGTAAAAAATAGAATTCCATTTCATTATCTACGGCAGAAGCTGAGTATATCGCAGCAGGGAGTTGTTGCACTCAGCTCTTATGGATGAAGCAAATGTTAATAAATTATGGATTGGAACAAGGAACTCTGACTATCCTATGTGATAATCAGAGTGCTATAAACACTCCTAGAACCCAGTTCAACACTCCAGAACAAAACATATTGACATCTGCCATCACTTCATTAGAGAGTTGGTCGAGAAGAAGTCTCTTGTCATGGAGTATGTTGCTACAGCAAATCAATTAGCGGATATCTTTACGAAGCCCCTAGACTCTGCCAGGTTTGAAGAATTGTGACAAGCCCTAGGGCTGTATCGTATCTAATGTTGAATAATGTGTTGAGAAAATTGTTGCAACTTCAGCTTGCAACATTTTCTTTTGGGACGGGTGGTCTAACGTTATTGGGTTAGTCATCTTCTGACTTCATTACCCGTTATTTATTTCCATCTGCTTCTCTTTTTGTTCCCAAGGCAACATCAGGCGCTACTCTTTTATTCTCTCTCAAATCAAATCTGTCCAAGATCCTCGAAATTGATTCTCTAGGGTTCTTGCTTCCTTCCTGTTTGTGCGGAATTCTCTCTCCTCTTGATCGGATATGGCGAGAGATCGTTCGGAAAAAGGATCGCAAACTCCTCGACGGTTTTCTCGTCGGACCGTCTCTGCGCGGAAAAGTGCCTCCCCGTCCGCTCCTCCTCCCACCAAACGGAAGGGAGTGCTCCCACGTTCTTCGCGTGGGTCTTCCAGTGGTATTACTTCTCCTTCTCAATCTTATGATTCTTGCAGCGACATGCATTCTCATGTGTCCTCGAATTTGGAGTTAGTGAGTTTTTCCCCAATTTTAGAAATTCCTCTTCCTCAAAAACCCTTGGAAGATGAATTCTATGATGTTGAAGTTAAAGAATATCCTGCACCTGTTACAATTCAAGCTTGGTTCTGGTATTTGCGCAGAACTGGGAAGAGGTTGGACCTATCTTGGGTAGTTGTTTCTCACATTCACTTTGAAAAACTTATGCGTAAGAAGATTTTGGGGAAAGTGTTGAGTGTGGAGGTGCCCCGAGACCGCAAGATTGTCATTCGAACATGGAATCCTGAAGTATTTGCAAGACTTTCGGAAATCATTGACATCTCTGATTCTGAATCATCTGTATCTATTGAGAAGTCTGAGACTGAGGGGGTTGATGATGCTTCATCTTGCCCCAAGGGCACTGGGGGTACTGATGTCCCTCGTTTTGAAAAGATGGATGAGGATGTGGATCTTGGGGAAGGGTCATGTGCTAGAGCCAATCCTGTTGATCCAATTCTGGAAAAGGAATCTGTTTTTTTCTTCAATGTGTGTGGATGAAAATGTTAAGAGTGTGCCTGAAGGTAAAAATGAGTCCATAAGAATTACAAATGATGATGTTGGAAGTCTTAATGACTGTGTTGATGTTCCTTCTGAGCACATCCCACGCCCTGACGGTGTTGATGCTCTTGTCCAGAGTCCTGTCGATGTAGATAATGTTGAGGAATCTTTGAAGTCTATTGAAAGGGAAAATGTTGAAGGATGTGCATTGCCTAATACTTCTTCTGAGGCTGGTGTAGATCATGTTGATCCCAATGTTGGTGTTGCTGCTGAGACTGACGCTTTGCAGTCTAGAGATGAAGATCATAATGTTGCACAAAATGTTGCAACAATGGATGCAACATGCGAGGCTGCTGCTTCTGATGACTCTCCCCTAACATCGTTCATGCGAAAGGCTCGGTCTGCCCCTAAGAAGCGCCCTGCTACTTCAAGCATACGGCTTCCTCTCCGTCCAAGAGGCCCAAGAAGTCTGCATCAGGTCCTTCTTGCTCACCCTCGTTTACGTCCTCTGATGCCTACAGTAAAATGTTTTTCGACGAGGCTTGTAAGAACAGATGGTCTTCATACTCCGAGAGATCTCTTCTTCCTGAGAAAAATCTGAATGAGTCTTCATTTGATAAGACACAGATGGTATCAATTCTTAAAGACATCGGGTTATTTCATGCTGTCACCTGCTTCGGCGTTGTCTACCCCATGTTGGTGTGTGAGTTCTATTGTAACTTGCCCCAAGTCCGCAAGTGATACTTCTTCACGATGGAGTTTTAGAAGTTACGTGAGAGGGAAGATCATTTCCTTCTCTCCCTCTGTTCTGAATAAATTGTTAGAATGGAAATGCTCTCAGTCTGCTCCTGCTTTTGGAGAATCATATGAAGATGGTTTTGACCAGTTTATTCATGTTGTGACTGCTGGAAAATTCAAAAGCTGGCCCAAGAAGTCGTCCGTTTTTCCCTCTTCAGCTCTTACCGCCAAGTATTTTGTCCTGTACAGGATTGCCACAAGAAACTGGCTTCCTACCTCCAATGTGTCTGTGGTAACTAAGGACATGTGCAAACTCCTGTACTTTGCCGGCTCTTCCCTGTCCTTCAATCTAGGAAGAATCATTTTTGATACGATTTTGTCTTTCTCAGAGCAATCTTCCTCTGCCACTGCTTTGCCCCATGGTTGCCTCATATCTATGATGCTCTTGGCTCAAAGAGTGCCTTTATCCCCATCTGATTTCCCTACTTCTTGTGATAGTATATCATATACTGCGAAGTCTGTGGGAGGTAAAATTGATGATATTTCAAGGGTTATACCCTCTCTTCATGATGCTACTACGTCTTTCTCCCCGCCTCAGGCTGCTCATCCCACAGCTTCTGCACATCCTATGTCTCTGTCTTCACCTCCTGGTCATCCTGCTTCCGCTAGCTCCTCTTCCTCCAGTGTGGTGGATATTCAGTTCTTAGAGAATGCTATTCAGAATGTCAATGATCTACTATTGGTTCTCGAAAATCAGAAGGTTCTTTTGTATAGTCACAAATTGATGCTGCAGAACAAGCTGTCTGCTTTGAGGAGTAGTCTTCATGAGGAGCTGTGATTCGTTCTTTCCTATACTCTCTTCTCCAGGTATGGTTCTGTCCATAGTGGCTCAAAGGGGGAGATTTAGTAGTACGATATTGCGGTGTGAGGTGTGATGGTGCTTTGTGATGGTGTTTTGTGCTTTGTGATGGTGTTTTGGTGTTTTGGCGTTTTTTTGGTGATGGAGTTTTGGGTGTTGGTGCTTTGTTGCTGTGTTGTGTCAACTATCATAGCTCACTTTTGGTTCTTATCTTGAGGGGGAGATTGAGGGGGAGATTGTGCTGCTAGAAGTAGAAATGTTAATGTTGTCCTGTTCTTCAAGAGGTTGGTTGTGGGGTGCTGTAAGTGGAGTTATGGTTGCATTTTTTTGGTACAGCTAGTTCTTTTATGCTTTTGGGACTCAGCTGTTCGTTTTGCCTGGATCTTTGTCTACCTTATCTTTCTCCAGTTTGTTCCAGTCGAATATCATAGCTTGTTGTGCCAAAATATGACAAAAGTGGAGATTGTTAGGTTTTTATTCATGCTATTCATAATCTGCTTGATGTTTGCGTTGTCATATGTGGCACTCGTCATTTGCACTTTACTTCTGGAAGCTATAAGACGGTATATCAGGAAGATGTTGGATCTTATGTTGAATGTTTTGTTGCACCTGAGCTACAGTGTTCTGTTGGAGAGTATCGTCTCAATCCTCTATGTTGGATGAATTGTTGAACATTATGTTGTACTATAATGCTCAACAAGCTGTGTCTGTATGCGGGCTTGGTTGTTCACGGTATGCTTGGATCCGAACCTGGAGATCTTGCGATTCTAAGTGACTATCTTTAACAGTTCAGGTATTTAAGTTGATTAATTCGGTTAAAGATTTAATTGGCTTCTTTATCTCTTGGTTACTTTTGTTGAAAGACGGTTGGAAGATTTCAGCCGGCGATATCTTCGCAACGATCTTCTACAGATCTTGAGGGATCTTATTCTGGCTAGGAGTTGCGGAGATTACTGTTGATTAGATGAATTAAGATTTGATTGTATTTGTGCTGTTTGAACTGTGGATTGCGGGGACCGCATGCTACTAGGGTTCGGTAGTAGCGACGGCTAGGTTACAACTTTGTGATAAAAAGTTCGGTGTAGAAAACTCTGGGAGGGAGGCCGACGACTACGCACGTAGGATTAAGGGAGTTGATCTAGTCGGTGGTGCAAGGGGAGCTTGCTGGCAAGGGGAGCTTGCCAAGAATACTTCACGGGGTTGATTGCGATCACCCCTCACAGTTTGTATTAAGGGTGAGGGTGTTCTTCCTTATAGAAGCGTGATTATTAGAGTTTGTATTCTCTGATTATTATAGTGAAGTATTCTATTTTTTCTGGGCGTGGCCCCGCAGATGTAGGTGTGCACACCGAACTGTGATACCAAGCTTTGTGTGTCTCTGATTGCTGTGTTTGTCTCGCTGTTCTAAGATTCATTACTGCGTACTAAATTTCAATTTAGTGAAACTATAAATAATAACTGAAGCCATATCTAACATAAAAGATGCATCTTATGGATGTATGTGTAACTACTAATTAATGGGTCTTCTTTTAATTTTTCCAACGTGTTATAAGCATTCTCAACATTTCCTGTCAAACTTAAGGTGCAAGTCTTTAGTTTGAAATTTTGAATTTTTTTAAAAGAAAGGATTATGACTCATATTGATTTGGATCCGGATTAAACCATTACAAACAGGCATGAAATCGGTTAAGACCATTATTACGCTATTACAGACGAGTAACAATTAATATAAGAGGAGTAAAGAGACATGAATAGACAAAAGAAAGATGCTACAAGATTTAGCTCAGGAATCAGGTGACTAGACGTTATGGAGCATTTGGCTTTGATACACAGCATAATTAAGGTGAGAGTGGATGGTGAAGATTTTTGTGAACTTTGTGGAGCAATCTCCCTTTTTTGGGTTTGATACGGCTATTATGGATGAAGTACAAAAGGCTAGAGGCCCAAAGTCAAGCTGAGGACAAAAAGCCTGCTAGCCAGATTGGGCCCCCACTAGACGAGGCCCACGAAGAAAATGCGACCCGATCGATGCGGTCCCCGAGAAATCTCAAGACCGGCCCGCGACCCTCCGGAGGAACCACTCCCGAGGAGTATAAGGCTTTAACGTCAATCAAGGGGCCCAGGGGAGAGACACCCCCCCATGGCGCTGGCAGGCGCCATTGCGTGGACGAATCTCGAGGGGGGCGGATCGCGGCGAACGGTGTGACGACATGACCAGGGACAAATGGCTCTCCCATGACACCGACAGGTGCCATCATGGGGAATGGCGTAGCGACGTGGGCAAGAGACGATCACGGCGGATCCGCCTATAAAAGGACCAGAGGAACAACAGAGCCGGGGGGATCGAACCCCATGTATTCTAACCGAAGGTATACCATCAACGACCTTGGCCTTTCGCCCATCCTTTGCCTCCATGCTCGCGCCGTGGGTCAGCGTATCGATCTCCTCTCGAGTCGTGCCTACCCCGCTGAGTATCCTTCAGACCCTAATCTGACTTAGGCATCGGAGGGGATACGGCCGGAACCAAGGTCCGGCCACCCTGACGAGTTTCTCGTCTATTCAGGGAGAAGCAGACCGAGGCGCCGAGGCTACCCCCCGGTGCTCGTCCAACAGAGGCCGAGCCCATAGAAGCCGAGCCGAGGCTTCCCCTCCGCTCTGCTTCAACTCGGAGCTGACGTCCCGCCTGGACCCAGCACTCGACCCCGACGCCAACTCCAACCCACGCCAAGTGCACGTGCGCTCGGTACTCCCAAGGGGTCAACATCGACCCCTTGACCTCGTTGACCACTCAATTCCAGGTCAACAACCCTGCGGTGAGAAAACACCCGTAAACATCTGGCGCCGTCTGTGGGAACGAACCAACACCCACGTAAAACAACCACACCGACAATGACACGGCTTCATCCCCTGAAGGGGGGGCGTGGCCCCGGTGACGGAAGTCGGCTCCCGCCGCGGGCGGCGAGAGGAGATCGTCGTTCCTCGGCGCACGTAACCGGTCGGGGCGCGAGGGCAACCTCGGATTGGCCACAAGGAGGGCCGCGCTATGGAGCGTGGGAGCCCACCGCCGTCCCTCCGGGTCGGTGAGGCGGGTGCAGCAAAGGAGCCACCATGACCAGGCGAAGCGCTGGTGGTATCCGTGGTCATCGACACGTCCGTGGTCCAGCGACTACTAGTCGACACTGGCAGCTCTTGCGACATCCTCTTTATGTCAACTTTAGAAAGGATGGGGCTACAGAACGAGGACCTGGAGCCGTGCTCAGGGCCCGTGGTAGGATTCACGGGCCACTCCACGCCCATCGTGGGGGTGATCCACCTTCCGGTCTCACTCGACGGGCCACCTGACTCGGTGACCCTGACGGTGGAATTCGTGGTGCTGAGGATCGGGTCGGCGTACAATGGGATCATCGGCCGCCCGCTCCTCAACGCTGTTGGACTGGTGGTCTCGACTCTTCACCGAACGATCAGGTTCCAGACTGATTCGGGTTCAATATTACATATTTAACCCCCCATTTAGCCCTATTTTGTGCTCATGTGATACTACATTGTTCTCTAATTCATACGTATTTAGTACACAATTATTTATTAGAGAACACACTCTATTTGAGCACAAAACAGAAATTAACGAAGTATTTATGCACTTTTTATATTTTTCATAGCTTGGTCTCGATCTCACGATTCTAACGACTATTTATTTGTATTTTTCTGAGATCTGTGCTAATTACTCTGTATTTTTGAATGCAGAAAACCAATTAGTTGGAGAAATACACTCAAAATACGTCAAAATACGGCTGTAATCGTATCCGCACTGATCTTGACGTCCACATGGCAGCCATCCATCGTCCCTCGCCCACATCGAACGGCCAGCATTCGAAGCCGCACGAAATCGAGATACAGCGACGTGGCCCTCTATCAGCCGTCGATCCGAGATCGGACGGTGATCGACAGCCCAACGATTCAGCGAAGCGCTCTCATCCGGAGGAAACATGGCGTTTTGTTGATCGTTCGATTCCGATTGAACGGTCCACGAGCTCTCCCGCTCGAACTCGAAACGCAGCCCGCTCGACACGATGTGGCTCCGCCTGCGCCATATGATTTGCATCCAATGGTCCCTACGGCCCCGGCTGATTGAAGACGAAGCGGCACCTCCTTGCCGACGTGTCACGATCCCAGCGAGCGAGCACTGGAATGAGCGGTCGAGATCAACTCCAAGGTGGATTCGAAGATGGATGCGGGCGCTGAGCAAACGAAGAGCGGAGCGCGACTTTTAAAGGCCACGCGGCAGCTCCTGGGGAGATCGCGCCTCGATCGGACGGCCCACGTTTGCAGCGGCTGAGTAAATGGGTTTTAAGCGGGTTTCAAACCCGATAAGCGACGAGAAACCCGCAATGTTAGTATATATATGGTATTCTAGGGGTTCTGAGGTAATTCAAGCAGATTGTGGCGTATTTTGAGCGTATTGGAGGCTCTAGGAGCCGTATTTCGCCAGGGAAAAATTCTGTAAAATTCCAGATGCTATTTTCTTATTTCCAGAGAGTTTTGGTGTCTTTTCAAGGATATTTGGTGATAAATTTCTTAACTTAAACCTCGTATTTGGTGCTTTTCTATAGTATTTTGCTATTAGATTGATGTATTCTTCTATGAAACTTGTTTATTCTTGCACCATGAGTAGCTAAATTATTATTGTGCATGGTATGGCGTAGTTAGGGGATATGATGCGTGTTTATTTGGTTGTTTTCTTGTGCTAAATCGTTAAACGTCGTTAAAGTTGTAATCTTTGTTCGTAAAACGTCTTTTTCATCTTCCAAAAGAAGTGATTGAGTTGATGATCGCCCCAAAAGGGTGAGTTTTGATCTCCACAAAAGGGAGTTTCATACCATAGTTTTGATCTCTCCAAAAGAGAGTTTCATATCATATTATAACTTTAGCGACGATCTTATTGAATATTGTGCTTGAACCCCTAAAAGGGTATCTTCCAATGAATTGCTCCCAAAAGGAGAATTCATTGAGTTATATTGGGTATTTTCCGGTGAATTGCTCCCAAAAGGAGAATTCATTGCGTTATACTTGTCAACCAAATTAATACGAATCATTGATCCTAACAAACCCATACCATGTGCATACTTTTTATAGATATTTTTAGACACGAATATCCTTGTTTATATTGTTCACGTATTCACATCACCATCACCATCATCATTGTTGAAGTGGTTAGTTTCTTTTCGTAGGATTTCTATTTGATTTGAGCTGTGGTTGCAACAGATTTTCTCCCGAGGATTTGACATATGGACTCCCAGATTATATTACTTGTACGGACTCTTGCACTTGAGAGAGAGCACCTTTTCGGAGCCCACCAAGTTTTTGGCGCCATTGCCAGGGAGGAATGGTTTGTGACTACGGTTTATTTCATTTAGAGGACATTCGGTGAGATCTTTCCACTTTACTGTATATAAATTTTTGTTTAATTTTATTGTACATTAGCTTTTTTTAAAAAAAATGGAATATCTGAATTTCTATTGCACAAACAATCTGTATGATGCAAGGTATGCTAACGCACACAAACATAGGATGGAAAAGCTCAAAATCGTTAATTTTAATCAGACTGATTGTGAAACTTTCTTTCAGGCCTGGAGGAGGTTCACAGACATAGTATCAAGCTATCCGCAGCATGGGTACACAAATGAAGAGCTTATGGCGTCCTTCCTAGATGGACTACGACCACAGCTGCAGGAATTATTGGGAGGCATAACGCCGACAGAGGCGTGGGAATACATGGAGTCTCTGCAAGAAAAGGAAGAAACCATGGAAGAGACTTCAGAGTGCGATTCAACGGAGCCTTCGTGCCTTGATCAAGAAGAGCAAAGCATAGACGTACCTTTGCAATCCTTGAAAGAGGAAGTTTACTTGACTATTCAGACACATGAGGCCACATCCCACCAATTCCAGGAGAATTTCCTTGCTCGGAGTCGGCAGATTCAAAAATCTATTGAAAATCTTTATTTGATTTCCACTTGCTTAGAAGAAAATAATTCTTTTGAAATTCAACTTCAAGAATCTAATACGAATTTATCTTCTATTGCAGGAAAATCGAGCAAGCCATGTCATGTTGAAGACACGAATAAAAATATCTACATGACAGAAAGTGTGCGCAAAAGGGAGGACGAGCTAGCAATTTTGGATGAACAGGAGGAGGACACAACTAGGGACAAGGGTTTTGAGATTATCGCCATGGAGCCAGAACCATTCCCTCCTCCAGTTTTGTCCCAAAATCATTTACCCCTCTCCCCAGTGATCGAGCATCATACCGAGAGTAGTGCATATCTTTCAGGGAGTAGTCATCAACTTGCTTTAATTTATTTCACTTATTTTGATGACTACGTTTGGAATACTTTTATTGAGAAAAATCTTAGACTGAAATGGATTGACGTGACTCATCTCTTGCAGGTTACAGGTGAACATCTTATAGAGATGCTGGGAGTTACGTTGCTGGGATCCAGTTTAGTCATTGGAGGAAGATTACTCGCCGAGAAGCGCAAGGAGCAAATTGAACAACTTCCTCCACAATTAAAGATTCGGAATCTGCCATTTGATCACGGTGTGTTCTTTCCAGAAGTGTAGATTTTTAATGCTTTCTAGGATGCTTGCTTGAATAAACTCGTACCCCTTTCGATATTGAGGACAATGTCCATCTTTAGTTGGGGTGTGTGTATGAGACCTTAGGATTTTTTTTGAGAAGAATAAATCACCAAATCTCATCATTTTAAAACTCCTTCATATGCCTCAAATTCGGATGATTATACATTAATTGAGTTCTAAAATTTGTTTATGGCTTGAGTTGATTATTTTTCATTCATGGAATTACCGTTAATATACTATTCAAGAAAACTTTCAATTTCCATGATTAATATCTCGAAATAGTTTGAATTTATTTCATGCATGCTAATGTGATGAAAAAGCTTAAGTATACATGATTTATAAGAATAATCTTCAAGTTGAAGAGGAATGTGGCCATGGTTATTAATGTTTATGTTTGAAAGAATGGGTATTGAGTTGCTTACAAAAAAAAGAAGAAAAAAGAAAGAAAGAAAGAAAAGAAAAGAAAAAATTTTGAATGAAGAAAAAATGAATGAATAAGTATGTCACTAATAAATAACTTGGTTGGCTCGAGTAGTACAGTCCGAGGGGTCCTTCTTGGCCTAATGCCCTATTATCGTCTGATTTGGGAGCCATTGACCGGAACCTCACTCATTTGATGGAGCGATCCAAGTTATACTTTTTTCTGCGAATGTTGCTTGATGCGCGTTACGCAGAACAAATAAAAGAAAAGAAATGGTGAATATACTAAGCAACTGCACTACCCATATCTTGAATGATTGTTTTGATAGGCCAATTCCTTGGAAACACGAAAACTAGTATATAACGACGTGTTATACTTTCGCTTGCGCAAAACGATGCTTGCATGTTATTTATTCATACTAAATTAGAGAAAATATCATGTGATTGATTTTGTTCATGGATGTGTATATTGATGGTCAAGATCATGTTGGAATGCGTATTATTGAGACATGCCATAAGCAATTGATAGAATTTATTGTTTTATTAAATCATCCGTATTAATCGCTCTTTTTGCTAGAGACTAGCAAATCGCTAGTTGGGGGGTGTGATTCGGGTTCAATATTACATATTTAACCCCCCATTTAGCCCTATTTTGTGCTCATGTGATGCTACATTGTTCTCTAATTCATACGTATTTTGAACACAATTATTTATTAGAGAAAGCACTCTATTTGAGCACAAAACAGCAATTAACGAAGTATTTCTGCACTTTTTATATTTTTCATAGCTTGGTCTCGATCTCACGATTCTAATGACTATTTATTTGTATTTTTCTGAGATCTGTGCTAATTACCCTGTATTTTTGAATGCAGAAAACCAATTAGTTGGAGAAATACACTCAAAATACGTCAAAATACGGCTGTAATCGTATCCGCACTGATCTTGACGTCCATGTGGCGGCCATCCAGTGTCCCTCGCCCACATCGAACGGCCAGCATTCGAAGCCGCACGAAATCGAGATACGGCGACGTGGCTCTCTATCAGCCGTCGATCCGAGATCGGACGGTGATCGACAGCCTAACGATTCAGCGGAGCGCTCTCATCCGGAGGACACATGGCGTTTTGTTGATTATTCGATTCCGATCGAACGGTCCACGAGCTCTCCCGCTCGAACTCGAAACGCAGCCCGCTCGACACGATGTGGCTCCGCCAGCGCCACAGGATTTGCATCCAACGGTCCCTACGCCCCCGCTGATTGAAGATGAAGCGGCAGCTCCTTACCGACGTGTCGCGATCCCATCGAGCGAGCACTGGAATGAGCATTCGAGATCAACTCCAAGGTGGATTCGAAGATGGATGCGGGCGCTGAGCAAACGAAAAGCGGAGCGCGACTTTTAAAGGCCACGCGGCAGCTCCTGGGGAGATCGCGCCTCGATCGGACGGCCCACGTTTGTAGCGGCTGAGTAAATGGGTTTTAAGCGGGTTTCAAACCCGATAAGCGACGAGAAACCTGCAATGTTAGTATATATATGGTATTCTAGTGTTTCTGAGGTAATTCAAGCAGATTGTGGCATATTTTGAGCGTATTGGAGGCTCTAGGAGCCGTATTTCGCCAGTGAAAAATTCTGTAAAATTCCAGAGGCTATTTTCTTATTTCCAGAGAGTTTTGGTGTCTTTTCAAGGATATTTGGTGATAAATTTCTTAACTTAAACCTCGTATTTGGTGCTTTTCTATAGTATTTTGCTATTAGATTGATGTATTCTTCTATGAAACTTGTTTATTCTTGCACCATGAGTAGCTAAATTGTTATTGTGCATGGTATGGCGTAGTTAGGGGATATGATGCGTGTTTATTTGGTTGTATTCCTTGTGCTAAATCGTTAAACGTCGTTAAAGTTGTAATCTTTGTTCGTAAATCGTCTTTTTTATCTTCCAAAAGAAGTGATTGAGTTGATGATCGCCCCAAAAGGGTGAGTTTTGATCTCTCCAAAAGGGAGTTTCATACCGTAGTTTTGATCTCTCCAAAAGAGAGTTTCATATCGTATTATAACTTTAGCGACGATCTTATTGAATATTGTGCTTGAACCCCCAAAAGGGTATCTTCCAATGAATTGCTCCCAAAAGCGAATTCATTGAGTTATATTGGGTATTTTCCGATGAATTGCTCGCAAAAGGAGAATTCATTACGTTATACTTGTCAACCAAATTAATACGAATCATTGATCCTAACGAACCCATACCATGTGCATACTTTTTATAGATATTTTCAAACATGAATTTCCTTGTTTATATTGTTCACGTAATCACATCACCATCACCATCATCATTGTTGAAGTGGTTAGTTTCTTTTCGTAGGATTTCTATTTGATTTGAGCTGTGGTTGCAACAGATTTTCTCCCGAGGATTCGACATCTGGACTCCCAGATTATATTACTTGTACGGACTCTTGCACTTGAGAGAGAGCACCTTTTCGGAGCCCACCAAGTTTTTGGCGCCATTGCCGGGGAGGAATGGTTTGTGACTACGGTTTATTTCATTTAGAGGACATTCGGTGAGATCTTTCCACTTTACTGTATATAAATTTTTGTTTAATTTTATTGTACATAAACTTTTATTTTTAAAAAAATGGAATATCTGAATTTCTATTGCACAAACAATCTGTATGATGCAAGGTATGCTAACGCACACAAACATAGGATGGAAAAGCTCAAAATCGTTAATTTTAATCAGACTGATTGTGAAACTTTCTTTCAGGCCTGGAGGAGGTTCACAGACATAGTATCAAGCTATCCGCAGCATGGGTACACAAATGAAGAGCTTATGGCGTCCTTCCTAGATGGACTACGACCACAGCTGCAGGAATTATTGGGAGGCATGACGCCGACAGAGGCGTGGGAATACATGGAGTCTCTGCAAGAAAAGGAAGAAACCATGGAAGAGACTTCAGAGTGCGATTCAACGGAGCCTTCGTGCCTTGATCAAGAAGAGCAAAGCATAGACGTACCTTTGCAATCCTTGAAAGAGGAAGTTTACTTGACTATTCAGACACATGAGGCCACATCCCACCAATTCCAGGAGAATTTCCTTGCTCGGAGTCGGCAGATTCAAAAATCTATTGAAAATCTTTATTTGATTGCCACTTGCTTAGAAGAAAATATTTCTTTTGAAATTCAACTTCAAGAATCTAATACGAATTTATCTTCTATTGCAGGAAAATCGAGCAAGCCATGTCATGTTGAAGACACGAATAAAAATATCTACATGACAGAAAGTGTGTGCAAAAGGGAGGACGAGCTAGCAATTTTGGATGAACAGGAGGAGGACACAACTAGGGACAAGGGTTTTGAGATTATCGCCATGGAGCCAGAACCATTCCCTCCTCCAGTTTTGTCCCAAAATCATTTACCCCTCTCCCCAGTGATCGAGCATCATACCGAGAGTAGTGCATATCTTTCAGGGAGTAGTCATCAACTTGCTTTAATTTATTTCACTTATTTTGATGACTACGTTTGGAATACTTTTATTGAGAAAAATCTTAGACTGAAATGGATTGACGTGACTCATCTCTTGCAGGTTACATGTGAACATCTTATAGAGATGCTGGGAGTTACGTTGCTGGGATCCAGTTTAGTCATTGGAGGAAGATTACTCGCCGAGGAGCGCAAGGAGCAAATTGAACAACTTCCTCCACAATTAAATATTCGGAATCCGCCATTTGATCACGGTGTGTTCTTTCCAGAAGTGTAGATTTTTAATGCTTTCTAGGATGCTTGCTTGAATAAACTCGTACCCCTTTCGACATTGAGGACAATGTCCATCTTTAGTTGGGGGGTGTGTATGAGACCTTAGGATTTTTTTTGAGAAGAATAAATCACCAAATCTCATCATTTTAAAACTCCTTCATATGCCTCAAATTCGGATGATTATACATTAATTGAGTTCTAAAATTTGTTTATGGCTTGAGTTGATTATTTTTCATTCATGGAATTACCGTTAATATACTATTCAAGAAAACTTTCAATTTCCATGATTAATATCTCGAAATAGTTTGAATTTATTTCATGCATGCTAATGTGATGAAAAAGCTTAAGTATACATGATTTATAAGAATAGTCTTCAAGTTGAAGAGGAATGTGGCCATGGTTATTAATGTTTATGTTCCAAAGAATGGGTATTGAGTTGCTTACAAAAAAAAGAAGAAAAAAAGAAAGAAAGAAAGAAAAGAAAAGAAAAAATTTTGAATGAAGAAAAAATGAATGAATAAGTATGTCACTAATAAATAACTTGGTTGGCTCGAGTAGTACAGTCCGAGGGGTCCTTCTTGGCCTAATGCCCTATTATCGTCTGATTTGGGAGCCATTGACCGGAACCTCACTCATTTGATGGAGCGATCAGAGTTATACTTTTTTCTGCGAATGTTGCTTGATGCGCGTTACGCAGAACGAATAAAAGAAAAGAAATGGTGAATATACTAAGCAACTGCACTACCCATATCTTGAATGATTGTTTTGATAGGCCAATTCCTTGGAAACACGAAAACTAGTATATAACGACGTGTTATACTTTCTCTTGCGCAAAACGATGCTTGCATGTTATTTATTCATACTAAATTAGAGAAAATATCATGTGATTGATTTTGTTCATGGATGTGTATATTGATGGTCAAGATCATGTTGGAATGCGTATTATTGAGACATGCCATAAGCAATTGATAGAATTTATTGTTTTATTAAATCATCCGTATTAATCGCTCTTTTTGCTAGAGACTAGCAAATCGCTAGTTGGGGGTGTGATTCGGGTTCAATATTACATATTTAACCCCCCATTTAGCCCTATTTTGTGCTCATGTGATGCTACATTGTTATCTAATTCATACGTATTTTGAACACAATTATTTATTAGAGAAAGCACTCTATTTGAGCACAAAACAGCAATTAACGAAGTATTTCTACACTTTTTATATTTTTCATAGCTTGGTCTCGATCTCACGATTCTAACGACTATTTATTTGTATTTTTCTGAGATCTGTGCTAATTACTCTGTATTTTTGAATGCAGAAAACCAATTAGTTGGAGAAATACACTCAAAATACGTCAAAATACGGCTGTAATCGTATCCGCACTGATCTTGACGTCCACGTGGCGGCCATCCAGCGTCCCTCGCCCACATCGAACGGCCAGCATTCGAAGCCGCACGAAATCGAGATACGGCGACGTGGCCCTCTATCAGCCGTCGATCCGAGATCGGACGGTGATCGACAGCCCAACGATTCAACGGAGCGCTCTCATCCGAAGGACACATGGCGTTTTGTTGAGTGTTCGATTCCGATCGAACGGTCCACGAGCTCTCCCGCTCGAACTCGAAACGTAGCCCGCTCGACACGATGTGGCTCCGCCTGCGCCACAGGATTTGCATCCAACGGTCCCTACGCCCCCGCTGATTGAAGACGAAGCGGCAGCTCCTTACCGACGTGTCGCGATCCCATCGAGCGAGCGCTGGAATGAGCAGTCGAGATCAACTCCAAGGTGGATTTGAAGATGGATGCGGGCGCTGAGCAAACGAAGAGCGGAGCACGACTTTTAAAGGCCACGCAGCAGCTCCTGGGGAGATCGCGCCTCGATCGGACGGCCCACGTTTGTAGCGGCTGAGTAAATGGGTTTTAAGCGGGTTTCAAACCCGATAAGCGACGAGAAACCTGCAATGTTAGTATATATATGGTATTCTAGTGTTTCTGAGGTAATTCAAGCAGATTGTGGCATATTTTGAGCGTATTGGAGGCTCTAGGAGCCGTATTTCTCCAGGGAAAAATTCTGTAAAATTCCAGAGGCTATTTTCTTATTTCCAGAGAGTTTTGGTGTCTTTTCAAGGATATTTGGTGATAAATTTCTTAACTTAAACCTCGTATTTGGTGCTTTTCTATAGTATTTTGCTATTAGATTGATGTATTCTTCTATGAAACTTGTTTATTCTTGCACCATGAGTAGCTAAATTGTTATTGTGCATGGTATGGCGTAGTTAGGGGATATGATGCGTGTTTATTTGGTTGTATTCCTTGTGCTAAATCGTTAAACGTCGTTAAAGTTGTAATCTTTGTTCGTAAATCGTCTTTTTCATCTTCCAAAAGAAGTGATTGAGTTGATGATCGCCCCAAAAGGGTGAGTTTTGATCTCTCCAAAAGGGAGTTTCATACCATAGTTTTGATCTCTCCAAAAGAGAGTTTCATATCGTATTATAACTTTAGCGACGATCTTATTGAATATTGTGCTTGAACCCCCAAAAGGGTATCTTCCAATGAATTGCTCCCAAAAGGAGAATTCATTGAGTTATATTGGGTATTTTCCGGTGAATTGCTCGCAAAAGGAGAATTCATTGCGTTATACTTGTCAACCAAATTAATACGAATCATTGATCCTAACGAACCCATACCATGTGCATACTTTTTATAGATATTTTCAGACATGAATTTCCTTGTTTATATTGTTCACGTATTCACATCACCATCACCATCATCATTGTTGAAGTGGTTAGTTTCTTTTCGTAGGATTTCTATTTGATTTGAGCTGTGGTTGCAACAGATTTTCTCTCGAGGATTCGACATCTGGACTCCCAGATTATATTACTTGTACGGACTCTTGCACTTGAGAGAGAGCACCTTTTCGGAGCCCACCAAGTTTTTGGCGCCTTTGCCGGGGAGGAATGGTTTGTGACTACGGTTTATTTCATTTAGAGGACCTCGGTGAGATCTTTCCACTTTACTGTATATAAATTTTTGTTTAATTTTATTGTACATAATTTTTTTTTAAAAAATGGAATATCTGAATTTCTATTGCACAAACAATCTGTATGATGCAAGGTATGCTAACGCACACAAACATAGGATGGAAAAGCTCAAAATCGTTAATTTTAATCAGACTGATTGTGAAACTTTCTTTCAGGCCTGGAGGAGGTTCACAGACATAGTATCAAGCTATCCGCAGCATGGGTACACAAATGAAGAACTTATGGCGTCCTTCCTAGATGGACTACGACCACAGCTGCAAGAATTATTGGGAGGCATGACGCCGACAGAGGCGTGGGAATACATGGAGTCTCTGCAAGAAAAGGAAGAAACCATGGAAGAGACTTCAGAGTGCGATTCAACGGAGCCTTCGTGCCTTGATCAAGAAGAGCAAAGCATAGACGTACCTTTGCAATCCTTGAAAGAGGAAGTTTACTTGACTATTCAGACACATGAGGCCACATCCCACCAATTCCAGGAGAATTTCCTTGCTCGAAGTCGGCAGATTCAAAAATCTATTGAAAATCTTTATTTGATTTCCACTTGCTTAGAAGAAAATAATTCTTTTGAAATTCAACTTCAAGAATCTAATACGAATTTATCTTCTATTGCAGGAAAATCGAGCAAGCCATGTCATGTTGAAGACACGAATAAAAATATCTACATGACAGAAAGTGTGCGCAAAAGGGAGGACGAGCTAGCAATTTTGGATGAACAGTAGGAGGACACAACTAGGGACAAGGGTTTTGAGATTATCGCCATGGAGCCAGAACCATTCCCTCCTCCAGTTTTGTCCCAAAATCATTTACCCCTCTCCCCAGTGATCGAGCATCATACCGAGAGTAGTGCATATCTTTCAGGGAGTAGTCATCAACTTGCTTTAATTTATTTCACTTATTTTGATGACTACGTTTGGAATACTTTTATTGAGAAAAATCTTAGACTGAAATGGATTGACGTGACTCATCTCTTGCAGGTTACAGGTGAACATCTTATAGAGATGCTGGGAGTTACGTTGCTGGGATCCAGTTTAGTCATTGGAGGAAGATTACTCGCCGAGGAGCGCAAGGAGCAAATTGAACAACTTCCTCCACAATTAAATATTCGGAATCCGCCATTTGATCACGGTGTGTTCTTTCCAGAAGTGTAGATTTTTAATGCTTTCTAGGATGCTTACTTGAATAAACTCGTACCCCTTTCGACATTGAGGACAATGTCCATCTTTAGTTGGGGGGTGTGTATGAATGAGACCTTAGGATTTTTTTTGAGAAGAATAAATCACCAAATCTCATCATTTTAAAACTCCTTCATATGCCTCAAATTCGGATGATTATACATTAATTGAGTTCTAAAATTTGTTTATGGCTTGAGTTGATTATTTTTCATTCATGGAATTACCGTTAATATACTATTCAAGAAAACTTTCAATTTCCATGATTAATATCTCGAAATAGTTTGAATTTATTTCATGCATGCTAATGTGATGAAAAAGCTTAAGTATACACGATTTATAAGAATAGTCTTCAAGTTGAAGAGGAATGTGGCCATGGTTATTAATGTTTATGTTCCAAAGAATGGGTATTGAGTTGCTTACAAAAAAAGAAGAAAAAAAGAAAGAAAGAAAGAAAAGAAAAGAAAAAATTTTGAATGAAGAAAAAATGAATGAATAAGTATGTCACTAATAAATAACTTGGTTGGCTCGAGTAGTACAGTCCGAGGGGTCCTTCTTGGCCTAATGCCCTATTATCGTCTGATTTAGGAGCCATTGACCGGAACCTCACTCATTTGATGGAGCGATCCAAGTTATACTTTTTTCTACGAATGTTGCTTGATGCGCGTTACGCAGAACAAATAAAAGAAAAGAAATGGTGAATATACTAAGCAACTGCACTACCCATATCTTGAATGATTGTTTTGATAGGCCAATTCCTTGGAAACACGAAAACTAGTATATAACGACGTGTTATACTTTCGCTTGCGCAAAACGATGCTTGCATGTTATTTATTCATACTAAATTAGAGAAAATATCATGTGATTGATTTTGTTCATGGATGTGTATATTGATGGTCAAGATCATGTTGGAATGCGTATTATTGAGACATGCCATAAGCAATTGATAGAATTTATTGTTTTATTAAATCATCCGTATTAATCGCTCTTTTTGTTAGAGACTAGCAAATCGCTAGTTGGGGGGTGTGATTCGGGTTCAATATTACATATTTAACCCCCCCATTTAGCCCTATTTTGTGCTCATGTGATGCTACATTGTTCTCTAATTCAAACGTATTTTGTACACAATTATTTATTAGAGAAAACACTCTATTTGAGCACAAAACAGCAATTAACGAAGTATTTTTGCACTTTTTATATTTATTCATAGCTTGGTCTCGATCTCACGATTCTAACGACTATTTATTTGTATTTTTCTGAGATCTGTGCTAATTACTCTGTATTTTTGAATGCTGAAAACCAATTAGTTGGAGAAATACACTCAAAATACGTCAAAATACGGCTGTAATCGTATCCGCACTGATCTTGACGTCCACGTGGCGGCCATCCAGCGTCCCTCGCCCACATCGAACGGCCAGCATTCGAAGCCGCACGAAATCGAGATACGGCGACGTGGCCCTCTATCAGCCGTCGATCCGAGATCGGACGGTGATCGACAGCCCAACGATTCAGCGGAGCGCTCTCATCCGGAGGACACATGGCGTTTTGTTGATTGTTCGATTCCGATCGAACGGTCCACAAGCTCTCCCGCTCGAACTCGAAACGCAGCCCGCTCGACACGATGTGGCTCCGCCATCGCCACAGGATTTGCATCCAACGGTCCCTACGCCCCCGCTGATTGAAGACGAAGCGACAGATCCTTGCCGACGTGTCGCGATCCCATTGAGCGAGCGCTGGAATGAGCAGTCGAGATCAACTCCAAGGTGGATTCGAAGATGGATGCGGGCGCTGAGCAAACGAAGAGCGGAGCGCGACTTTTAAAGGCCACGCGGCAGCTCCTGGGGAGATCGCGCCTCGATCGGACGGCCCACGTTTGTAGCGGATGAGTAAATGGGTTTTAAGCGGGTTTCAAACCCGATAAGCGACGAGAAACCTGCAATGTTAGTATATATATGGTATTCTAGGGTTTCTGAGGTAATTCAAGTAGATTGTGGCATATTTTGAGCGTATTGGAGGCTCTATGAGCCGTATTTCGCCAGGGAAAAATTCTGTAAAATTTCAGAGGCTATTTTCTTATTTCCAGAGAGTTTTGGTGTCTTTTCAAGGATATTTGGTGATAAATTTCTTAACTTAAACCTCGTATTTGGTGCTTTTCTATAGTATTTTGCTATTAGATTGATGTATTCTTCTATGAAACTTGTTTATTCTTGCACCATGAGTAGCTAAATTGTTATTGTGCATGGTATGGCGTAGTTAGGGGATATGATGCGTGTTTATTTGGTTGTATTCCTTGTGCTAAATCGTTAAACGTCGTTAAAGTTGTAATCTTTGTTCGTAAATCGTCTTTTTCATCTTCCAAAAGAAGTGATTGAGTTGATGATCGTCCCAAAAGGGTGAGTTTTGATCTCTCCAAAAGGGAGTTTCATACCATAGTTTTGATCTCTCCAAAAGAGAGTTTCATATCGTATTATAACTTTAGCGACGATCTTATTGAATATTGTGCTTGAACCCCCAAAAGGGTATCTTCCAATGAATTGCTCCCAAAAGGAGAATTCATTGAGTTATATTGGGTATTTTTCGGTGAATTGCTCGCAAAAGGAGAATTCATTGCGTTATACTTGTCAACCAAATTAATACGAATCATTGATCCTAACGAACCCATACCATGTGCATACTTTTTATAGATATTTTCAGACATGAATTTCCTTGTTTATATTGTTCACGTATTCACATCACCATCACCATCATCATTGTTGAAGCGGTTAGTTTCTTTTCGTAGGATTTCTATTTGATTTGAGCTGTGGTTGTAACAGATTTCCTCCCGAGGATTTGACATCTGGACTCCCAGATTATATTACTTGTACGGACTCTTGCACTTGAGAGAGAGCACCTTTTCGGAGCCCACCACAGACCCCGAGAGGGATCAGACGAGTCGACAGCGACGCGTGGAAGCTAAAGATCTGCTACCAGCTAGTAGACGAGAGACCCACAGAGCAACCTGACGGCTCGATGGCCACGCTTGACCTGAGGAACGTGCCGAGACCCGAGCCCGCGGAAGAGCCAGAGCAGATCCCGGTCACGAGTGTCGAAGGAAGTTTCATCTCCATCGGATCGGGGCTGGGCTCGTTTTTGAGAAGCCGATTGATCGAATGCTTGGAGGCAAACCTTGACGTCTTCGCGTGGTCGCCCGATGACATGCCCGGCGTAGACCCCTGAGTGATTATGCATAGGCTGAACGCCGACCCCAATTTCAAGCCAGTCAGATAGAAGAAGCGAAATTTGGGCGGCGAAAAGATGAAGGCTGCCTCTGAAGAGGTGGAGCGCCTCTGCGATGCCGACTTTATCCGAGAAGTCTGGTACCCGGAGTGGCTGTCAAACATCGTAATGGTCAAGAAGCCCAATGGGAAATGGTGAATGTGTGTGGACTTCAGCAACCTCAACAAAGCGTGCCCTAAAGACAGCTACCTTTTGCCTCGCATCGACCACCTCGTGGACAACGCCTCAGGGTATGAAATGCTCAGCTTTATGGACGCCTACTCCGGGTACAATCAAATCCAGATGGACCCCCCGGGATGAAGACATGACAGCCTTTACGACAGATAAGGGAACCTTCTGCTACAAGAAGATGCCTTTTGGGTTGAAGAACGCCGGGGACACCTACCAAAGAATGGTCAATAAGGTGTTCGACTCCCAGATAGGAAGGAACCTGGAGGTCTACGTCGAGGACATGTTGGTCAAGTCAAAAGACCCGGGAGATCACATCGCTGACCTCAGGGAAACCTTTGAGCGGTTGCGGAGACACAACATCTGGCTCAATCCCGCGAAGTGCATATTCGGGGTGAGAGTGGGCAAGTTCTTAGGGTTCATGATCACCAATCGAGGCATCGAGGCTAACCCTGACAAGATCAAGGTGCTGATCAACATGCGGGAGCCGACGACAATTAAGGAGCTTCAGAGGTTGAATGGACGCATCGCCGCTCTGGGACGATTTCTGTCTAAATTGGCAGAAAAATCCCTTCCATTCTTCAGGACCCTGAGGAAAGCGATCGCGGAGCCGGCCGATAATAGGAAGACGATACCGTGGGACGAGGATTGCTCTCGAGCATTCGCCGAACTCAAGGAGTACCTCCACAGTCCCCCGCTCCTATCCAAACCACGAGAAGGAGAGTCGTTGAGCCTCTACCTGGCTTCACGGAAGAAGCAGTGAGCTCGGTGCTGGTCCGGGAGGACAATGGAGTGCAGAGGCCAGTGTATTATACCAGTCGGGTCCTGAAGGACGCGGAAGGACGGTACACACCCATGGAGAAGCTGGCATACGCCCTCGTTCTCTCAGCCTGCTGACTCCGGCCCTACTTTCAAGCCCACACCATACTAGTCCTTACCGACTCTCAGCTGGAGCAAAACCTCAAGAGATTCGATCGGATGGGAAGGATGCTGAATTGGGGAGTGGAGCTGAGCGAGTTCGACCTACGGTTCAAACCACGCACGGCCATTAAAGGGCAGGCCCTGGCAGACTTCATCACCGGATGCACCATTGAAGGAGGGAACAACTCTGGATAAAACTTGACCACGGTAACAGCCCAACCCCTATCCTTCCTTTCTACTGATATCATTCTTACTGGTCACCCAGAGAACCGGGACACTTGGATAGTCCATGTGGATGGGTCGGCAACCCGGTCAGGCAGTGGAGCCGGGATCGCAATCCGATCTCCCGAGGGGTGTGTCGTAGAGTATGTTCTCCAGTTCGAATTCCCGGCCACCAACAACGTGGCCGAGTACGAGGCCGCGATAAACAGACTGAGGCTGGCCATAGAACTCGGGGCGGACTCCGTACGGCTCCTCAGCGACTCAAAACTCGTCATCAACCAACTGCATGGGAATTACGAGGCACACGAGGAGGCGATGCAGAGCTACCTGGCCACAGCCAAGACCGAGCTGTCCAAATTTCGGAAGGCTGAGACCTTTCACCTTCCCCGATCGGAGAACGCCCGTGCGGATGATCTATCCAAACTGTCTTCATCCTCGACCAAGGAGATGGGCCGCACCATCTACGTGGAAAATCTCTGATTCCCCAGCACCGAGGAGAAGGAGGTGATGGCGATCGACAAGGACCCCTCCTGGATGGACCCGTTCGTCCGATACCTCTCCCATGGTGAAGTACCGACGGACTCTGACGAACGTCGAATCTTGGAGAGAAAGTCACTCCGATACGTGATCCACGAAGGAGTGCTTTACAAAAGACGATGGACGAAGACGGATATCCTCCCCTACCTCAAGTGCCTCGGTTCTCAGGAGGCTGACTACGTCCTCCGGGAGGTGCACGAGGGGATCTGCGGAAATCACCACGGGGGCAAGATGATTGCCCAGAAAATCCTGAGACAAGGATATCACTGGCCGACCATGGCCCACGACGCAACGGAGTATGTCCAAAGGTGTCAGGAATGCCAGAGATTTGCCAAACTCGGCTCATCCCCCATGGGAACTCGTTCCAATTGTCAGTCCCGTACCTTTCGCGAAGTGGGGGCTCGACATCCTCGGACCCTTCACTTCGGGACGAGGACAGAGGAAATACATAATCGTAGCGGTGGACTACTTCACCAAGTGGATCGAGGCCGAACCCCTTGCTTCCATAACGTGGAAGAAGGCGAAGAGTTTCATTTGGAACTCCATCGTCTCCAGGTTCGGGATCCCCCGAGCCATCGTCACGGACAACAGGAAACAATTCGACTCCACTGAATTCAAAGACTTCTGCGCCGAATGGAAGATCAAGCTCCTCTTCGCTTCGGTGGCTCACCCCCAGACCAACAGGATGGCAGAAGCCGCCAACAAGTGCATCATAGAACCCCTCTGCAAGAAAGTGGAGGACGTTGAGGGAAGATGGCCGGAGGAGCTCCCAGGGATACTATGGTCGTATAGGACGACCCACAAACAAGCCACGGGTGAAACCCCGTTCATGCTTGCATATGGCACCGAGGCGGTGGTACCTGTCAAAGTAGTCGAGGAATCCCTCCGCATAAAACACTTCGACGAGGAAAGAAACACGGAAGGCTTGGAGCTCGGCTTGGAGCTCCTAGGCGAGCGACGGGAACATGCCTTGGCCACCATCATCCGCCAGAAGCAGAAGGTGGCTCGCTATTACAACTCTCGAGTTAGGGAAAGGAGCTTCCGCTAGGGGGACCTGGTCCTCAGAAAAGCCGCCTTCAGCCCGGAGATCGCCCGTAAAGGGAAGCTAGCGGCTAAGTGGGAAGGACCCTACAAAGTCATCGAGGTCCTCGGGCTCGCGACTTATCGACTGGCCAATTCGGAGGGAAGGATCCTCACCCACACCTGGAATGTCGAGAACCTATGCAAATACTATCAATGAGATAGCCCGCAAATGTATCCCCCCTCCTCCATCTGCCCGAATAAAACCGTTGGAACCTATTTTGCCTTCATGTTTTGGAGACTCACTCGGGAAAGAAGAGACCTCACGGGGCGAGCATCCGAGCAAAGGATTGTAAGGCCAGGGGATATGCCCTCAGTGGCTCGACTCCCCCAACCGGCCGACGGGCCGAGGGCCATTCCCCCCGGGTCAGCCGGGAGGGGGGTGGATCGATCATAAGGCTGGGGGCAACTCCCCCAGCGGGTCGGTCCGTCGATCAGTCATCAGACTGGGAGTTGCCCTCCCAGCAGGTTGAACGACACCAACCGACTGTAAGGCTGGGGGAAACTCCCCCAGCGGGTCGGTTAACCGACCGGCCGTAAGGCTGGGGGCAACTCCCCTAGTAGGTCGGACCTGAGGTCGACTTCAGCGGTTGGCCTCATCGGTCAGTCATAAGGCGCGGGGTCGCACCCCTAGCAGACTGTCCAACCAAACCCGCTGTAAGGCCGGGGCAACTCCCCCGGCATGTGGGCGAGCCGACCGGACTGTGAGCCTGAGGAATAGCACCCCCCAGCTAGCCGGTCGGCCAAACATGCTGCAAGAATGAGGGGCAACACCCCCGGTAGGACAACTACCTCATTACCAGCAAGTCCCAAAAAATGGACACATACCAAGAGGGAAGACTTGCGGTTCTTAACAGAAAAAGGAAACTTCATTTCTGAAAAGAAAGAGGAGGGGAGTGTTACAAAACGGCACAATAACCGAACAGGCAGCACTCTCTCACTCATCCCGCTGTCGGCCCTAGGGAGGCTCCCGGCGGGGGCGAGGGTCCGACCCGAGTCTCACCCTCGTCGTCATGCATCTGGAGCTCCTCAAAAACAATCCTCGAGAGGGGAAAACTCTTCTGAATCTCAGATTTGCAGCGGGCAAACCCCTTCTCGAACGCCTCAGACATACCCGGGGCCGCAAAAGAGAGAGCGTACTCCACCACGGCGTCCTGAGCGATCTGAGCAGGGTTCACCGCCTCCAGCTCCCGGATCCGATCTTCGAGGGAGATAACCTGGCACTGATGTTCCGCCTGATCCACCTCGACCTCTCTGGATCTCGCGTCAAGCTGGATTAGGAGAGCCTTCTCTCTCTCTTCCGCCGCCTCCAGAAGGCTGGAGAGCTCCAGGGAGTCGGCTGCAACAACTGGGGCAGGACCCTCATCGGCTTCGGTGCACACCTCGGCGGCCTCCACAAGCTCGGCAATCCGGTCCTCGGCCTTCGACTTCCCAACCCAAGCCAAGGCCCTCTCCCGATCTGATTCCTCTAAGGCGGTGGAGAGCTCGGTTATCCGAGTCTCCAAGGACTTGATACGAGCCTCGACCGACAGACTAGCATCGTCTTTGAGCCCCTCGGCCTCGGCAGACCGACCCGCATCAGGCCCAGCCTGATAAAAGGCCTCAAATTGACGTCTTATGGAAAGCCCCACCGAGGACAACTGCACCAAAAGAACGGGATGAAATATGAACATCAAAAACGAGGTATGCGGGAACACCTCACCTGCTGGCCAGCCTGGACCACGAAGGCAGCTAGGCGGTCACCTTTAACCCCGTCCAACGCGGCCTGGTCTGAAGGAAGGCAGCAGTTCTCAGCTAGCCGCACCGCCACGCCACAGTCAACAAAAACCGACTCCCCCGGCCCCACTGGGAAGCGCGGTCGGGGAAGGCCCTCGCCTGACCGGGGCAAATTGGCGGGAACCGAGTGGAACGCTCCCAGGTACCTCTCGTAAACCTCAGGGAGGGGGTTCGGTGACGGCGATGACGGCCTGGACCACGACCAGGTGACCTCAGCCGGGAAGGGCGGAGCCCGACCCTCGGGCTGCAGAGCACCTCCCTCTGTAACTTGGGGACAGGCCTTCTTCGAGACACCCGGCAAGGGGGAAGACGGGGCATGCCCCCTTGCCCTCTTAAAGCCCACGCTAGAAGGTGGCTGCTTCTTTCGGACCTCTAACACGTGATCCCTCCTATGCGGAGCAGGCTCAGGGACCGTGACCAGGGGAGGGGTCGGAGCCGAAGCAATGGCAAATCCACCAGTAAAAAGCATAGAGGAAAAGGTCAGAACTGGCCGGGATAGCTCAACACGACGGGCGTCAGGGGAACTCACCCGGGGCCAAGTGGTCTTCCGCAAATTAGGGTCATCAAAGAGAACGTCAATTTTTCGATCCTTAGCGGGGACCGCCAACAGGGCCTTCACCGCTTCAAGATCGGCGTCGGTGGGGTCGCCCAGCTCAAGAGCCATCGCGCAGGCGCTGCTCCATTGAGACGGGAAGTCCACATCCGATGGGAAAACGACGAAGACGTATTCACCCTTCCAGAGCTTCAGAGAGCTCGGTAGCCCAAGCACCCGACTCTTATTTGGCCGAGCACTGATATAAATCCAGTCCCCCGACTGATGGTGGCTCAGGCGATAGAATTGGGCGAAGAGCCGAAGGGAGGGGACCACCCCCTTCAATTCACAGAGAACGACGAACCCGACGATGAGGCCAATGGCATTGGGGCAAAATTGGCATAGGGCCACCCTATGGGCTCTAAGAAACTCAGAAATAAAGGGATGGAGAGGGAACCGAAGCCCGAACCGAAAACACTTTTCGTAAACCCCCACCTCCCTAGGCCAGGGAAAGCAGATTCGCTCATCTGATTCTGGGGCCCAGACAGAATAAGGGGGAAGAAGGAAGCTTGTGCGCATGTTCCCGATGGAGGTAGCACAGATAGATGAGGGGCACCTGAGAACCTCAGGAGGCACCCCCGAAAGCATGCCCCCATGGCGGCGAACCGATGGGGCGGACCCGCCGGCTGGGTCGGGATCAGCAACGTCCTCCGGGCAACCCAAAACGGCAACAGAGGAGGACGACATGAGACTGGGCTCGGACGGGATTCAGCCTGACGAAAAGGAGGGAAGACGATTGAAAAGGGCAGACCCTCGCCCAAGGGATGGCGGATCCCCTTTCCATACATCACTTCCCCCGAGACGACCCCACGAGCGGCAAGGATGAACGCACTGGGGCACGTGGCAGCATCCGCAGGCCGACGGCGTTTCGAGACCTGCACCAGAGTGATTTGAACAGGCCGCTTGATGATGGTCTCCATTTAATGAACCAGCCTTGACTGGCGCGCCTGTCAAAATTGGCAGAAGTCACATCGGTGAACCGAGCCAACTAGATGGGATCGACACGACCGATGGGGGCAATTGATACGGCTATTATGGATGAAGTACAAAAGGCTAGAGGCCCAAAGTCAAGCTGAGGACGAAAAGCCTGCTAGCCAGATTGGGCCCCCACTAGACGAGGCCCACGAAGAAAATGCGACCCGATCGATGCGGTCCCCGAGAAATCTCAAGACCGGCCCACGACCCTCCGGAGGAACCACTCCCGAGGAGTATAAGGCTTTAACATCAATCAAGGGGCCCAGGGGAGGGACACCCCCCCCATGGCGCTAGCAGGCGCCATTGCGGGGACGAATCTCGAGGGGGGCGGATCGCGGTGAACGGCGTGACGACATGACCAGGGACAAACGGCTCCCCCATGACGCCGGCAAGCGCCATCATGGGGAATGGCATAGCGACGTGGGCAAGAGGCGATCGTGGCGGATCCGCCTATAAAAGGACCAGAGGAACAACGGAGCCGGGGGGATCGAACCCCAGGTATTTTAACCGAAGGTATACCATCAACGACCTTGGCCTTTCGCCCATCCTTTTTCCTCCCCCTGCTCGCGCCGTGGGTCAGTGTATCGATCTCCTCTCGAGTCGTGCCTACCTCGCCGAGTATCCTTCAGACCCTAATCTGACTTAGGCATCGGAGGGGATACGGCCGGAACCAAGGTCCGGCCACCCTGACGAGTTTATCGTCTATTCAGGGAGAAGCAGACCGAGGCACCGAGGCTACCCCCGGCGCTCGTCCAACAGAGGCCAAGCCCATAGAAGCCAAGCCGAGGCTTCCCCTCCGGTCTGCTTCAACTCGGAGCTGACGTCCCGCCTGGACCCAGCGCTCGACCCCGACGCCAACTCCAACCCGCGCCAAGTGCACGTGCGCTCGGCACTCCCAAGGGGTCAACATCGACCCCTTGACCTCGTTGACCACTCAATTCCCGGTCAACAACCCTGCGGTGAGAAAACACCCGTAAACAAGGTCCACGGGGATTACTTCTTAGTTCTTTGTTTGAAAATTTCTTAGCCGAGCTTGCAAGCTAAAAACCAAAGCAGAAACCAGGTAAAGTCGTACGTAGACTTTCGGTATGGTAAATTCTTCCATGTCTGCAGTCATGGCCTAATGGACCAACGTAGCAGCTTGCTTGTGAGTTATTCTCAAATGTATATTTCACTAGTTTCTTTGTTTGGAACCTCTTGCATTTTTGAACCAATTGGACCTTTTAAGAAGCTGTCCCCATTGTTCCTGCTTCTTCAGCTGCTCTAGACCATTGATCTTAGAAAGTATCCAATTTGTCAGTAATGTTCCAGATCTTCTGCCAGGAGTTTCCCATGGAAGCATCCTTCCATCTTGAAGCAGCTTCACCTGCAAGGGGCTTGCTCAGAATATCATGATGTCAGTAATGTTCAGGTTCTTGCCTTTCTTTGTGTTCTCCCTGTTGTGGTAAACATTTACCAGTACACGGGGGTAGAAACTATGTAAGAATTTCATTTTCAGTCTCGTTGCATAGCTCGGTCAGTTAAGTTGACAACTGACGGAAGATCCATGGTATTTGGGGGTAAAATGTCCAGGTTGCTTCAGCTACTAGGAACCCTATATCCTTTCAATTAAAAGTTAGCTAAATATTATTAGGCTTTAAATCAGGCTTTTATTGGTCAAGGTTGTGGAGGGTAGCAGCTTAAAAGATGCTGATGGAGGGGAGGAAATGAGACGTGGTCAGGACTCTGTAGGGGCAAAGGTAGTAATTTGTGGTAACCCGAGTTTGGGATTTAATATTGATCAACAACTTTTTGCTTGACTTAATTGGTTTGTGTGTGATGTCGGGCTGCTAACTGACCGCAGCCCAAACCCAGCCAATTACTTTGTGACTAGCTGTCGAATGCTTCAACATTTAAGTAATATATTCATCTTTCTATGGGAGCATTTCAAGGTGGCCAAACGGTCCGAAAGCCTGCGGCCCTGTCCGGGCCCGTCAGCTTTGACCGGGCCACGGGCTAGGCCCGGCCCGGTGGCCTATTCGGGCTTCCTGGGGGGTCCGCGGCTCGTCGGGCCGGCTCGGGCCAAATTTCTTTTACGAACTCGATTAATGACATATACACATCTAATGGCCGCATCAAAATTGTGCATACATGACCTAATAGTAAGTTTTCATTTATAAAATTAGACTTATATGAATCGAATAATAAGTTACCATTTATTAATGGCTGAATCATTAGCCACAATGGACAATAATTATCGCTCTTTTTAAGCAATTGGACTTATATGACTCGAATATCGATGGCTGAATAATTGGCCACAATGGACAATAATTACCGTTAATGTCTGGCTTGCATAATTGTTTATCTCAAAAATATTTAATTCTTGCTAATTTACATGCTTAAATAAAATGGCCAAGATAGTTAGTGTTGATTTCGACGTCCTGGATGCTACTAGTAAAAACTAATTGAGTTGGCAACTGTACATAAAGTTCCATTTGCGTTCACAGGGCCCGAGTCTTGCTATCACTGTTGATGATAAAGTAAGATATATAGATAAGGCAAAAACCATCATCTATATCAGACGCCACATAGATCGGACCCTGAAGGCCGAATACTTGACAGTGGAAGACTCATATGAGTTATGGACTGCACTCGAGGAGTGGTATAAACATCAAAAAGATGTTATCCTTCCTCGAGCACGTTATGAATTTGAGAATCTCTGACTTCATGACTTCAAGTCCATAGCCGAGAATAACTCCGCGTTGTTTAGTATCACCTCACGCCGGACGTTGTGTGTTGAAGAAGTCACGGAGACACACATGCTGGAGAAAATCTTCACATCCTTCCATGAGAAGGATGTCATCCTCATGCAGCAATATCGTGAACGTAAATTCACGAAATATTCAGAGCTCCTCTCCTGCCTTTTGATGGCAGAACAGAAACAAAGAACTCGTACTGGCCACCCATAAACTACGCCCTGCTGGCACTGCTCCTGCACTAGAAGTACACACAGTTTCTTCCCAGAAGCAGAAGAACAAGCACAAGGATAAACCCCTGAAGGAAAAATCAATGAAGACGCAGGCTAGAGGTCCCACACAACACAACAATAATACGGGGAAGAAGAAATTTACATGGAGGAGGCAGAATACTGAACAGACATCTGCTCCCAAGAAAGACTGGAACGGCAAATGCCACAAATGTATCATGACTAGACATTGGTCCAGAATATGTCAGAGGCCATGCCACCTTCAAGATTTGTATATAGCAAGCCTGAAGTCTACTGCTGAGACAAATCTGGTGGAGAATCAAGTCTAGGCTCCAACTCGGTTCACTGCCGAGGACTTTACAAACGATGACCTCCTAAATTGATGCCCTCTTTTATCTATTTAGCATAATAAATGTAAAAGAAACAATTTCTTTTTATATTATAACTTCTGGCATGTTTTCCTTTTAGTCACTGTCATGAATGAATAATATTATTATGGCGTATGATTAATAAGGAATTGCATTTATTTATACTGCAAACTTTATGCTAATTTTTAAGCATTTGTAATATAATATGTGCCTTATTAATTGGGGATAACACAATCATCCACATTGACACCTCAAGACGTATGCTATCAATAGCATTTTACCCTTATAATAGTCCAGTAGAAAACTATTTGGGAATACCCTATATGAGGATGCCCAGTACTCTCTGAAAAAGAAACCAACCAAGTTTCAATAGACATTCGTCAAAACGAATTCCTTACTGAATGACTCAATAAATAATGGCCTGAAGACCATACTTGAGCATTCAAATGGACTCTCAAAAGTCCTATAAAAAATTGAAAAAGGGAAGCAAATGACCACCTGAAGTGCATAGAATCGTCCAAGTTTTAACTTTGGTAAGGCATAATATGCCACCCTGAATCGGCGATGATGCAATACATCATATCCCAATTCTATAATCATAACCTGAATAACACGAAGATTCTTTAAATGGGCGAGTTTTCATTGTCCCATTTAAAGGAAAAAATGATTACGATATCATCTCCACTACACGTGGACATTGATTCTCAAGACTTCCTCAAATATAATTGTTTACAAAATCTATCATAAAAAGACATGTAGGTCCCTTGAGAGTAGTTGATGGGTAAAATAAATGTTGACTTATCCACTCCCTACAAAGGGCCGATGAAGTACCTTATAATACTCATCCATATATCCTCTAAAATTTTCATAAGCAATCCTATTATCCAACCACAGTCCATCGTTTTCAAAGAAAAAGGACACATTATTAACTGGCGGATAAATTGTGTAATATTAGGATATCAACAATAATTTGCAAACTGGAATAAAGTTGAACATCCTGAAGATTGTGTTCACACCTAAAAATGGGTCATATGAAATCATTAAATTAATTCAATGGATTACTCATTCGTTAAAAATCCAGTTGCTGGTGACTGTATGAGGACATGCAATTACACTACAGACCATCAAAACGCCACCTGAGAACCCATTTATCAGGGCCTGATCACCCCAGATAAATAGTTTAGGAGAACGCCAAACGAATGAGGTGTTTAGAGCACATCTTATAGATTGTGCCTTGATGGGGCCACATCCCCATAGCACTACTATAGTCTATCAAAATGTCGTCTTAGAACTATTTATCGGGCTTAATCACCCCAGATAAATAGATTCCAAGCACTCCAAACAGGGGAAGTATTTAAAAGCACATCTGATAGATTTTGCCTAGATGGGCCCTCATTTAAAGATACGATAATGACGATGAGATTTTGAAGATCCTTCACATTCAGAACTTTTTAATTTCCTAGTACTAGGTTCAACTTGGATGTCACAATCATCCATGAGCTTAAATCTCAGATGACCATATCAGACTATCAAAATCTATGATCCGAGAATTATGAATTATAATGAGATCCTAAAGATCTTCCACAATTATGAAATTGTTAAACAATTATCAAACTAGTTACTAACAATTCGAATATTGTCAAAATCACATATCATTGCTGCTAAAAATCCAGCTAGGATTGACATACTAAAAATGATGGATGCAATCAACCATCAGCAGAAGTGGATGTCCTTAATGAAAAGAGGACAGACCACGAGGCTCCAAATAGAGTAAAACTCCTGGAGACCTTAAAACAATACCACCACAAGAAAGTGAGCTCGTCTCCATTTCCTCTCCTTTTCCAGACCTCCAAAAGTGGAAATCCTGGAATAAAATGAAACATAAATGAATAATGTACGTACGTGGGGAGGTGTTTGGATAAAAAACACACTTGTCGACAGTTATTTCACGATTCATTTTTCCATTTAAATGATAGTAATCGATCCACACTCCATTGATAAAAATAAAGCAAACATGATTGGTCGAAAATGTGGAACGAGGCAAAAATAAGTTGAGCTCACTTATGAAATGTGAAGTGTTTGGACATGAAGTCCTGATATCAAAAGGTATCAAACTTATGAGAATAGTGAGTGTTGTATAAAATATGAATAAATTCATATGCTAAAAGGTATAACCTATAGCTTATGGGTTTATTTCACTGAAACCAGGAAGTAATAAAGTAAGATGAGCTAAATTACTTATGAAACTTAAACGATGCATCAAACTCCCTGGTTATAGTCGTGAAGCCCTCACAATTGGCAAATAAATTGTGCATATGCTGCTTTGGATGATGTGACTTCATACCCCTAAGAATTTATTTCTAATTTCATTAATTTCCTGAATAGACTTTGGGACGTCTATTCTATGAGAGATAATAAAATACAATCAATAAAGAAAATGATTTGAGAAAAATTGAAATCTCATCGGATCTCCTGAAGAGAAAACCAAAATATATGTTTAAGCCTAATACGATATGCAAGGCCTAGACAAAAATTAAAACATGTCTTGGCTTATAGACTTATCATCCTAAAGATGAAAATATCATCCATCAAATGAAAATCATGGACATTAAAATTCATACACCTGAAGTTGATGAAGAAACATGGACCGTTGTTATCCACTAAATACACATATAGGTTGTATGGATTTATATAAGGACCTCTTTCGTCTGCTGGAATAGGAAGAGGAAATACTATGTCATGTAGTACTTTGCCGAAGAACTTATTTATTTAGCAAAACTGCACGCATTCCGATATAGCGTTAGCAGTAAATCTGTTAGCCAGATACAGTGCAACGCCTGCATCGTGCCACTAGACTGGACCTACGCATCTTCTGTGTTACCTCCAAGGGTCAATATTATAAAGGATCATCCTCAAAGTTAAATGTATTTACAGATGCAGGTAATATATCATCGCAATGACCACCACGAAGGAATGGCCACCTCCTGGAGATCTGCAAAGCATGCAACTAAGGCAATATCATCCTAACATTCCAAGAAGCTCACCGTCCAAGAAGCAAATCAAGAGTGTGTAACTATGCCCTGAAGTACCTCACAGACCAGTGACGACTGGGTCAAAGACTAGAGAAATGGAGCTATCTACTAAGTTCGCAGACCATGCTACTTTCCTAGCTCAACCTGGGGAAGGCTACATCAAAGGCGATGAGACAGAACACATCTCTCCAAAGCTCCTTGTCATGCCCTATATTGCACTATACGTGTATTCTACTGAACACACGAGGTATTTTTACCTACGATGCATGCGTAGGCATGATATAAACGTAGATATCGATGTATGTGACATAGTGCAAGGGAGATTAGGCCGTAATGCGTAGCTAAGGGAAGAGAATGCGAAATGTGAAAGAAAGAGAAGTGCAAAAGACCTTGTGGGTGCAAAACAACGGGAATGTGTTGGACGTGGGTGTGTGGTGTATGTATGCATGTGTAGGCATGCATGGGTGTGTGTAGGGATGCCATGCAAGTGTGAAAGGGGTTAGGGGTCAATGGCAACCCCGTAAATTTTTAGAAAGGTTAGGGGCAAAATGGTCCTTTGGACAAAAACTGCTGCGCGTACACACTTAAGTGGTTGGTGCATAAAGTAATGGCATACTTGTAAATACTTGGATCTGAAAGGGATAGTTTGGTCATTTAATAATTAACATGGCTTATGGAATAAGCCAGGGAAAAATCTATTCTAGAATCCTCTCCCTCTTTCTCTCCTTTTCTTTTTTTTTCTTCTCTTTTCTTCCATCATCCTTATCTCCTCTCATCCCTCTCAACCTCTCCCCCCCCTTCAATTTCGTGCTGCCCCTCTTCCCCTTTCTATGTTGACCAAAATTCAAAAAAAAAGATAGAGAGAAGAAGAGGAGGAGGAGGAGGAGGAGACATAGAAGGAGAATGGAAATCAAATTTGAGGTAGGTTCTAACTTGGATTTGGAAATTTATTTAGGGTTTCATTTCATCATGTTTTTATATCTTTTTTACCAATAAGAAGTAGTAGTAATTTAATTGATTTTCCATGATTCCATTCCATGCAAAACCCTTGAACATTCCAAGCAAAACTATCTCTTTGAAATTCTGAAATTTTGTTATGTATTGTTTCTGTAATTTTGGTTACTGTAGCTCGAAGTAGGTTTTGAAAAAAATATGAGCTTGTAGATCTTGAAGTTCTACCCCAAAATCATATAAATTTTGATATAGTTTCAATTCAGAAATTAGGAGCAATAAATCCATCTTTACAACATGTCTGTTTGATTTTCAGTGTTGACACAGTTTAGTAACATTGGCCTAGACACATACACACATTATGGAATTTTATGATCTTGGTCTTGTTAGAAAGTTAACAAGTTTTCTAAAAATTCACCAGTTGCTTATATGTTGAATTTCTGGCTCCAACATGCCCAAAATTGGATTTCAATACAGACCCTGAAATCTATCTGAAAAACAGATTTGACACACTTCACCAAATAATTCACCATAAATCATATACATAATATGTTTGCCTGAAATTTGATCTGTAAATCCAAAACTACCATATCTACAACTTTAATTTGGGACATTTTTCCAAATTCTCAACAAAACCGGATGAAATATGCCCATGTATTGGTAACTTCTACAAATTCCTGCAAGTTGAATGTTTAAGTGATGTGTTAAATTGTATATTGTTGTTATTCCACCCACTATGGCACATGATTATTGTTTTTACATGTAAACTAGATTAATGATATGTCATGCCAATTGATCTGCTAATGTGTTTATGGATACGCACGTCACGCTCACCACGTGTTTGTGAAAATGCCTGAATGAAGGCAAATGCCAGAAATGCTATAAATGCTCAATCATATGGATATGAACAGAGATTTGATATGAACTTGTAATATTGAGAGCATGTCATGCTAGGTACCATATGTGATGTGATGATGGGTTGATAAATACGATGGAGGGCATGACACTTCAGTGCATGACCCACGTTGATATGAATATGAAATGTGACGCCATGCAACATGACTCCTTCATTACTAAACTGATAAAAGTAAGGGTCGACTACTCCGCCATTGTGCTCCGGTCCAAGCCTGAGATCAAGAGATGCGTCAGTGAGTTCACAAAAATAAGAGTAAGGGTCGCAGAGTGTACTTCCCTGAATCTCGGCTTGATCAATGGATTCCTCAGAAGAGTAGTACTCTTCAATGCATGTTCCGCCCTTTTCAAAATATAACTTGCCGTCTCACACATCAACTCTGATGTTGCCCTCTATAGTCCCTTCTGGGGAGATTTCATCCATCACAAAAATAGCAAATTGTTGCTCAATGGGGTCCTCGATATCAACGGCGAATGCCCCTATGGCATGGACCTCATCAACAAGTTCTTTAAGAAGGCTTGCAAAGGAGTCATCATCTCCCTGGCTTGACTCAGTCATTAACATTACCTCCCCCTGTTCCTGTTTAGATCTTATGTAGAAATCTGGAAAACTAAGTAAGTTGGGCAGCAAACAGAGTCAAAAAGGAAAAAATAAAGAAAGAAAGATGGATAGATGGTGAGAGATAACCGAGTGATCAAAATCAAAAACCGTCAATTGCCCCTCCCCGGCAACGGCGCCAAAAACTTGATCGACTGCCCCGGTAGTGCACACGCACCCGGGACGAGCGAATCGTAGTCTTACCGCAAGCGCACGGCGTAGTGGCGAGCGGGTATCGAACTCAGGGAGGAACAATGACGGTGTCTCGTTCTAATTACCTAGCTATCGAAATGGTCAAGAATAATTTGAGGTAAAATTGTCGCAATCGTTCGTATATCTATAGAAATATCAATGGAATAAAGCGCCTAGTGATAGGTAATCCCCGCTACGGACCGTATCTCATCGTTGTGATTCGTAGGTTACGTCATTGCTAGACTTGAATTTTAGGTGAACTAGTCGCAACTAAATGTAGAACCAAGCTCACGCTGTCGCTCTATTGCCGGTCTATAGCAAACCTAGGTTAGGGCCCAATCTCTTGCAAACCCTAACCTAAGCCGCTAGCATTAGGATCGACATCATCGTTCAATCGTACCTCGAGCCCACTCTCGTGCAAACTCGAGCTACGACCTAGGTTGAGATAGTTCCTACCCGTCCAATCTCTTGCAAACGGGTATTTGTATAGAAATTCGATTAAAAACCCTAGCTTTGGCCCAATCTCTTGCAAACCAATTCTAGAAAATTCCAATCGGAAATCTAAATAGAATTTCTAGGGCTTCCTATCAATTGGGATCCAATCTCTTGCAAATCCCAATCGATATGAATCCCTAGCTATCCGTAATAAATCAATCCCAACCTAACCCTAATCAATTCTAGCAGGAATTTCATCAATTCATCACAATTCAGAAATAGTGTTCATAGGGTTCATCCATATGCCCTAGGACAATAAAACTACTCACTAATCATCATGCAATTCATAAGAAATTCAATAGAAAATTCAGCACAATTCATTGCAATAGAGAAATTATCAATAAAAATAGAGTTTTTGACAAGAAAAGAGACAAACCAATGAGAATCCAATAGCATCCAACAAAAATCCCCTTTCTAATCTCTCAAAAAGCCTAAATCTAATTAACTAAAAAGCTATCTAAAAAGGCTGCAAAAAGTATCAAAAAGTTCTCTCTAATTAGGGCAAAAACTGGGTTTAAATACCCCTCAAAATCGCCCAAAAATTCGTGACAAAAATGCCCCTGCGCAGCCCAGAAATCGCAGTTTACGCAGCAGGCGGGGCGGCTCACTCGGCCGAGTGACAAATGTCACTCGGCCGAGTGACAAACCCTGTAAAATTACAGTAAGTTGGGACTTTTCGGGGGTCTGTCTTCGGGAGTGACTCGGCCGAGTGGATTTACTCACTCGGCCGAGGGGCAATTCTTGCTCGGCCGAGTGGGAACCGTAAAAAGCCTGTACATTTCCAGTAAGTCGGCTGTTTTGAAGTGGATTTTCCCATGCCACTCGGGCGAGGGGATTTCCATGCTCGGCCGAGCAGAATATCGTCACTCGACCGAGTGCACGCCAATTTCATTCTGTTGATGCGTGTCCGGTTTGGTCGGCCGAGTGGTCTTCTTGCTCGGCCGAGTGGGTGGTTCACTCGGCCGAGTGAGATGCTGCAGATGCCCAATCTTCATCTTTTCGCTTCCTCGTCGCTCCTACGACGTTCCTTCTTCTCCCACTTGTCTTCCATCGCCGAATACCCCTCAAAAGGGACTTGGGTGACACTCCGGAGTGGGTGCAAATCCTCTTGATCTCAAAATCACTCCGAATCGCTCCATATCTCCTGAAATACGACAAAACCAAGAAATCGTGAAAAGCATCGCAATATTGCCGAATAATCGTGAAAAACGCGATATGAGCGATCAAAGTGGCATGCAAACATGTAGAAAAAGGGTGTAAAATACGGAGCGATCAAAATCCCCCAAGCTTACCTCTTACTCGTCCTCGAGGAAGATGAGTAAAAAGCGAGCCCGACGGGCAAAATGATGGAAAAGAGGGAAAAATAAAAGAAATAAAAATAAAAACAAAAATAAGAATAGAATAGAAAGCGAAGAGAGGGGGGGTGCTAGATCATTTTTTCTCAGGACGTGGGTTTTGCTTACTCATATAGCATACATCGAATATAAAACACACGTCAAAGACTTTTATTTCGATATCATAGTATAATGATGCATTCGAAATAGAAAACCCCAAAATATCAATATAGCATGAAATATGGAATCATTCTAGGATTAACATCGTCTGAAGCATCTAAAGTGCATAACCATAGATCACACACTTTTCAATTGAATGCTTTCTATAAGGAGTATAAGATATATCACACGATATGGAATAGTAAGAATAGAAAAGCATGGTTTTCATGAAATGAATGCTAAGTGTCGATTTCTGGATTTCGTGAAACTTTAGCAATCTCACCGAGTATAGAAGATTACTTAGCCTAGGTTGTCATGCACCGTCAAGTAGTCACTCTCTCACACATCATTGGATCCTCTCCCCCAAGCTTATCCATAAGCGTGGTGGCATAGACAAATCAATATGTACATTCCCCATTTCTTTTGAGGCTCCAAAAAAGGTAAAAATAAAACAAAAGAGGGAAGAATGAGAGAAGAGTATGAGATGGGATCGTTATGAACTTCTTTTTCTCTTTTTTGTTCTTTTTCTCAATATTTCTCCCCTTTTTTTGCATATATACATAAGCGATCCCAAATCAAAAGAGAGAAGGATATACAGGTATATTTTTTTCTTTTTGATTTTGGGGATTTGGAGCATGGAAATTAATAGCGGGGATGCCGATAATAGACTTGCTAGGGGGGATTCACCAATGAATTTCAAGTAGAGAAATAATGCTCAAGATATGTGGAGAAAGAAATCAATGTATCACTCAGTTCACTCTGTAGGACGTGCATGACAACTATCAGCAGAGTAATATAATCTACTCAGTTTAATCCTAAAAAGTAAACTAGTCCAGATATATCATCCTAGCAAACATTCAATCAACCTGAAAGTGAAGCGCACAATTCATGCAATAAGAAGTGACATGAGAGAGGAAAGCAGTACTCCAAATATAAGCAATCAATGCGTGAAGCTTGGTGCGTTTTCTATGATAAGCATACATATGAATCATCAGACATCAGCTAATAACAGAATTTCATCCATATTCATACAGGAAAAGAGTGGGTTACTAGTTCAAATGCAAAGCAGGGCATAGCATATGATATCTGAAACAAAAGCAATGACGTGACAAAATAGCATGCATATGTGATAAGCTAGTACCACGTCATCATCATCACAGAAAAATCATCTCTAGCAAAAGATGAAAGAAACAAGGATAAAAGAAAAATAGAACTATATACAATGCAGCATACTCAAAAGAGGAAAAGAAAACGTGATGCATGATAAAAAAAGAAAAAGTGGTGAAAATAAGTGCAAAAGTGGAAAGAAAGTGTGAGAAATAAAAAATAAAGGGTGGCAAAAATGAAAAAGTGTGAGAACTCACTCCCCCCAAGCTGAAGTGCACAGTGTCCTCAATGTGCAAAGTGTGGCACACTGAGAGACGTGAGATGGGTGGGGTGGGTGAGGATGCATGCATGATGAAAAAGAAAGAAAAAGAAAAAGAAAATAAAATGCGAATGAATGTGATGCATGAAAAGATCAGGATGGTGCAGATATGAGTGTCCCCAAAAAGTCTCTCCCTCACTCCCAAAAAGATATAAAAATATATGATCAGGAAGGTACCAAAATAATAATACGTGGAGGAGGGGGGAAAAATCAAACACCAGGCCCAGGAACAAACGGGCAGGAAAACAACAAAAAATATCAGAGGCATCAAGAGTGTGCCTAAGCTGGTGGTGGCGCTGCACCATCACCGTCCTGTGGCAGAGGTGGCGGCGGAGGTGGAGGTCGTGGTATCTGCTGGGTGGGTGGGGGTAGTGGAGGCAGACGCGCAAGTATCTGATTCAGGAAAGCCTGAATATCGGGAAGCAGGGCGACGCGGGACTGCACAGAACTGACTGTGGCAGAGAGAGCCCTAAAGTCTCCTCGAAGTCCACTAACAGCCCCCTCTAGAGCACGAATGCTCTGAACTAGAGTGTCAGGGGGTGGTGGAGCGGAGGGACACACAGGTCGAATAGGTGAGGTACGGGGCTGTCTCTGGCGGGTGGTGTATAGGATGGGGCCAGCAGGAAAGTGTGGAAGGGGTGCTGTGCTCGGTAAGGGATGCCCAGCCTCGGTGTGAGGCTGGGACGCAGGCTGGGTCGAAGCAGAAGCAGCAGAAGCAGCAGAAGTGGAAGGCAAAATGGGTGACGAGGCAGCAGGAGAGGTCAATGACACATAAGTGGGGACAGAAGTCACGACACTCTCGGTAAAGACAGCGGCAGTGGGGTCAGAAGGGCCGACGGCCGGGGTGGCCGTGGACCAAAGTGAGGTCAGGACCGCCACTACGGCCGTAAAGGAGGTCTCGCCGGTCTCTAAAATGGTGGTGGGACACTCAGGGTTAAGAGAAGTGATAGGCTCGACGGACATAGGCTCGGTGGTGGTGGTGGTGGTGGTGGACTCAACTAAGGTGCTCCTGACACTGACAGAAGTGTGGACAGAAGTGTCGAGAGGTGCAGACAGTGCAGATGCAGGCTGAGGGATCACGGGGTCAACAGGTGGTGCAGGGGGTGCCTGCTCAGCATCCTCAGCCTCAAGTACGTAGGCAGCAGGGATAAGGAGATCCATCGCTGGAATCTAATCCCAGTGGGCCGGTCCAATGTGTGTCCGAGCGAGGCTCGGAAGAACCATGTAGTCAGTACTAAAGGGACCATGCAACCACACCCAGTACCTGTGACCGTGGGGACGAAGCATCTTCATCCAGGCCATAACATCTATCGAAAGTGAAGTGGGGCCCGGGGCTCGACGCAAGTCGTCAGGTAGGTCCACGTCGGTCATAAGGGCTAGAAGTGTGATCAGACCGCCGCAACAAATAGGTGAGCGAGCGCTCACCGAAATGATGATGCGGTCCAGAAACCAACTAGCAATGTCAATCTCGACGATGGGGACCAGGTCGTCGCTACCCCTATCCAGAACCCTGGGGCAAGTCATCGCGTATAGCATGTAGAGCTCTGGCGTAGACATGGTCCCAGGCTCGTACTTTGCTAGGAAAGTGGTCGCCATGAGGCGTTGTGCAATGCGGAGCCAGGGGTGCAGGATAGCTGAGGCCTTGGCCCTACTAGGGTCAAAGCCAAGTGGGGATCCCGTGATCCGTGTCCAGAAGGTGGAGGTGTCGAATGACGGGGGTGGGATGTGCGTGGGAGCGTAGGCACGGTCAGGGACAGGGACAGCGGGCCACTGGAAGAATGCACGAAGTATGTCGAGAGTGATCTCGCACTCTTGATCCATCAAGTGGAATGTGCATCCTCCAGGGGTCCGGTCAATAGAGCTCAGGACCTCTAGTGTCGGACGGATGTCAGTATCCGCTGACACCGACAAAAAATCACGCCATCCCACGTTGTCGTACAACGTGAGAAGCCCCTCGAGTACCCCTAGGCGGTCAAGGTCAGCTAAGTGCGCGAACCTAGAGGGTACTATCGAGCGATGGCAGATATGCTCGAACCTAGCGCGGTGTGCGTCATTTCGAAACGTGATCCCCATCGGCCCGACGGCGGGAGCGGGTGGAGGGACATGATCGGTTGGGATCGGCTGTGTAGGTGGTGGAGGCGGTGGTGGGCTAGGTGGAGGGGAGTCCTCCCTAGCATGAGAGGGATCGGGATCATCGGTCCTCCTCCGCTTGGGAGCGGATCCCCGTGTACGCGGCCTAGTGCGCGGTGGCATATGTACAGTGAGACGTGTCTCAACTAAATAAATACAGCGACGTGCTAAATGATGGAACGAGTGTACCTGAACATGCCGCGAGAGCAATAAGTGGTGCGTGCGAAGAGACGCCTCCACCGCGAAGCTCCAAGCGCGTCCAAAAGCTCCCCAAAGCTCCCCCAAGATAGCCTGCAAATCAAACGATCAAATCAGCGAATAATATTCAATATGTATGGGGGAGATAGGGGATAATAGATAGATATAAAATTTAATTTGGTTTAGGGGCTCAATGGGCATACGGATCAAGAGAAACAAGGAGAAGAGGGGCTTTTGGGGCAAGAGAGAGATGATCGGCGGTTGGCTGGCGGTGGGGGCCGGCGCCGACAAGGTGGAGTGGCGGCCGAACGTCGGCGTGGGGAGGGACGGCAATCGTCGGCGACGTGGGCTTGATTTGGGCTTGGGATGCGAAGCAGCGACCGAGGGGAAAGCAAGCGACAGTGGCTCGGGTTCGATTTTGGAAATTTTGGGTGTTTAGAAATTCGCGCCCGCCGCTTAACTTATATAGAAATTGTTACGACTTGGCCGAGTGGAAATGCCACTTGGCCGAGTGCGTAAACGAAAAAATTTCAAAAAATCTCCTCCCCACTTATGACTCGGCCGAGTGGCTTTGCTTCACTCGACCGGAGGGAGAAACTCCACTCGGCAGAGTGGCTCTGCCACTCGGCAATTTTTAGGCTAGGAGGGTATCTGTTTCACTCGGCCGAGTGACAAGTCACTCGCCCGAGTGGCAATTAAAACTAAAATTTACAGAAATTAACAGAGAGTTGGTTTGCAGAAACTTCCCTGTTTGGTGCTCCACTCGGCCGAGTGGAGTCTTTGCTCGGCCGAGTGGCATATGCTACTCGGCCGAGTGACGTGCTGTTTTCTGCATCTGCTCTCCGTTTTTGCTCTGGTATCTGTTTTTCTTCCTCCAGTCTGTTTCTTCCTCCTCCTAAGGCCTGAATGCATTCCTGGAGTGCTCTTCCTTGCCTCTATCATCCTCCATATGATTGATCTCCCTTTCTCCTTCTCCTGTCATGAAAAATAGTACCCGTTGTCACGATTTTCATGGACAAAAGACTCTAAAAACTAACGAAAGGCTAAACTAAAAATGAAAATCAAAATAAAAACAATGCAAAAACCGTCGGGTTGCCTCCCGACAAGCGCTCGTTTAAGGTCGTGAGCTCGACCCCTTTAGATATTGTTTAGCTTGCGATATTGGGTGCATATGAGATGCACCCATTAAACTTGTCGGGAAGGCCGCTCGGATTTGGGTCTTGATGATCATCGGTCTTCCTCGATGCCTCCTCATCGTGGGCAATGTTGGGGGGATGAGTCCCCCAAGCTAGAGCTTCTTCATATCTTCTTCTTGGCCGGTGACACCGATCTTCCGTTCGGTGGAGCTTTCTTCGGATTCTTGGCCCTTGAGAGCTTGCAAAGCTCTCGTATTCTTGCGACGTCAGCATCGCCTTCATCACCATCCGTGGAGATATCAGGAGGGTCCTCCAATTTCTCTTCTTCACCGGAAGCTTGGCCTTCTTCGAAGCCATCGTCATGGAGAGCACCAATAGAGTGGGGGATTGCTTCTTCAATCACTTCATCGAGGAGATATGAAAGATCGTGGGGGCGTCCCTTGAGTAGATATACGTAATTCACTTCACTGGAGGGGATTCCTTTGGAATAATGCTTGAGCCGTTGTCCATTCACCTTGAATGTGGCTCTGTCTTTTCCCTCCAATTCAAAAGCTCCTCCTGGTTGTATGTGCTTAATGGTGAAAGGTCCGAACCATCGCGATCTCAATTTTCTGGGAAAGAGTCAGAGCTGGGAATTGAATAGGAGGACTTTATCTCCGACCTTGAAGTCCGTGACCGTGATGCGTGCGTCGTGGAGGATTTTATTCCTTTCCTTATAAATCCTTGAGCTCTCATAAGCATCACGTCTTATCTCATCAAGCTCATTAATGTCTAAGAGTCGCCTCTCCGCCGTACTTTTATAGTCATAGTTGAATGTCTTAATAGCCCAATATGCGCGGTGCTCCAACTCTACCGGCAAGTGACAAGCTTTCCCATAAACAAGTCGGTACGGTGTGGTGCCAATAGGAGTGTGAAAGGCTGTAAGATAAGCCCATAGTGCATCGTCCAATTTCATTGACCAATCTTTTCTAGATCTATCTACAGTCTTTTCTAGAATTTGCTTGATTTCTCGGTTCGACACCTCCACTTGGCCACTCGTTTGGTGATGGTATGACATGCCAACTCTATGATTCACCCCATATCTTTTCAACATGGCTTCAAATTTATTCTCTATAAAGTGGCTTCCCCCATCGCTTATCAAAGTACGAGGCACTCCAAAGCGTGGGAAGATGTTATGCTTGAAAAACTTGGACACCACCCTCGCATCATTAGTAGGGGTCGCAATGGCTTCCACCCATTTAGAGATGTAGTCCACGGCTAGTAAGATATACTTGTTTCATTTGCTTGACGGAAAAGGTCCCATGAAGTCCACTCCCCAACAATCGAATAGCTCAATTTCTAGAATGGGCCTCATCGGCATCTTGTTTCGCCTTGATATATTCCCGGTCCTTTGGCATCGATCACATCCCTTGACGAAGTCATGCGTATCCTTGAACATGGTCGGCCAAAAGAATCCGCATTGCAATATCTTACCGGTGGTCTTAGATGAGGCGTGATGTCCCCCGCATGGCATACCATGGCAATGCAAGATGATAGACGTGGCCTCCTCCTTGGAAACACTTCTCTGAATAACACCATCCTTGCAAATCTTGAAGAGATACGGATCTTTCCAAAAATAATTTCGGACTTTGTGCATAAACCTCCTCTTTTGTTGCGTGGGCATTCCACATGGTTTTATCTCACAAGCCAAATAATTGACGAAATCCGCATACCAAGGCACCTCTCTGGGCCTTATGGCATATAGCCTCTCATCAACAAAGGTGTCATCGATAGGTAGGCTCTCGTCCTCCTCGCCGTGAACAAGCCTAGATAAGTGGTCCGCCACTACGTTGTCCGTTCCCTTCTTGTCCCTAATCTCCAAGTCAAATTCTTGGAACAAAAGTATCCATCTTATCAATCTTGGTTTTGCCTCTTTCTTGCTTAGAAGATACTTCAATGCCGCATGGTCGGTGTGGACAATAACCTTGGATCCAAGGAGGTAGGAACAGAACTTCTCGATGGAGTAGACAACCGCTAAAAGCTATTTCTCGGTGGTAGTATAATTTTTTTGCACGTCGTCCAATGTTTTGCTAGCATAGAATATAGCATGAAGCTTCTTGTTTTTCCTTTGTCCTAGCACCGCTCCAATGGCTTGGTCACTTGCATCACACATGAGCTCGAAGGGAAGGCTCCAATCCGGCGGTTGTATGATGGGGGCAGAGATGAGTGCTTCCTTCAACGTATTAAATGCTTGCAAGCACTCTCCTGAAAAGACAAAGGGGACATCTTTAGCGAGCAAGGAAGTAAGTGGTCAGGCAATTAGGGCAAAGTCCTTGATAAAGCGTCGGTAAAACCCCGCATGACCAAGGAAGCCTCTAATGCCCTTTACATTAATAGGAGGAGGGAGTTTTTCGATTACCTCGACTTTAGCCTTATCAACCTCAATCCATTGAGAGGACACAAGATGCCCAAGCACTATCCCCTCGGTGACCATAAAATGACATTTTTCCCAATTAAGGGTGAGATTGTTTTGTTGGCATCGTTTGAGGACTTTTGTAAGATTAGCCAAACAAGAATCAAACTCACTCCCATATACAGAAAAGTCATCCATGAAGACTTTCATAATATTTTCAATGTAATCAGAAAAGATTGATGTCATGCACCTTTGAAAAGTGCCAGGAGCATTGCAAAGTTCAAAGGGCACCCTACGATAGGCATATGTACCATAAGGACATGTGAAAGTGGTCTTTCATTGGCCGTCTTCATGCAAGGGAATTTGAAAGAACCCCGAATATCCATCCAAATAACAAAAGTACGTGTGTTTAGCAAGGCGTTCAAGCATTTGATCAATGAAGGGTAATGGGTAATGGTCTTTCCTCGTGGCTTTATTTAGCTTCCTATAGTCAATGCACATTCGCCATCCCGTGACGGTGCGTGTAGAAATGGGTTCTCCCTTATCGTTTTTTACTACGGTCATTTCCTCCTTTTTAGGAACGACGTGAACGGGGCTAACCCACCGGCTATCAGAGATATGGTAAATAATGCCGGCTTCAAGTAATTTAAGAATCTCTTTCTTAACCACATCCTTCATATTAGGGTTCAGCCGCCTTTGAGGCTCTATCAAGGTGGCTTCGGTGTTTTCCAAGTGGATTCTATGCGTGCAAAGCCTAGGGCTTATTCCTTTAAGGTCAGAGATAGTGTAGCCAAGCACATCTTTGTGACTCCTAAGTACATCTAAGAGTCTTTCTAGTTGATCATGGTTGAGGTGGGCATTAACAATAACCGGGTAGGTCAATTTATTACCCAAGAAAGCGTACCTTAGATTTGGTGGTAATTGTTTAAGCTCTACCTCAGGTGGCGTTGTGCCCTCTACTTCCTCTCCTTGTGTAAGCTTGATTTCCCTTGCAACATCTGAGTTTAGTTCTTTCTCCTTGAGTGGGCTCCTCCAAGCCGACTCGGATTCACTTATCGGTGAGGACGATGCATCGAAATAGACACTGTACGATTCTGCGTGGGCATCGATGGGATCGCCATTGTGCTTCGGTCCAAGCCTGAGATCAAGAGATGCGTCAGTGAGTTCACAAAAATAAGAGTAAGGGTCGCAGAGTGTACTTCCCTGAATCTCGGCTTGATCAATGGATTCCTCAGAAGAATAGTACTCTTCAATGCATGTTCCGCCCTTTTCAAAATATAACTTGCCGTCTCTCACATCAACTCTGATGTTGCCCTCTATAGTACCTTCCGGGGAGATTTGATCCATCACAAAATGGCAAATTGTTGCTCAATGGGGTCCTCGATATCAACGGCGAATGCCCATGTGGTATGGACCTCATCAACAAGTTTTTTTAAGAAGGCATGGAAAGGATTCATCATCTCCCTGGCTTGACTCAGTCATTAACATTGCCTCCCCCATGTTCCTGTTTAGATCTTATGGAGAAATCTGGGAAAGCAAGTAAGTTGGACAGCAAACAGAGTCAAAAAGGAAAAATAAAGAAAGAAATATGGATAGATGGTGAGAGATAACCGGGTGATCAAAATCAAAAACCGTCAATTGCCCCTCCCCGGCAACGGCGCCAAAAACTTGATCGACTGCCCCGGTAGTGCACACGCACCTGGGACGAGCGACTCGTAGTCTTACCGCAAGTGCACGGCGTAGTGGCGAGCGGGTATCGAACTCAGGGAGGAACAATGACGGTGTCTCGTTCTAATTACCTAGCTATCGAAATGGTCAAGAATAATTTGAGGTAAAACTGTCGCAATCGTTCGTATATCTATAGAAATATCAATGGAATAAAGCGCCTAGGGATAGGTAATCCCTGCTACGGACCGTATCTCATCGTTGTGATTCGTAGGTTACGTCATTGCTAGACTTGAATTTTAGGTGAACTAGTCGCAGCTAAATGTAGAACCAAGCTCACGATGTCGCGCTATTGCCGGTCTATAGCAAACCTAGGTTAGGGCCCAATCTCTTGCAAACCCTAACCTAAGCCGCTAGCATTAGGATCGACATCATCGTTCAATCGTACCTCGAGCCCACTCTCGAGCAAACTCGAGCTACGACCTAGGTTGAGATAGTTCCTACCCGTCCAATCTCTTGCAAACGGGTATTTGTATAGAAATTCGATTAAAAACCCTAGCTTTGGCCCAATCTCTTGCAAACCAATTCTAGAAAATTCCAATCGGAAATCTAAATTGAATTTCTAGGGCTTCCTATCAATTGGGATCCAATCTCTTGCAAATCCCAATCGATATGAATCCCTAGCTATCCGTAATAAATCAATCCCAACCTAACCCTAATCAATTCTAGCAGGAATTTCACCAATTCATCACAATTCAGAAATAGGGTTCATAGGGTTCATCCCTATGCCCTAGGACAATAAAACTACTCACTAATCATCATGCAATTCATAAGAAATTCAATAGAAAATTCAGCACAATTCATTGCAATAGAGAAATTATCAATAAAAATAGAGTTTTTGACAAGAAAAGAGACAAACCAATGAGCATCCAATAGCATCCAACAAAAATCCCCTTTCTAATCTCTCAAAAAGCCTAAATCTAATTAACTAAAAAGCTCTCTAAAAAGGCTGCAAAAAGTATCAAAAAGTTCTCTCTAACTAAGGCAAAAACTGGGTTTAAATACCACTCAAAATCGCCCAAAAATTCGTGACAAAAATGCCCCTGCGCAGACCAGAAATCACAGTTTACGCAGCAGGCAGGGCGGCTCACTCGGTCGAGTGACAAACCCTGTAAAATTACAGTAAGTTGGGACTTTTCGGGGGTCTGTCTTCGGGAGTGACTCGGCCGAGTGGATTTACTCACTCGACCGAGGGGCAATTCTTGCTCGGCCGAGTGGGAACCGTAAAAAGCATGTACATTTCTAGTAAGTCGGATGTTTTTGAAGTGGATTTTCCCATGCCACTCGGGCGAGGGGATTTCCATGCTCGGCCGAGCGGAATATCGTCACTCGGCCGAGTGCACGCCGATTTCATTCTGTTGATGTGTGTCCGGTCTGGTCGGCCGAGTGGTCTTCTTTATCGGCCGAGTGGGTGGTTCACTCGCCTGAGTGAGATGCTGCAGATGCCCAATCTTCACCTTTTTGCTTCCTCGTCGCTCCTACGACGTTCCTTCTTCTCCCACTTGTCTTCCATCGCCGAATACCCCTCAAAAGGGCCTTGGGTGACACTCCGGAGTGGGTGCAAATGCTCTTGATCTCAAAATCACTCTGAATCGCTCCATATCTCCTGAAATACGACAAAAACAAGAAATCGTGAAAAGCATCGCAATATTGCCGAATAATCGTGAAAACGCGATATGAACGATCAAAGTGGCAAGCAAACATGCAGAAAAAGGGTGTACGGAGCGATCAGGCGTGCATATCTATCCTTGTGTGGATAGAGTGGTGGAGTGTCCATATTGTCTTATGGATACATGGGGGAAAGTGCATGTGTGTGAAGATATGTGTGCTTGTATGGGTAGGTGGTGTAGATATATATATGTGGGAATTTAGTGCATATATATCGCTCGTGTTGCTTTACTAGGGTATGTATTTGTCATGGCCTGTTTAGCTCTATACAGAGACTGATACGGTAGCTCTCTACACGCGAGTAGAGAGAGTATAATGAGTAGATAATGAGTGATTTGGCATGAATGTGGCTCGTGGCAGTCATGTAAATTTGTGAAAAATATAGGGGCATTTTGGTCATTTGACTACACGGGTGGAAGGGTGTGTGTAGAGTAAAAGTGGGTGTGTAAAGAAATGTCAAACTTGTAAATTTAAAAAGAGTGGGTTAGCATGTGAGGGGCTAGTGTGAAAAGGGATGGGTTTAATGGTACACCCGTAAATTTTTAGAAAGGTCAAAGGCAAAACGGTCTTTTGGCCAAAAACTGCTGTGCGTACATCCTGGAGTTGTGTGTGCATAAAGTAATGGCAAACTTGTAAATACTTGGAAGTTGAAGGGTAATTTTTGAAAGGGTATTAGGGTAATTTTTTCATATGCATGCTTATCTTGAAGAGAAATCTAGAATTAGGATTTTTTATTTCATTTCTACATTCTTCCTTAACTTTCTTCTCTTTTCTTCTCTTTTCTTCATTCAACCTTATCCTACTTACCTATGGCCGAAATTTCCCCCTTCTCCTTGCCATTTCTTCAAGCTCCAAAACCCTAATTTCATTCCAAAAATTGAAGAAAACCCTAGCTCACTTCAAGGAGAAAGAAGGGTGGAAGGAGGAGAAAGAAAGGAGAGAAAGAAAGAGGAATTCTTGAGGTAGGATTCTAACTTGGTGAGGAATTTTTATTTAGGGTATATGATAGTTTTATGATGGTAATTAGATTTCTCATACTCTGGAATTCAAGTGATATATGTGCAATAAATTCAAAGAAATCAAGTTTTCTTTAGTTTTCTTAACAATTCACCCCCCATCTGAAATTCTGAAACCTTAGCTGCATGTTTCAGCTTGATTTCTGATTTCTGTAGCTTGAATTACTCTCTGAAAAAAAAATATCCATATAGTTCATGAAGTCCTACCCCGAATTCATATAAAATTTGCCATATGTTGAGTTCAATAAGTAGGAGCAAAAATTCATTATTTGCAAGATGTCTGAAATTTTGTCATGATGTACACAGTTCAGCAAAACGAGCACTACTACCTGCAAACTCTATGGATTTTATTGATTTTGGTCTTGTTAGAAACGTAAGAAGTTTTTCTAGATGTTCATCAGAGTGCTCATATGTCGTAATTCTGGCTCCAAAATGCTTAAAATTGGCTTTGAAGATAGGTTCAGAAATCTGTCTGCAGAACTGATTTGACACACTTGACTAAACAATTCTCTATAAATCATATACTTCACATTTCTGCATAAAATTTTATGTGTGAACTCAGGACTATAATATATCCAACTGTCATTCTTTGAGTTTTGTCAAATTCACAAGATAAATGGGTTAAAAATGCTGTCTTTCCAGCTAAAATTGCAATTTCAGTATGCTGAATGGTGTTGGGTGAAGTTGGAAGTGTGTGATATTGCTAATGTTTCACTCCAAAATGCATGAATGAAGTTGATGCATGTATGTAAGTTTGGTTAAGCTATTTGTTACTAAATTTGATGGTGTGATATGTCTCATTTACATGACGAACGCCATATGTTCGATAAAATGCTCAAATGAATAAACTTGAAAATTGGCCTTTTAAAACGTTGTGCCATGTAATACTTTTGTCAACTTGTGTATGGTCATTGATCATTATGATATCTGACATGTTAACTGAGATGTCTCGATCTGCTCTAAGGCGGGTGAGCATCCTAGTATTGGGATGTGGGAAGTTTGGGTATAACTTAACTTTAATGGACTGGACTGAGAAGTTGGGAAAAGTGATATGTGATATGCAATACTTACACCCACTCGCCATTACCGGGAGTGGAGGGGACATACGGAGGTTGTGTTACTATGTGGAGAGCCTCACTCCTGCCAGGGACGGGGGAGCTGAGAGGCCCGGCGTACAGTGCACGTGTCCACTGCGTCGTGTGCTATATTCACCCCACATTTGGGGTGAGGTCCAGGCCCTTATCTTTAGGTGATACCCATGCTTCCAAATATATTACTAACATCAACTAACTAATGAACCATATATGTGTTGTACTTTTTACCTTGGTTGCTTGTACTCTTATTGCCGTTACACTCATAACCCCAAATGATTTTTCCTGCCCTAGTTAGTTTCCTACTGGACACGTTTTGACGTGCTCATTTTACTTTTCAGGTCTTGAGCAGAGGTCACCAGAGCAGAGTCTCCCACAGGAGATTCCTTAGATGTGGGTTTGAGTTGGGTATACCACTCTTTTGGGATGTGTCTTGTAGTGTGAGTTTGGTTGAGTGGGGTATGAGTTGTCTTTTGTAGTTATGTTATATGTTGGTGGCTTGTAGCACTTCTCATGTATGTACTAGAGACGGTTCACTTGTACTTGACGCTGGTGTGTGGTACGTTCTTTAGTTATGTGGTTTTGTGGATATGTACTCTTTGTAATGGCTATGTGTGTTGCTTCTTTCTTTTATATATCTGTGATGTATGCTCCCAGCATACGCAGTGGCCTGCTTATTGTGTGTTTACCTTACACGCTTGGTGTATACCGCGGCTTATCAGGCTCCATCCTCTCTTTTCCCCGCTATGGGACGTCGTATATGTATATGTGAGAATGGGGCGTGACAGTATTCCTTTAAAAGTTTAAATAACTGAGAATACATGTATGTGCTGCTTATGTGCCTATAGGAATTGGTATATTGTTTTACCTTGGTATGTGGTCGTGGGTTGTATTATTGAGTGAAGATAGGTGTTGTGCTATAGCCATACGTGGTGTGTATATAGCGATATAGATAAGTAAGTGACATATGGATAGTATAAGTAATGCTCCAGGGTGTTTTGAGTATATGTATCCTAATGTGGGTAGGGATGCGTTAGACCCGTCCACCTAAGTTGAGGCCTTAGCCCTATACCGTGCCTATTATTGGATAGGGATATAAGTGAGACATGTATCATATGTAGAATGCGATGAATGTGAAGATTTGAGATTATACAGCGTATATATAAATGGGATGGCTATGGGTTTGCACGGTTAAGTGGAGTTATAGTATATATGTGTGTATACGTTACCGTAGAATGGTGTTTGTAAGACCATTTGGATGTATATGTAGTGTATGTATCCTTCTACATATGGTGGCATAAGGAAGGACTGTGTATTGGTATATGAGATACTTGTATGTATGTAGGTGTGTTGTAACAAGCATGGTGTGATTGTGTATATGTGTCATTGAACGTGTATTGGTGCATGTCTTATGAGTGGTTATATGTGTATGTATGTGAATGATCCCTATTTTGATATACATGTATCAATATATGGATGAGTACGAATAGTGGATGTGGCCATTTATCGAATGTGTATGAATATTGAAATACATATATTTGTGTGTATACTAGTATGTTAGTAAAAGTATGGACATATTGGATGTTATCGACTACATGCTAATATAGTTGAGTAGCTTGACTGTATAGGTGTAAAAGCAGGATACGTATAGTATATGTGTAGGTCTGTGTGTGCCCATACATAGTAATGTATGTGCATGATGCATGGATCCTAATAGGTATATATATACATGTCTATATGCATACCTACTATTAGAATAAGAATCTGGTGCGTATGAGCGAACGTGTATATGGCTATGTGTAGGCCTAAAGATATATATATATGGTGTTGATATGAATACATCTGTGGGTATATAAGGAGTGTGTATATAATTAGATGTGGAATATCTATGTGAAGTATTGTTTGTTACCTATATGTGAATATGTATCATACTTGTATGAATGTGAAGTGTTGGGATGTGTTCATATAGGTGTAATGTGTGGTAGGAGTATATGTAATGAACATATATATGGGATGAATGAACATATATATGTATATATACTTATACATATCTTGTTTGTTCACTTGCTGATCTATCTTATAGGGTTGTTCATCCAGGTGTATCTCGGTATGCCTTGAATAAATGTATTTATGCTTGTATGCACGCACACACACACACACACACACACACACACACACACACACACACACACACACACACAAGTCTGTACCAAAGCATGTATGTATATATAAATGTGCAATGTAAATGTAAAGGTGGTAAGATATGTAATGTAGGTGTACATATATGTTTGATAAATGTAAGTAAATGAAACTGTTTGACATGTGGGTATTGTAATGTGTGTGTTTATTTGCAAATTTATATGAATACGCGTGTGTGGAGTGTATATGAATATTTATAATTATTTGATTATCATGGCAGTATGCGCGTGGGATGTGCAAAGGTAGTTATATATATAGCTATGGCGGGGGACGTGTTGTGTTGTGCACTCTTGTGTGTATTGTGTGTGATATAAGTGCCTATATGTGTGAGGCAATATGTGCACTACTATGGATGTGAGGTCATGTATATAATTATTTAAAGCTTGATTATGAACCCTATGTGACTTGATCATGCATATGTTGGTACGTACACGTGAATGTATGTATGGATGAGACTAAATAATATGAGTATATGGATATTTATATGCCTATACATGGAAGTGAGCCCATATGACTAAGTATTGTGTGTATAGGGATTAGGTGTATATACGGTGTGACACCGTGATAGTGACCCTGTCTATCAAGAGATGGGTGTGTAGATTAATGTGTATTGTTGTGTGTTTGTGCATGGATATAGACGTATATATTTTTTTGAAAGTTTAGCATGATATTTTATTGATAAAATACAATATACAATGTACATCAATAGCTCATTCAGGCGTATGTGATTAATAGGGAGAGGATAGGGCATAAGCGCCGTCACTCTCCACTAGAAATCCCACACCCTAAATGAAGCTATTCAGCAAAACTCAACCCAAGTCCCTAAATTCCCAATTGGCAAATGCAGCTATTTCCACAGCAGATGAAGGTTCAAAACCATCCAGAGCAATCCGAATTTCATGGGCTATCTCATCAAAGACTGCGGTCTTACTTTTCATCTCCCCTTCAAAGATACGATGATTCCTTTCTCTCCAGATATGCCATACCGCCGCCGCAAGAACGGTTTTAGCCAATCTATCCAAAGCACTCTTCCCTACAAAATTGGTAATATAGTAGTTCCCGATGTCCCGCAATCCGGAATTAATGCAATTTCTTACTCCTAGCTTCAGTAAGGATCTGCGCCAAATGTAACCAGAAAAGCTACAAGTGAAGAAAAGGTGTTCAGTGTTCTCCTCTTTGTTGTCGTCGCAGAGGACACAATTGATCGGCGTGTTAAACCCCCATCTGTTAATCATCTCTCTAGTGAGTAACTTGTCCTGAAAAGATCGAAGACGAGTGAGAGACCATTTGGGCACGTGATTGCCATACCAAATTAGTTTGTGAAAAGGGAAGAAAATGCCACGACGTCGAGTTCCCTACCATGAACCGAAAAAATCCACAGGCATCCACTGCCAATCATCCGGCCCATCCTTTAACACAATGCGATCAAGGAGAGGCCGCACCTGATCCAGCGCATGATCAGAGGTCCAAGAACCTCCCGCCCAGTAGTCCCTAACACATGCACGCTCAGCTCCAGGTGGTGTTTCGAATAGCTGACATAAGGGGCCACAATCTAACCATGGATCGATCCAGAAGAGGATGCTTCGGCCATCACAAACATGCCTGCGAATTAATTTGTGAGAGATTTGCCGACTTTTGAGAAGTCTCTTCCACGTACCTGATTGTGTGGCCTGCTCCTTAGCCGCAAAAAATCCCTTGCTGCCCCCATATACTAAATTCATATGCTTGGCCCAGATACTGTCGGTGGTGAGATACCTCCAAGTTAGTTTCAAGCCCACCGCATCGTTCAATTCTTCCAAGAGCCTTAACCCCACACCACCCTCCTTCTTTGGTTTGCAAATATCTTCCCATGCCCAAGCTCCAGATGATCCCAGGATGAAGCGCCTACATATGGAAGAGATGGTCCTCAGGACAGTCATAGGGATACGGAAAGCGTGCATCCAAAATGCAACAATTCCGTAAATAACCGTCCTCACAAGTTCAATACGCCCCGCCACAGAGAGCAAAGTAGAGCTCCAACCCAACATCCTTTTCTTACATTTATCCACCAGTCTGCCATAGTTGGTAGTTTGGGGTACTTGGAGGAGAGGGGTAAACCAAGGTAGGTAGATATTGTGGTGGCAATCTTGATACCCAGAATGTCTGCCAAAGTGCTTTTATTATCACTAGCCCCTTTGCTAAACAAGCCAGCACTCTTATCCCAGTTCACCTGAAGGCCAGTGTAATCAAAAAATTCCAATAATAATTTTTTAGTGCCCAAGAAAGTAGGCCTGTCAGCTCGACAGAACATCAGTAGGTCGTCGGCAAAAAGAAGATGTGAAATGGAACCAGTGCACCTCATTGGATGGATGTTCCCCAAATTAATTGCCTTAGAGAGCAAGATAGTAAATGCCTCCATAATAATAACAAATAAATAAGGTGAAAGTGGGTCTCCTTGTCGAATACCTCTATTTTCTTTGAAATACCCATGCGGTGCCCCATTAATCATAACTGAGAAGGTCGCAGTAGTAATGCACTCCTTGATCCAACCTATGAATTGTTGAGGGAAACCCAATTTCCCCATGAAGTAGCAGATGAAGTCCCTATTGACACTGTCAAATGCCTTTCTCAAATCCAGTTTCAGACAAGCTCTTCGACCCATAGGGTTGCTAAAGTCTCTAATCTGCTCGTGGGCCAGGAGGGTGCAATCTGATAAGAGTCTTCCTTTGAGGAAGGCAGCTTGATTAGGAGATATTAGCTCATGGATCACCATTTTAATCCTGTTGCAGATAACTTTACTGATGATTTTGTAAATTACATTGCAACAGGCAATATGCCTGTAATCTCCAAAGGAAGAAGCACCATCACTTTTAGGAACAAGAGTCAGGCATGTATGATTGATACTTCTGAGAAGGGAACTGGAGGTGGAAAAAGATTTAACAGCAGTGGTTACCTCATCTCCAATTCGGGCCCAATTATGTTGAAAGAAGAACCCATTGTAACCATCTGGTCTAGGGGATTTATCTGGGCCGATCTGAAACACAGCCTTTTTCACCTCATCATCAGAGACTCTCCTGCTCACCCAGGCAGCAGTACTTGCCGTCAAAATGCGCCGAGGGACCAGTTTCAGGAAGGAGGACAAATAGTGGGTCTGATTATATAACTCTTCATAGTAAGTGGGTGCTTTCTTCTTCAGGTCATCATAGACATAGTTACAATTTCCAGTAATATCGACCAGATGTCGAAGATTGTTGCGAGAGTACCTAGACTTCATAGCAGCATAGAAAAATTTGGTATTCATATCTCCAAGGGTAAGCCAGTCATGCCTGCTTTTTTGATGGTACATCTCCTCTTTGAGCTTCATTGCCGCCCTTAATTCATGTAGTACCTGCCTCTCCTTTAGCTGGAGGGTAGATGATGAGTGCAAGCCAGGGTTCTTGCGGATATCTTCAAGATCTTGTGTATATTTCTTCACCAAGTTAGAAGCATGATAGTCTCTCGCCCACCCCCGAAAAGCTGGCTTTAGTCTCTTTAATTTTTGTGCCAGATTGAACATTGGGGTACCCTTCACATGGCCGGCCCAATTTGACTCAAAAATCTCCTTATAACCTGGGCATTTGGTCCAAAAGTTAAAAAACTTAAAGGGCTTAGGATTGAGAAAACCTGAGTATGGAGATTCACCACCATAGGCGAGTGGTCACTGGTATGAGGATCCAAATATTCAGTAAAAGTCTCAGACAACATATGGATCCAGGCCGAATTACAGAAAACCCGGTCAAGTTGGGCCGCTATCTGTCCTTGCCAACCCGATTATTACACCAGCTTACTTTGTTTCCTTTGCTTTTCAGCTCCTGAAGTGAACACCTGTCTATGCACTTAGTGAAATCCTAGGTCATGGATTCTTCAATTTTCCTTCCCCCAACCTTATCCTTGGTGTATAGGACACAATTGAAATCACCACCAACAAGCCACGTAGAGCTTCCAATCAAAGGCATGTCTCTATCAATACTCTTTCACAGCTCCTTTCTCTCCATCATAGTGTTATGGGCATACACACCAGTGATAATACAGACAAAGCCCCCTATATTTGAACAAGAAACCGAAATGTGCTGAGGTGACATAGAAATGCGGGTAGTCTTCCAAATAGAGGGGTCATACCCCATGATAATATGCCCGCCAGGGGCACAAGAAGAATTATCCAGAGAGGGCCAACCCTTAGGGAGCCCAGAATTATTGCAAGTAGAAGGAGCCTTGAGCTTAGTCTCTAAAATAATAATAAATGACGGATTTATTACACTAATCCTACTCCTCAGGTCTCTCCGCCTAACCTGGTTATTAATCCCCCTGGTATTCCAAATGAAGATAGACATTAATCAATCTTTAGGGGTTGGCTGCCGATACCACAGCCATTATTAATTACATGAGATCTGGTGCTTCTCCTGCTACTTGTACAAGCAACAACTGGGAGCTTCTTCTTACCATCTTTGATATCAACCTTATGCCTGAGTTGTTCAGCCACCTCAGTATCCCATTCTGGGTTGTCTATAGATATCTCCTCCGGTATCCTGTCAATCTCCTCATCAGCTAGGTCCTGAAGATGTGTAGAATTGGAAGAGCTGTTCCTATCATCATTCGCAACATTGGCCATCAAGGGCAGTCCATCAGTACATTTTGCAAATGTCGAAGCATCCTCAACCAGCACTTGGCCGTCCCCCACTGCCTCAATGTGACTAGGCCCGGACTCAATGCAAGCGGCTGAAGCACTGCAAACCAAGTTATTTCCCATGAAACTAGCACCCTCAGCAAATACACCTGCACATGGCCCAGCCGTACATGGCCCAGCCGCTGGCACCATACATGGCCCAGCAGATGCGATCTCCTCCACACATGGCCCAGCCGCTGGCAACATACCCCCAGTCACAATCACAGTAGGAGCAACATTCCTCTCAATAGCCTGTTCCAATACTTTGGGGTCTAGCTCTCCCAAATCCTCACGGCAAGGCTCCATTCCTCCTAAATTCCCAGGAGTTAGTTCATGACTTCCCCCTGTATCAAGAACATGGGTAGCCTCCTTCTCAGATGCCGATTCAACAGTTGAGTCCTTCTTGGCTGCGGTATCATGGATTGAAGGGAGCTTGGACATAGAGGGGCACCGAGCATCACTGTGGCCGAAACAGATACAACGGCTACATCGGGGAGGATCTCCTTCAAACTTTATATCAATAGTTACCACAGACCCATCATCAACTCCACGTCAAAAGAAGAGACAATAGGGGATGAGGCATCAACTTCAATGAGACAATGCGCATAGGAGATTCTCTCCAAATATGCAGTAGCTCGATCAAGACAAATAGGAGTCCCCACTACAGAAGAAATAATATTAAGACCCTCCAGGTTCCACATATAGAGTGGAACTCCATGTAATTGAACCCACACTGGGATGGACGACATAATATCGCGATCGTGCCTCAAGTTAAGACTCCACCTCTTGAGCACCATAAGACGCCCGTCAAATAACCAGGGTCCCCCTGCGAAGATCCGATTGCATTCCTCCTCAGATTCAAATCTAAAGTAGAAGAAACCCTTCTCCTTACTATATATTTGGACCCGCTTCCTGGGCTTCCACAATCTCTCCATCCAAGCAACCATTTGGCCGTAGAATGGTATATTCCCTAGTACATAACCCACAATGGTGTTCTTCCAGTTTTCAGCACCCCGTTTAACAAGGCCGCTAGGGAATTTGGCATATACAGATCCATCATCCCTTACATTTGGGGGGACATGTGACATGGTCAGAGCCGCCCCATAAGAGCGTCTATTAGCACAGACGTCAATCCAGGATAGTTTAGCTCCCGAGGTGTTAACATTTATTTGCGCATTAGCTCTCTCTGGCATTCTACCAAGCATGTTGCGATCACGGCCCAAAATCGCAGGGTTTGCCCTCTCTGGCATTCTGCCAACCATGTTACGATCACGCCCTAACAAATCAAAATTTGTCCTCACAGGCATTTTACCAAACATCTTGCGATCATCACCCCTATATGAGTCCTTTTGAAAAGCTCTGCACCGATAGAAGCCACCATTGCCCGCCCAATTCGGAGGGGCACCTTTGCCAGCCATCCCCTTCCTCCTAACAACTTGCCACCCATCACCCAAATCCTCCGTCTGCCTAGATCCATCATCACCCAGGCCCGCATGAAGTCTGGAAGAAGATCCTCTTTTCAGTGCCAGATCCGCAAGATGTTTGGATCCGCCCTCACCTCCGGTTATGCCATCCTCTAGCCGGTCACTAATCACGATCTCCGGCTGCCTGTCACCCAAGAAGTCGCCGTTTGTGTTCTCCGGTTGTCCCAGACTTCCCCCCGGATCGCCCAAGTCGCCAGATCCGCCATTTACGCTTTCCATCAAATGTTGTATATATATATATATATATATATATATATATATATATATATATATATATATATATATATATATATATATATATATATATATATATATATATATATCCAGGCCCTCGGATCCGGCTTTTGTTAGCTCTGGACTCTCGGAAGGCAAGGGAGGTGACTTTCGTGCTTTGGTCGGGGAAGCGTTCAGGCTGGATGCTGGGTCGGGGAAGAAGAGAGCTGCCCGTATCTTTAAAGGTAAGGCAGCGGATCCGATGCGCGGGGTTGATTTCGTGCGCAATGTAAGATGGCGATCCTGTCTCGGTGTTGGAACGGGTGTGACAAGCAACCAATTTGGGGGGCTTGTTGAGAGGAAATCGACGGATGATAGGGCTCCAAATGCTGGAGGTACGAGTACGCAAGTTATTTCTGAGGTGAGATCTTTGGACCCTATCAACCTTTCATCAGGGGGTACGTCGGGTTGTTCTTTTGACGACCTGAGGCATCGCTCGGATGAGGGTGGATGGCATACAGTGGTTAGGAAGCAGAGGGGGCGTAAAGACTTGGCAGGTGGAGTCTCCGGTGCAGCCTTTGTTGGGAGAACTAGTAGTAGGGGACATCCTTCGCAGAGGGTGCATCAGGGTGGCCAACCTGATGTTGCACGTAACGTGCTTGATCGTGTGCCTGTGAGACCTAAATTCTCTGTTTCCATCAATACTTCGGTCTCCAAACTTTCGTGGTCAGACGTTTGTGCTAACCGACGCTCTTATGATTCGTCTATGACTATGAGCTTTATTCCTCCAATTATCAAAGCCGATGGTATGGTGGTTGGAAGGGTTAGTGCAGACTTGGTTGAGAGGGGGTCTGATCGGTGGAAGAATACTTTGGTTGGGTATGTCCTTGGTGACGTCCCATACTATGGGAAGATCAGAGTTTGGGTTGATCGCTTATGGCGTTTGAAGAAAGGGGTTCAAATCTTTACTCGTGAGAATGGGTTCTTCTACTTCAGATTCGATTGTGCAGAGGAGTGTGAGAGGATTCTGCATGGTGGTCCCTGGCTATTTGATGGAAGGCTTATGGTATTACAAAAATGGAGTTCTACATTGCGCCATGATCGGGACATCTTATCTTCTGTTCCTGTGTGGGTCCAATTTCATGGTCTACCTATTAATATGTGGACATTGGACATCCTTAATATTGCGGCCTCCGTGGTTGGCACTCCTATTTGCCTGGATAGAGCTACTGCTAAGCTGGAGAGGTTGACCTACGCTCGTTGCCTAGTTGAGGTGGATGCTAAGAAACCCCTTACTACTAAGGTGGATCTCGAGCTGGATGATGGAAATGTCATTACGGTTGCCGCTAAATTTGAGGGAGAGCCCCCAAGATGCAGTCACTGTATCTGTTTTGGACACACAGATCTACAGTGTCCGGACACATCTATGCTGCCTTCAATCCAAATGGATATAAACAAGCCTGTGGGAATCTTGAGGAGAGTTGGGATTAATATGGATGATGGGGATAAGGCCATCAATGGGAAGGTTTTTAACACTGATTGCCCTGTGGGCTCAGCTCTGCCAGAAGGGGGGTCTACTGTGGTGCCAACTCAGGTTACGGAGGTCTTGGGTTCTCAGCCTGATGGGTTTGCTCAGGGAGATGGTCGTAGGAGAAGAGATTTACGAGATAGACTCTCTCAAATGAAGCCATCGGTGGTTATCCTGCTGGAAACTAAGTTGAAGGCGGGGAATGATAGATGGAGGTCTTGTTTTCCCAGGAGTTGGATCACAATGGACAATTTTCACTTGTCCTCTGGCAGTAGAATCCTTGTTGGGATGGATGGTTCTGTTTGGCAGGCGGCAATTCACTCCATCTCTCCCCAACATATTACTATGTGATGTAAGAATGGAGGAGGTCTGGAGATTATTATCTCTGCTATTTACGGGTCTAACCTGAGGTCGGAACGTGGATCACTTTGGGACCAACTTGAAGCAGATGCGGTGATGGTTGTATGGGAGCCTGGCTGGTTGGAGGGGACTTTAACTGTGTGCGATACTCAGCGGAGAAGATTGGAGGTAGAAGGTGTGACCCACATTTATTAGATGAGTTCAACTCCTGCATTAGCAAGTGCTCCTTGCTGGAACTTAAAAGCATTGGCCGCCATATGAGCTGGAATAACAGGCGTTCTAGGTCGGGTCGGATTGTTGCCAAGCTTGATAGGGCCCTCTGTACTCCCACTTGGCGATCTCTTCTGCCCGAGACTTTTGTGGAATATCTTGATCCTCACACCAGTGATCATTCGCCAATGCTAATCAGATTGCAAACCAAGGTAAACTCTTACCCTAAGCCATTTAAGTTTTTCAATGTTTGGGCAACTTGGGCAGGCTATAATGAGCTATTGGAGAATGTTTGGGGCCAAGAAGTGGAAGGTTCTCCAATGCACATGGTTTTCATCAAGCTCAAAAATATCAAGGTTGCTCTCAGGAATTGGGCCCATCATCATTTATCTTCTAATAATATTTTGGCATGTACTGCAAGTCTTGAAGATGTTCGTAAGCACCCCTCTTTTGACTATGATTCGGACATCCAACAACTGGAAACGAATCTCTCTCTTAAATTATCCAAGCTTATTAGCTTGGACGAGGCAATGTTGAGACAAAAAAGCAGGAAAGATTGGCTTAGCTTGGGGGATAAAAACTCAAAGTTTTTTATAATGCTATTAAGGCTAGACAATCCCATAACAACTTGGGTCATCTGGTGGATGCTTCTAGTAATATAAATTCTTCTTTTGAGGAGCTTCGAAGTAATGCTGCTAAGTTCTTTGAAGATTTGTATAAGCAAAATTCTTACTGGAATGTATTCCCTAAACTGGTCGTGAATCGTATCCTTACTCCTGAAGCTGCAACTTGGTTTGAAAGAGATGTTTCTAATGAGGAGATCAAAGATGCAGTGTTCCAAATAGGGGTGGATAAATCCCCTGGCCCAGATGGATTTAATGGTTTTTTTATCAACACAGTTGGAGAGTAATAGGTAATGATATTACTATTGCTATTCAATCCTTCTTCCGCACTGGATCTCTTATGCACCCTTTTAATCACACGTATCTCACATTGGTGCCTAAGAATGCTCATGCATCTGGTCTTGGTGACTACAGACACATTGCCTGCTGTAATGTCTTTTATAAGACAATTAGCAAAATAATTTACAATAGACTGAAAACTGTTGTTCATGACCTTATCTCCCCAAACCAATCCGCTTTTCTGAAAGGTAGGTTGCTTTCAGATAGCGCTCTTCTTGCTCATGAACAGATTAGGGACTTCAGCAATCCCATGGGGGCCAGGGCATGCATAAAACTTGATCTGAAGAAGGCCTTCGATAGTGTGAACCGTGAGTTCATTTACTATATTCTTCATCGTATGGGATTTGGCAGGAAATTTATGAGTTGGATTAGAGAATGCATCTCTTCTCCTACTTTTTCAGTTATGGTGAATGGTTCCACTGTTGGCTATTTTGAAGGTAATAGAGGTATCAGGCAAGGGGATCCCCTCTCCCCATACCTCTTTGTTATTACTATGGAGGCGTTCTCTATTTTAATTGATTTGGCAATGGCTTCCCACCTTATTCACCCTATGAGACGCTTTGGAGCAGTTTCCCATTTACTTTTTGCTGATGATCTACTGTTATTTTGCCGGGCGAATACACACTCATTTAATGGCCTTATATCCCTTTTATCTGATTTTGCAAATCTTACTGGCCTTGTTATTAATTGGGATAAGAGTACCTCTATTTTCAGCAAGGGCACTAGGGGTCCATCTACTCTTGCCAACCTATTGGGGATCAAGCTTGGATCTACTTTTGCAACTTACCTTGGCTTGCCTCTCTCTACCAGATATTCTAAACCATCAATGTTTGCTCGTCTTATTGATAAATGTAAGAAAAGACTCATGGGATGGTCCTCCACCGTGCTTTCCACCTCGGGAAGGATTGAGTTAGTCAGATCAGTCATTTACGGTATGATTTCCTTCTGGATGCAAGTCTGCCGATTTCCTACATCTGTGTTGCGCATTATAACTTCTACATGTAGGGATTTCATTCTGGGCACATCTCGTATTTGGGCGTGGAAGGATCTTTGTGCCCTAAAAGATGAAGGTGGCGTTGGAATGAGATTGTTATCTGATCTCAGCAATGCGTCAGGGGTGAGACTGACGTGGCATATGCTTTCTGCTGAAGGGCTATGGGCAAATTATATGCGGAATAATTATAGAGACTACTCTCTCTTCTATGCAGCGTCACCAAAAGCAACCAGCTCGGGTACATGGAAGTTTTTGCTTAAGTGCAGACAATTCTCTAATAGGATGATTAAAAGGCAGGTGAATAATGGGCAAGCAACACTGTTTTGGAAGGATTTTTGGTTGGATGAGGGGCCCCTTTGCGAGTTATTTCCGATTCCAGCTGGTGCGGGTTGTAAAACTGTAAGGGACTATCTCACTTCGACGGGTTGGACTAATTCTAGTGAGCTTGATGAAGTGCGACAATTACTACCTTGCATTGTGCCAAACAACATGGATGACGTGTGGACTTGGGCGCCTGGACCCCATTTTCAGTTTAAGCAAGCATGGGACGGTTCCAGACAACATGGTATGAAATTCATCTATAAGAACTTGATCTGGTTTAATTTCCATGTTCCTAAAATGTCTCTTACGCTACTTAGAGCTTTCCATGGTAAATTGTTAACCAAGGAGATGAGGAGTAAATGGGTTGCTACTTCGGATACTCAATGTGTGCTATGCAATTTGGGGGCGGTTGAAACGATAGATCACATATTTTTTGAATGTCATTATTCTCGTTACATTATTAGCAGGAGTCTTCTCAAACTGGGTGTCACTGACCACATTGACCCTTTGCTTCATAAAGTTGGTGACTACTACTTGTTGCACTTTGACAATAAGCACACACTCAGTACTCTTGCAAAATCAGTACTGGTGGCGATAGTATGGCATATTTGGAAGGAAAGGAATAGAAGATTATTTGAGGGCACTAATAAATCGATGACATTGCTCTTTGAAAGTATTGCTGCAGACATCCGGGTCATTCTGAGAGATATTGACCCAACGGAACCTGAGGCGGTTCAGGCTATGGATAATTGGGAATTCAAAGATGCAGGCTGAAATTGGAGACATGATGTACTTTACTTCTTGTACATGTTGGTTGGAGAATGGTGGTCTGTTGGTAGGGAGTGACAGCGCCTGTGCCCTCTCCTCTCTCTAACATTCACTATGATCCATTACTTGTATTATTAGTACTTTTGACTTGTTAATAAAGCTGCTCACTAACTCTCCAATATATATATATATATATATATATATATATATATATATATATATGTGTGTGTGTGTGTGTTATATAGACGTACTAGTGATAACCCGTGCCCATAGGGCACGGTTCATTTAATATACCACCCATCAAAATCTTAGTTCCCCCCAAAATTAAAGCACGGTAATTGTTAAATGGAACTATTCATTTAAACTATTACCCCCGCAAAATCTTGAACCCCCTAATTTTAAACGAACAACAATAATTAAAGCACAATAATTATTAGATACCCTCATAATCTTAGTTCCCCCCAAAATTTACTTCTCTTCAGAAAATTTACTTTCCCTCAAAAATTAAAAAATTAGTTTCCCAAAGAATTTAGTCCACCCCTTTGTTTATTTAGTTCAACACAAAAATTGTAGACCACATATTTAGTTCCTCAAAAGAATTTTAGACAAATTTAGTTCATATCTTCCCCATTATTTAGGCAAATTTTATATAATGAAAACAATAATTAATTGTATCACCCATCCAATTAAAAAATACAAAATATTAGGAAAAAATAAAATATATGAAGTAGCAAAAAATAAAATAAGAAAAAAGAAATACATGAAGAGTACTTTCTGAATAGAAGCACCTAAATCACCAACTAAATAAGCTACATTCTTGAGCAAATGTGTACCAATCATAGCTCTTTCTAGTACATGTATCAGCATGCACATAGACAATTTAAAGCATAGCTATTACAAATGTTAGTTTCAACCATATTTTTGGCCAGAGACTTACATTAGAAAAGAAGAAAAATAGGTGACGTTTTCATATGATAGTGCTTAATAAAGGCTAACATGTTGAAGGCCAAGTCATACTATAAGAGATAAAATGTGATGTGATAATACAACATAGCCAGAATAAATGATTCCTTTGAGGAGAAATTAAGGGTGCTGAAAGACAGAAATTATGTCTATACATTGAAACAATGGTGATTGATACATCGATAATGATATAGTATGGTCAGATAAGTATTCATAATCATAGATAATTAGTGATATGAACTATTTCCATCATGCAGTAGATGAATATAATTTGTGGGTAGAGAACAGACACTATGTAAAACAAAACCCAAATTTCTTTTGCTGCAAGCATACTATCGTGCCAATATCTAGACTTTCAGCTAGCCAAGACTAAAAATGAAAAAAACCCTAATCAAGTGCTAGTTTCATTGAAATGCACTATGTCAGTTTGCACTCTGCTTTTCATCATTCTTATTAGGTTGAGAAGATAACAAAGAAAGGCTCTTTCAAATGCCAGCATGAAGTTTAAGGTGAACACTATATAAACAAATTCCTTGCAGCGATTCCTATATTCAATTGAACTAAAAGATGAAAATAGTTCATCTTGTTGTTGATTTTGTATATGGCTCAAGCAATGGAAAAGACGATGCTCAGATGAAGATAAATATTTCAATGGAAAGCAATAAAAAACCAACCAATTTTATATTAGTCCTATAACAACCACTAATTTCTTTCCCTACTCACCTGTTGGGTAGTTTTTTAAACTTGTAATTACAATAGCAAACAAAGATTTCATACAAAATACTCCTCGAATAAAATGAGTTTTCATTAAGTCCAGTTTACAATTCATATAAGTATGGCCAACTATGAATATTCGCCATTATGGTATCAAACCAGTACTATTATGCCTTAGCCTTTTTCATCTCCTCGGCATTTCATTCTTGTACAAAGGATGAAAGTCCAAGCCCACCTATTAGGCGTGAGTGTAAGGCTGCTTAAGCCAATAAACAAAGATTCCTTTATTTTCATCATTATAATAAGGCAAACAAATCAAACCAATATCGAAACTCAACACAATCAACACAATGAAGTAAATCAGAATCAGCCAAGCATACATATTCTCCTCCCAAAGTCGTAATCTATCCCGCCGTTCGTACCAAATGCAAACAAAAAATCAACAAATTTCTGCAAGTTTTAGTCATTTATTTTAAAACAATATTGTTAGAGGATCTTTCAAGTATTTCTTAAGAAATATTATTGTAAATTGAATGAAGTACATAACTAATTTGACAATAACCAGAACAAAGTAAAAAAGGCAAAATCAACATAATTCCATATAAAATTAACACTTAATACCGAAAATTTATCTTCTATAAAACTAAATCAAGAAACCAATAAAGCTACAACCACAACAACAAAGCCTTTATTTAACAGCATTATAAAAGCAAGCTAAACCTTAAAAATCTCAAGTAATTCTTAGTATTATGATGATCATTGTGTCTTCATTTTCACACCTTCAATTCAAACAAACAACTGATGACAATATCTAAAACAAACTCTTTTTTCTAGCCAAAAAAGATATGCAGCCTTCAATGGAAACTGATTGATAATGACGTCATATACCCAAATATAGATGTTTAGACCCATAACACTAACACTAATAGTATATCTGAACAAAGCGAGGGTGGTTCATATAAAAATTCGTTTGTAACACAATTCAAAAACAAACGTCATAAACAATTTTTGGCAAGGAAGCCCAAAGATATTATGAGTGACATATATGTGCATGACATAGAAGAACAAAAACCAAAATTTCCGTCAGCTTGGTCACACGTATACAATCATACATCAAAACCAATCGAAAAACAATCATATAGCAATCGCAATAAGCTATATATTTATCAGCTGATACATGGAAAGAAAACATTCTATTTTCTAAATTGTTAATCTTTATACCCAATCGAGAAAGCAATCTTCTACTGGTAGAAAACAAAATAATTCCAAACAAAACCAACATCTACATTGAAATATAAAACCCTAAGTGGTAAGGAATTACTTTTTTGCTCAATCTCTGGGATCTCAAACTCTGCTTGAGGGGAGCGGATATGCATCTCGAAATCATAGCTCTTCAACAAAAAGAAGTCGAATGGTACAGCCGATGATCCGATTAAAGAGAATTATGAATTTAGGGGTTTTAGGATAGTGGCTAAAACCAAGAGCCAAAGTCATACATCTGCATAAACAACTGAGCATTAAATTAGTTACACTTGCATCTGCACTACACTTCCAACTAAGCATTATTTTGTCTAATGGATTGAAGATTTACTTTTCCAATTCGAGGTCGTTCTTTCAACTTCTCAAGGCTATTTTTGATGTGCGAGACAGCACCTCGGCATTTCCAATTCGAGGTCGTTCTTTCAAATTCTTAAGCCTCAGTAAATACTCCTCTTTAGTCAAGGGAAATGATCTATGAATAAAACAAAAAGAACGGGAAGAAGCGTAAGGTTTTCACTTGGTTACCTGCTTCATATACTTCCACTTAACATTCAATGCCAGCAAGTTTCTGCCCATAAATTCCTACATCAATAACCCATGTTAAGTGTCCTGTAAAAAAATTTCCAAAAAAAAGAAAAAATGATATAAAAATAGCCTACATCTTTTTTCAAACAAAGATAACATTATTCATTGAGATAATCAAGCAAACAATAAAGAAATCAGGTTTCCTCGAGTATTCATATGATTTGTCATTTTGACCCATTTATAATGGAACAATGGTATTTATCCATTAAATTACTACAGATGAAACTTACAGTTAAGTATGTTCATGAAACATAAGACTTCTAATCATCAAGAGACAATTTCCACTTTCTTGTTTACTTTTAATTTTTAAATTTGGTAACATGCCTTTTGCAAATTAGTTCAGTCTCGTACACCATAGTTCGTTCAGATAACAACATGACGATGACTCTCAAGGGTTTTTGCAGGCTCAGAACACACGACATTGTCGGTTTCTACATTACCATCAAAAAGTCACCAGAAACCTGTGTATGAAAGGACCACCATAAACCTGTCGTTTTCTACATTGCACATTCAGAACAAATTTTTTCTTTGTGAGATTCCATTGTTATTTGAAACCCTTTGTATGTCTTGCCAATTGTATTTCTAAAGGTCTGAAACCTGTGTACATTGTCAGAATCAGCTGAAGGTTTGTGATATCAAATATCATCAATATTAACAATACCGGTCCTTCCTTAAAAGTTGCATTCATGGGAGTATCTGGTCTTGTGATTGTCCATCATAATTACCTTGCTAACAATCTTGGGATTGTTCTCCTGTCATGTGATTTTCTCTACATAAGTTTCTGTTTGATGTGGCATTAACTTCTATTTGTCATCTCTTTCCCATCCAATTTGAGCTTTAAAACAAAACACTTTTATTTGTCATTTGTTTGGGATCCTTTTGGTGTGCATTAAGCATCTCGTTTTTTGGCTAATTATGAACTCATCAGTGTCTGTCTGTCATTACATCATATTAAATTATAAAAAAAAGACTAAATCAGATTATATTTATGGAAGTAGTGGAAGATAAGGTGTAGCTTCTTTTATTAGGATTTTAATATGTACATGAAGAGGTGATAAATATAGCATGTATAGCAGATATTTAAAGTGCACATGTGGTGAATATGATCCTATATGTATAGCTATATATATTCGCTAGACTAATAATTGTGGTGATCATAGCTAAATATACTCCAGACTAATAACTGTGGTAATCGATGATCAAGGAATCAGGCTAATTAAGTTCAGATTTCATCTTTAGTTTAAGTTCAGATTTTCCACTATTTGTATTAGTTATAGAAAATTTCAAGGTTTTCAATCATTTTCCAAGTTAAAAGATGCAAATATCATTTTGCAAGCTAAATCTAATAAAGTATAATGCAAATGCAAATGATCAGCAAAAGAAATTTGAAATTTGTGAAAGCAAATCAAGTGCTAACACCATGAAATAATTATTTTTATTTTGATGTTTCTTATCAAAGATTTCAGAAATTTCTATAGCATGTGGCTACATATTTCATAGATTTCAGAAATTAAAGGATTTAAGGCTAGATAATTGATATTTGATATATCATGCATCTGAACTCCTGACAATATCATGTGGCTACCTTGCCAAATTAGACATGCCAAATTGGTTGCTAGAAACCATGTTATTTATCAATAAATTTAACTTCATCATCATACTATTATAGCCACAAAAATATGTAAAATTTCATTCTAAAAAAGAGATAAATGGATGCAGCTTGATTCCATGCTTACTCAACATACTGCTCAGATCCAATGCTCAGTATGACCCTGATATTGTAAATCCAACCCCATCACCCCAAAAACAGAAACAAAAAACAAAACCCACTTGAAATCTTCCTTCTTGAATCATAAAAAATCATTGCCGAACGAATCAAAAGTTGCAGCTTTACCTTAAGGGGGTTTGGATCACCATCGTTGAAGGCGTAGGTCCTAGCAATGATGCCGTGGCTGGAAGCTTCTCTGAAATCCTGGCAACAATGAGGATATGGGTTGTTGTTGCGGCACAACATTAAAACTAATCAATTCTCCATCAGGGAAGGCAAGGCAAAGTTGCAAAGTAGAAAGCATAAAGTGTTGAAATTTACCCTTTCTTTTCATGTCCATAATTAAAGGCAAATTAATGGATTCTACTTTGCAATAACTTACCTTTTCTTTCATGTTCGCCTAATATCATTCGTGGCTGAGACCCCGACCCCGACCCCCAGAAAATCCATTGGAAAAACAATCAATACATGCCTTTGCTTAAAGGAAAGTAAAAAAAATTGTGATTGAAATTTGCCCCTCTAGCTAAAAATATGATCCAGCACTAAACTCAGCAAAAGGAAAGTAACACAAGTTCCTTAGCAAAAGGAGATTAGAAGTCTTGTACTTGGAAGTCTGCTTCTTCAAATCAAATTCCTCGGCCAAGAAATTTACGGTGTTTCGGTGGTCAGAAGTCCCCTCTTGCATTGAGACTTTCTCTGCCTTCTCCATTTCTCCGTTTGCAATGTCGGATTCATGCAACTGCAAAAACTAAATTCAGAAACCAAATTAAATACATAACATTGCATCAACTGAAAGTTCGGCATTTGACATAAAATAGAGCACTTGCACCATTCTTTATCAGAAAATGACTCTACTTCCCTCCACAAACAGTCGTGTGCAACAAAATATGACATGCAATCTCTATCTAAACATGACTTCTCTGGAAGAGGAGATTACGGTTGTCGGCGACGCTGGTGGTTAGAGGGTGAGGCTGGATGGCCGTTCTTTTTCCTCCCACTCACCCATACCCAGTTGCCCATCTTCTCCCAAACTCCTGCAAACAAAAACAATTAGTGGTCTCATTAATAATAAAAGATATAATTATAAACAAAATTACTACAGAACAAAGAGATGAGTTAAATAGTCTGACTTGGAGCTGTATGAGAAGCCGCAACAATTGCAACACACCATAACCATCTCCTACTCCCTGCATTCTCTGTAAAAGAACAAAAAATTTGCAAATGAAACATTAATGTTATCTACCTTCATAGTACCCAAACATCATTGATGTACAATGTGAGGAATTCTTTCCTTTCTGTAATTTGGAAAAGCAACTATCATGCACCCACTTAGAATATCACCAGTGATTCCAGTAAAGGAAATAGCATATCCTTTTTAGTCTCAACTATCCTTTCAGCATTGTCAAGTTAATGTTTTAATACCAGAATGCACATTAACACATATTATCAAGTTGGTTGTCAAACATTACCAATTCACTTGGCAAGAAATTAGTCACATAGAATCAAGAACGTCTAATTGACTACCCTTTTAAAAAGCCAAAATTTTATTTTGGAAGCATCCACTCCTCCCATGTCATTTTCTTCTCCATTATTTTTATTGTATGTTTCAGATAAGAAGTAGATAAGCTTGAATTGTGGTGATTAGCAAAAAGACAATATCTTTTTTTGTAATAATTGTTTCTGCCAAATGGAAAATCCCTAGAACCAAGTAATGGGTTCATAACAAATATTCTTTGTAAAATGTCCACAAAATCGCTAGAATTTTTAGTTGATTGCACATGCCTTAAACTAAAAATCTGAACTAATTAAATAAGTAAAAATTTAGCGACATTGAAATGATCCCAAAAAATACCTGCTCCCCTTCAATCGGAACCAAGTCTCGGCACAGTGACGATGTGCAGTCCCGAGCTTATTGTTGCACCCACATCCGATCAGAAGAATCAGATGAGTTGTATATCACATCATCAGATGAGATGTGATATTCAAAGACCCCAGAATTGAAACATGAATCACGAAAAGCCCAACAAACCCATTGCGGGAACAACATTCAAATGTCAGCGAGCCCATTATAGAGAATGAACTTGTCAGTTTCTCACAGCTGCGCCACCCATTGCGGGAACAATGACCAACATCATTAATATCAGCAAGCCCATTATAGAGAGATAGTGTTGGAATCCATAGAAAAAAAATCTGAACTGTAAAAATCCAAACAAAATCAGAACTCCCCAGTAAAAATGCTAACTTCGCAACGGAAATCTATCGAAGTTGAAAAGAATGTTCACCAAGTCCAGGAGTGTCCCTGAGTTCCTGTTCGACCTTCTCAAGACCCTTATTCACAGCTTGCATTTCTGCAGCTACCATTTTCAATTGGATCTTGGTAATGTTTCAAAAACCTTTATTAGACACACTCAGCCAAAATGCAAACCACACATTATAAAAAATGTGAATTATCTTTTAAAAATAATAAAAAATTAACTTGTGACAGCAATAAATATAAATACCTTGGATGCAGCTTCCAGGTGACGCAAGTCTTTATCAAAATCAAGCAGCTCAAGCATTTTTTCTGCAAGGAGCTAAAATAAAACTGATAAGTTTGCAAATCTCCCCAACCAAGCTGACCTTTATGAATCAATACTAAACAAACAAAAACGATTAGCAAGAAACATATTAAGTAGGACGGTTCTTAAGAATCAACATCAATGAAAATATAATAACACATCTTTTGACTACCGCAATGTCCAGTTAATGTTTTAATACCAGAATGCAGATTAACACATATTATCAAGTTGGTTGTCAAACATTACCAATTCACTTGGCAAGAAATCAGTCGCATAGAATCAAGAACATCTATTTGACGACCCTTTTAAAAAGCCAAAATTTTATTTTGGAAGCATCCACTCCTCCCATGTCACTTTCTTCTCCTTTATTTTTATTGTATGTTTCAGATAAGAAGTAGATAAGCTTGAATTGTGGTGATTAGCAAAAAGACACTATCTTTTTTTGTAATAATTGTTTCTGCCAAATGGAAAATCCCTAGAACCAAGTAATGGGTTCATAACAAATATTCTTTGTATAAAGTCCACAAAATCGCTAGAATTTTCAGTTGATTGCACATGCCTTAAACTAAAAATCTGAACTAATTAAATAAGTAAAAATTTAGCGACATTGAAATGATCCCAAAAAAAATACCTGCTCCCCTTCAATCGGAACCAAGTCTCGGCACAGTGACGATGTGCAGTCCCGAGCTCATTGTTGCACCCACATCCGATCAGAAGAATCAGATGAGTTGTATATCACATCATCAGATGAGATGTGATATTCAAAGTCACCAGAATTGAAACATGAATCACGAAAAGCCCAACAAACCCATTGCTGGAACAACATTCAAATGTCAGCAAGCCCATTATAGAGAATGAACTTGTCAGTTTCTCACAGCTGCGCCACCCATTGCGGGAACGATGACCAACATCATTAATATCAGCGAGCCCATTATAGAGAGATAGTGTTGGAATCCATAGAAAAAAATCTGAACTGCAAAAATCCAAACAAAATCAGAACTCCCCAGTAAAAATGCTAACTTCGCAACGGAAATCTACCGAAGTTGAAAAGAATGTTCACCGAGTCCAGGAGTGTCCCTGAGTTCCTGTTCGACCTTCTTAAGACCCTTATTCACAGCTTGCATTTCTTCACCTACCATTTTCAATTGGATCTTGGTAATGTTTCAAAAACATTTATTAGACACATTCAGCCAAATTGCAAACCACACATTATAAAAATGTGAATTATCTTTTAATAATAATAAAAAATTAACTTGTGACAGTAATAAATATAAATATCTTGGATGCAGCTTCTAGGTGACACAAGTCTTTATCAAAATCAAGCAGCTCAGGCATTTTTCCTGCAAGGAGCTGAAATAAAACAGATAAGTTTGCAGATCTCCCCAACCAAGCTGACCTTTATGAATCAATACTAAACAAACAAAAACGATTAGCAAGAAACATATTAAGTAGGAAGGTTCTTAAGAATCAAACATCAATGAAAATATAATAACACATCATTTAAAAAAATTGTCAATAGAATTAATTACAGTCCAAACAAAATCAGAACACTCCAGTAAAAATGCTAACTTCCGAAGGGAAATCTACTGAAGTTGAAAAGAATGTTCACCGGGTCCAGGAGTGTCCCTGAGCTCGTAATTTACATGCGAGTGTCTCGAATCGAAGCCATCCTCCTCCTGCAGCTGAGGCAACTCCTCACTCCTCTGCCTCTGCGGCGGCGGTGGCGGAGACAGATCGGGCTTTCCCACAGCCCTAAAAATCAGGAAAAAAAGTGATATGGAGGAGATCACTGCTCGACTATGGAAATAGAGGAGATCGCCAACCTGATTTCATTGTTGGTGGCTTTGAGTCCCCTTCCCTAGTTCCCAACGCTCCAGGTTTTCCCAAAAAATTTTGGTTCGATAGAGATTGACTTCAACGCTCCATGGTTTTCCTTTTCTTGCGGTCAGAGAGAGAGAGAGAGAGAGAGAGAGAGAGAGATCCCCAGTTAGGGGCAGCTGAGAATGCCTCCCTCCACGGTGTTGTTATGAAACACTAATTTCAAAATTTTGAGGTTTTCAATCAAAATTTCAATTTTCAAATTCCCCCCCAAGCTTTCAAATCTATAATAGATTTCTCTTATCCAATATCTCTTATCCAAAAACTCATGATAACATCCCTCATTTTTATACCCCAAACACAATTCAAACCCTTATCCAATATCTCTTATCCAAAAACTCATGATAACATCCCTCATTTTTATACCCCAAACACAATTCAAACCATTATCAAATATCTCTTATCCAAAAACTCTTATCCAAAAACCCATGATAACATCCCTATTTTATAATATAGATATATATATACTAGTCATTACCCGTGCCCATAGGGCATGGTTCATTTAATGGCTGAGTTTTTCTACCCCACAAATTTCAAGTTCCCCCAAATTTCATGTTTTCCCACAAAATTTCAAGTTTTCCCCCAAATTTAAGTTTTCCCCCAAAATTTAAGTCCACATAATTGTCGTTACCACCTAGGACAAACTTGCCACGTAGGACAAAGCTTTTTCCTAGAAAGATAAGATTAAAAATCTTCAAAGAACTGGAAAAAAAATGGTCGGAAGGGGTGAGAATAAAAAGTGTGGGTGGGTGTCTGGGGAGGGTCCATGGGCAAAAATACAAAAACCGGGGTTGTATGTGATAAATTCCCCACCTCCTCTTGTATCCCTCAAAATCTCATCTCTTATATTTTCTCTTATCCAATTTCCCTGTTTTATATAATAGATTCCAGATTCTCTTATCCAATTTCTCATTTTCAAATTCTCTTATCAATTTCTCTTGATAACATCCCTCTTTTATATAATAGATATCTCTTATCAAATTTATCTTGTCCAATATCTCTTATCCAATTTCTCTTGATAACATCTCTCTTTTGTAATATAGATATCTCTTATCCAATTTCTCTTGATAACATCACTCTTTTATAATATAGATATTATCCAATTTCTATTGTCCAATATCTCTTGATAACATCCCTCTTTTATTATATATATATATATATATGTATATATGTATATACATACATATATATATATGTATATAAGTATATACATATATATATATGTATGTATATACATATATACATATATATATATATATGTATGTATATACATAGATACATATATATACATATAAGCAGGTAGAATATAAGTCGTTATACTTGAAGGTATCATGATGTGGATATGATGTGATGTCATATGCACATGGATGTGAGTAGTGATCTAAATACGTGTAATAATACGTATAGAGACTTAATTGTGGCATGTGATGTATATGTTAATGTGTGAATATGTGTGCCTAGATGTTTATGTGAAGAACATATACGTATGTGTATGTAATGATGCATATAGTGATATGGATGTGCTACTAAGTGAGTAATAGGACGTATATGTGACATGTGTGTGATACAGATGTGTATGGATGATATTGAAGCATATAGAGTATATAAGTGTGGTGTAGATACGTATTATTTTTTATACTACATGGGTAGTAAGACCATCATACTTAGCTGACCTCGGCAAGGTTCACACCCTAGGAAGTCCGAGGACGGACTTTACTTTAAGGTGGGTAGGATGTCATGCCCTATATTGCACTATACGTGTATTCTACTGAACACACGTGGTATTTCTACATACGATGCATGCATAGGCATGAAATAAACGTAGATATCGATGTATTTGACGTTGTGCAAGGGAGATTAGGCCGTAATGCGTAGCTAAGGGAAGATAATGCGAAATGTGAAAGTGAGAGAAGTGCAAAAGACCGTGTGGGTGCAAAACAACGGGAATGTGTTGGACGTGGGTGTGTGGTGTATGTATGCATGTGTAGGCATGCATGGGTGTGTGTAGGGATGCCATGCAAGTGTGAAAGGGGTTAGGGGTCAATGGTAACCCCGTAAATTTTTAGAAATGTTAGGGGCAAAATGGTCATTTGGACAAAAACTGCAGTGCGTACACACTTAAGTGGTCGGTGCATAAAGTAATGGCATACTTGTAAATACTTGGATGTGTGAGGGGTAGTTTGGTCATTTAATAATTAACATGGCTTATGGAATAAGCCAGGGAAAATCCTATTCTAAAATCATCTCCCTCTTTCTCTCCTTTTCTTCTCTTTTCTTCTCTTTTCTTCCATCATCCTTATCTCCTCTCCTCCCTCTCAACCTCTCCCCCCTTCAATTTCGTGCTGCCCCTCTTCCCCTTTCTTTCTTGACCAAAATTCAAAAAAGAGAGAGAGAAGAAGAGGAGGAGGAGGAGGAGGAGGGAAATCAAATTTGAGGTAGGTTCTAACTTGGATTAGGAAATTTATTTAGGGTTTCATTTCATCATGTTTTTATATCTTGTTTTACCAATAAGAAGTAGCAGTAATTTAATTGATGTGCCATGATTCCATTCCATGCAAAACCCCTTGAAAATTCCAAGCAAAACTATCTCTTTGAAATTCTGAAATTTTGTTGTGTATTGTTTCTGTAATTTTGGTTACTGTAGCTCGAATTAGGTTTCGAAAAATATATGAGCTTGTAGATCTTGAAGTTCTACCCCAAAATCATTCAATTTTGACATAGTTTCAATTCAGAAATTTGGAGCAATAAATCCATCTTTACAACATGTCTGTTTGATTTTCAGTGTTGACACAGTTTAGTGAAATTGACCTAGACACCTGCACACATTATGGAATTTTATGATCTTGGTCTTGTTGGAAAGTTAACAAGTTTTTCTAAAAATTCATCAGGGTGTTTATATGTCGAATTTCTGGCTCCAACATGCCCAAAATTGGATTTCAATACAGACCCTGAAATCTGTCTGAAAAACAGATTTGACACACTTCACGAAATAATTCACCATAAATCATATACATAATATGTTTGCCTGAAATTTGATCTGTAAATTTCTATCTAATTACAAAAGGTTATCTACTTTATTTTTTTATAAATACTGTGTTTTTAAAAATCTATCTTTAAAATTTTTTTACCTATGTATAAATATTATATATTATGTGTAAATATTTTTCATTTTTAAATAATTTTTAAGAATTTATTTATGAATTTTAAAGATTTTTATATTTTTATATTTTTATATTTTTAATTAATAAAAGCCCGGCCCGATCTGGCTAGGCCCGGGCTCGTCGGGATCTGGGCCGCGGACCAGGCTTTCAGGCTCTGGACCCCTCCTGGACTGGGCGAGCTCGGCCCGTATCAGTTGGTCAAACTGGCCGGCCCGGCCCGTGGCCTGGTCAAAGCCCGGCTGGGCCAGTGACAGGGCCGGCCCGGCCCGTGGCCTGGTCAAAGCCCGGCTGGGCCAGTGACAGGGCCGGCCCGGCCCGTTGGACACCTTGGGTAGCATCATTTTAGTAATTTTACCATTTTATTAGTTATTAGCACTATGTTTCAAGTGAGTCGTTTTGCTTAAAGAAGCTTCATGAGGATTATATCATTATGTATAGGTCTATGATTTTGCTTGACTGGTTTATAAGCGACTGTTATTGGTAACCGATGCTCGACTAACGTACTTCTTTGGTTTTGGGCAGCTCAGAGAACTCATAAGCAACACAATCCTTGTATTTATTTAATAAATTAACAAACACATTTCTTTCATTTTTTTTAAAAACTTAGTGATAATTGCAAGTCAAATTACATGATTAATCCCCTATATTTATAGCATTTAGTGGGTATGTTGACATGACCCTACGATTGCGTGCCTTCTCCTTTGCCTAATTGAACTTGGGCACTTGTCTTGCAGCATGGCCGTTATATCCTCGTGTTGATTGTTTGCCTTTAGCTTGTCGGTGTTTTTTTGCAAATAATCCTATTGTCTTGCACATTACTCCCTCGTCATCGAAGGCCAACGAGGTTGGGTTCTTGGTTATATTAGAGGTGATCCCATCAAGGCTTGTGTGGACGGAGTTTATCATATAATGTGTTTACGGGTGTTTTCTCACCGCTGCTCGTTGACCGTCGGCCGGGTGGTCAACGTGGTCAAGGGGCCGACTTGGGGGTCCCTTGGGATCGCCCAGCCCGCGTGCTCTCGGTGTGGGTGGAAGCGGGGTCGGGCGCAGACGGGGTGTAGGAATATGATGCCCTCGAGGCCATTTATTCCTGTGTGAATAGCACAAACATCTTGTTCGAAATAACAGTAAGCTGTTTGGTAATAATTTATCTAAGTTATATTGTAATGTAGTCAACATTAGATATCAACTTAGGTAAAGTCCTGAGACTTTATGCAAGGACAAACGGGTATCGAGATGAGTATCTCAATCATGGAGAAACGTTTGACCGTCTGTAGCATAAGTCTAAAATGGTTCGTGGTCGTAGATGTTTCGAGACAAGGATATCGAAACATCGGACAGACCATTGTGTCTTAGTCTTCACCGTTTAGCGGTGGCAATCATCTCATGATTGTTTGACTTGGCGAAGTCGAAGACGAGACACAGGTGCTCATTAGAATGAGTTCACTGAACGATCCACTAGAGTTATCATATGGTTATATTGACCAATCTGTCAGTGATAACTCTGAGTGATGATAGGATAGTTGGTCTTTTGACTTGAGGTCATTTTGACGGACCTGTGCGTGAACGGTACCACTTAGATCAACTGACCTAGCTTCGAGGCAAGGCCTGTCGAAAGGTCTTTTTGATTGGGTGTCACTTGAAACGTACGAGGCGAGTAATGACCAAGAGAGGATTCGTCTCTCCCGGTCAATGGGAGTTAGTGTCGTAGAGTTAGTTTGGACTTTAGTAAAAACTCTGCGCAGAGTATGTTGGAAGACGTCCAACATTTATTGACTAAAGATTGATCGAAACTAACCGGAGTCAAGTTATTGGGGTTGACAGTTTTGACCGTACCCTAGACTTGATCTACACGACACAGTTTAGACGAAGAGACTATAACTACGGAATTCATCACGGAAACAGTCAGGTGGTCCCGACAATACTCATGTCAATGAGTTAACCACATAATGATGATTCCTGAAGCAGGGACGGCAACCACTGCTCGTGGTCACTGCCGTATAGGGCTTCGAGCCCAACCTGTTGTAAGGGTCAGGCTGTAGGGTCTCACACAGAGTGTAACGCTTCGTCTAGTAATAGGTAGAAATTAGTTAGGGAGAATAATTGCATTTTTGATGCAAGGGATGAAATAATTGCATCTAATGCAATATGGTAATTTAAGCTTAGATAGGGACTACTTTGCATTTGATGCAAAAGCGATTAAATGTGTATTAAATTGTTTAATAAAATATTTAATAAAATAAACGCAAGGAAAAGTTCACGGGTAAGACGGGAATGTCCCGGTCTAGACCCAGGTTCGAACGGCGTCCAAATCGGACGCCAAACGCAAAAGTTATGGCCAAAACAATAAAAGCCCATGTAGACATCAGCCCAAGAGGCAGATGGGCCGGGCAGCAGTAAAAGCGGGCGCATTTGCGCCCGCAGTCATCACGGGCGGGGCCCACCTGCAATCATGCGGGCGGGGCCCCGCCCCGCCCTTCTGTGCACGCAGGGCGCGTGCACAGCACGCGCCCAGCGCGTGCACTGTGCGCACGCTGAGGCGCATGCAGTGCACGCGCCTCGAGGCGCGTGCACTGCACGCGGCCTGGGGCCACACGCTGCCTAGGGCAGCGTGTATTTTGGCGGCTGGCTGTTTGCGGTTTTGTGGGTTTGGGCTGATCTTTGGACACTCAATTGGAGGGTCAAACGACCTCCGATTGACGAACGGTTTTTTCCTATGCGTTCACCGTTGAACGCTTGTCGCATTGATAGGTTGTATCAATCTTGAAGCTCAACGGTGAGTGAGTTAAAATTCACGGAAGTTTGCACTTTGTGAAGTGCAAACTAACTTGATTTTAATTAACTCATTGTTTAGTCCCACATCGGATTTTGAGAAAAGGGGAGAGTCCGCCGCCTATATAAATAGGGGTCTCCCCCCTTTCTCAAAACTCGTCCCAAGCTCTAGATCTGAGCGGCTCTCGTAAATGTTGGAGCACGCTCGGATCTAGGCTTAAATAAATATTTCTCTATCTCCCTAAATTTCTTCCTTACTCCTGCGGGCTCTAGCAAAGCCACAAAGGAGTTCGGATTCTGGATCCGAAATCTTGGCGGAGGTTTCACTCGCGTGAAACTTTCTTCGGCGCGTGGTTGGCTCGGCGGCATGGGGATTGATCGCCTCGGGATGCGGAGCGGTTCGAGGAGCGGTTCGGGGAGCGGTTCAAGGAGCGGCTCGGCGTGGGACGGGAGCAGCTCGGAAGACGGCGCGGAACATCTCGCCTGCTCCAGGGCTGAGATTCCGGGTATGTGATTAAAGTATTTTATCAGCATTAGTTTAGTTTAATCGCAGTAGGCTAGATCCTTCTTGGGATGGTCAGATCCATCCCAAGTCGGCATAGATCTTGGCATAGGGTCTTGGACCTTAGGGCTAAGTTAAAATTGTTTTAACTGCTTGTTAATTAGTTAACATAAGTTTTTCTTCCGCTGCTTTTTTTGTTTTTCTGTCTATGTTCCGTCCGACTTAGGACGGGACTAGAGTTTTTGTGCCCTAAGGGACCGCCAATTCCCCAACAGTGGTATCAGAGCCTAGGTTTGCGTAGTCGATCTAGCCTGCGATTAATTTTAAACTTAAGAATGCTTTTAAATACTTTTTAAAATGTTTTTAAAGTTATGAGATAAATTTTAAAAATGTTTTAGATGTTCAAAAAAAAAACTTTTTTTTTGATAAATTTTTTAAGCATGAAAGTTTTTAAAATGATGTTTTAATTTATGAGATATTTTAAAACTGTTTTAAAAGTTAAAAATTTTTTTGCGATAACTTTTTTAAAGTAGCATGCAAATTAGTGATTTTAAAATTAAGGTTTTTTTATGAGATAAAAATAAAATAATTTTAAAATCATATTTTAAATTTAAATGTTGAATTTATGTATGCATGCTAAAAAAAATTGTTTATGCGATAAAATTAGTATATTTAAATGTTAAATAGTTGTGCACTATCTTTATGCGATAAATTAGTGTAGAGTTATTTTAATGGCTTGTTAATCTTGTCCCTTATTTGATAACACAAGACAACCCTTTAGGTTAGCCATTAAAAATGATTAAAATTTATTACTTGAATTTTAATGACATGCTATGTTTTAATAAATCATTAACAACAATATTAAGACCTAATTCCTGATTAGGGTAGTCCTTTAAATGAATTTTCAATTCTAATTGTTATAATTAATTTTCATTAAAGGACTTCGCTTCTAGCGTTGTTGATAAAATTTATTAAGATCCTAATAACGATTAGGGTAGCACGTGAACCTTATAGTTGATAAGGACTTAAGAAAAGTTATTAAACAAATCCTAAAATTTTGAATTTAAGGATTCAACTAGTTGATAGGATTAATTAGTTGTTAATAAAAGCTGTTTAGTCTATAGCATACATACAAAAATGACAAGCTTCATTCAATGGACCATGATCCAGTCAATGTGCTTGGCTAAGAGTTCTGGGTCAACCCTTGCTAGTCCAAGGGGTAGTGATCCTGGCTTAGTCAATTCCCTGGCTGAGTTCCGCTGGACCGCAATGTCGCGAATCATGATTGTATGACACCCTGGACTATATCTAAGTCAAATACGTTAATGATCTTTTTTAAGATTAGCCGTAGCCCTCCTTGTTTTAGGGGTTAGTAACTATAGGACCCGCGTTATAGTTGTTGAGATACACTCAAGCTGTAACCTGGCAATCTTATAGGAACCAACTTCTTAAATACATAAGATGACATCTTGACTTGACCCAAACCGACGTTGTCGTGAATACACCGAGCGACGGCGCAAGTTTAGTCAAGTATGTAGTCTGCCTAGATGTAGTCTAAGACCTGACCCAAACCGACGTGTCGTGCATACACCGAGCTGAGGGGTAAGTCAGGCTAGACATGAAAACAAGGGTCCGACTAGACTAGACACTGTGATTTGGATGAGCACACTCATGATCACGAATGGCTAGGGGCAAAAACCGATTAAGAGAGTCATATCCGATATGATCGATGAAGAGTCATCTTTCGATCACAGAGTCAATCAACTTGTTGAGCTACACTCAAGGTTGTTTAGACTCAAGGTGATTGGAACTCTTACCCATTAATTTTAATTCGATTAATTCGTTCGTTATTAAGCTTTAAAACGTTCGTAAAAATAGTGGGAGGGTATAGATAGATAAAAGCCAATCTACCTATATTTAATATTGAACATATGCTAAAACTAGGGCAAGACTATGTTTACCGAAGGAATTAAAATATAATATTGGAATTAGTTAATTGGTCAAAAGGTTGATTAATTGAATATCAAGTTAAATTCTAATTGATGTAATTAAACTATATTCTCATTGACATTAAATGACCTTCTAAAGAACAGACTTAAGAAATATGATTTCATTAAGTTCTGAGTCCAACAAATAAATTAAAGCTACATGTCACTCGTCTCTATATGAGGCAGCTTGAACATATAGGACATTCAAAGTATGTTTCTCCTTACAACTTGTCGAGCTACCCTCAAGGTTGTATGGACAAACAATTTTGATCCGCAAAGTTCGAGAATTCGATTAAACCGTTTGAGTCGAATACGAGTGCATGAGCGGTGCAAGACTATGTATCCCAACCGGATCTTGAGACAAGCAACTTCTTGAGCTACACTCAAGATTGCAAAGCTCAAGCGTTTGGATACATAAGTTGCTTGCATATCTATTTATTTATGTTGATATCTAAATGTGATTTAGAAAAGGAAGAAGGCACTTCGGAAAGTGAATAGAGAAAGTTAGTTTAATTTATCATTAGTAAAGGCATAAGTAAGAGGAAATGAAAACGTGACATATTTTGATGTCACATTTCGGAATAAGTTGTTATACAAAAACGTCTGACACATTTTTGACGAATGTCGTCACCTTGCTTCTGAAGCAATGTTTTGTGTTAAGTAATTTGTAAATAACTATATATATATATATTAAATGTTAATATATAAATACACAAGATAGTAGCAAACTTATATGGTAAAATTAGACTAGGCCGTATCAAGAGATTAAGCTTCACAAGTCACATAAAGAGGGGTCTGACCTCTCGTATTATGAAGTCTACGGACACTTGTGAGTCTTAGCCTCTTAGATACAATGGCCGAAACCCATCTGTGAGACAGTGGGAGAATGAGTTGTCGAACTCAGTCTAGTACATACTGATGTACCAGAGTCTAGATTAACCAAAATAAGTTATTCGTATATTTTATTAAGACACGTGTTCTTGATGAAACACAAGTCTGATAAAAATGACTAAAGTATTTAAACTGATTCGATTAGATCGAATGGACAAATACTTAGCTACATAAAATCTTGTGTAATTAAAAGAAAATGTGATTTTCTCTCAGGTCAAGTCTGTTAACACATCAGAGTGTTAAAAGGTATGAATCACACTTAGTTAGACTTGGTGTGATCCATAAATAAGTAACTCTGAGTTAACTCCTCCCTCTGGGTTAAGTCCCAGATAGTAATGCCTAGGTTTTAATAATGTTCTATGAGGACATTATCAATAATATATTCAATAAATCAATCGTAAGGAAGTTGTAAAAATACTCGAATCTCGTGAGACGAATTGTCGAGTTAGACATCATAACTGATGATGACTTAGTCAACTTCTAGGATGAAATTCGGAGTAGTAACTCCGATTTAAAACTTGATGAAGGTCCGTGTGCGTAAATAAATTTGAGAATTTAGTTTACGTGCCCAAGGAAAATGTTTCCTCACTTTCTGCAAGTAAATCTTTAAGTTAAAAGATTGGTGCAGAAAAGAAAATAGTGAAGTACAATAATGTTGGACGGGAACGGTTTTCATCCTAATTTCTTTAAAACGGATTATGATGAAACCGGTTTCGCCAACAGATGTGTACAGATCTACTCGGACCAAAGCTCGATGTAAACGCTCAAGTTGACCACGAAAATTGGAGCATTCACTTATAAGTTCGTTTTTCTAAATTTGATTTAGACGAACCAACTTATATGAATTAGCCAGATAGTTTTCAAGGTCAGTGGGAGCGTATAAATTACATGCGAATCATCAAATAGATGGAACATATATTTTGACAAAGTAATCAAAAAGTTTGATACTTTATCAGAAATAAATATGAGCCATTTGTAATGACCAATAACTAATTTAAAATTATTATCGTAAGGTATGATGAACTGGATAAGATCCAGGGAAAATAAAATATTATGGATTCCGACAGACCAAATGAATTATTTGAATGAGATTCAAATGGTTGGTCTAACACAAACATAAAAACCCCTTAAGTCTATAGTGTAGACTGTTTTGGCAGATCCATTCACGAAGGCTCTATCACATGAAGTCGGGAAAACTTATGTGTAAAAACGGTATAAGATACCGAGATAAATGGGCCTGAGTGCAAGTGGGAGATGTAGGAATATGATGCCCTCGAGGCCATTTATTCCTGTGTGAATAGCACAAACATCTTGTTCGAAATAACAGTAAGCTGTTTGGTAATAATTTATCTAAGTTATATTGTAATGTAGTCAACATTAGATATCAACTTAGGTAAAGTCCTGAGACTTTATGCAAGGACAAACGTGTATCGAGATGAGTATCTCAATCATGGAGAAACGTTTGACCGTCTGTAGCATAAGTCTAAAATGGTTCGTGGTCGTAGATGTTTCGAGACAAGGATATCGAAACATCGGACAGACCATTGTGTCTTAGTCTTCACTGTTTAGCGGTGGCAATCATCTCATGATTGTTTGACTTGGCGAAGTCGAAGACGAGACACAGGTGCTCATTAGAATGAGTTCACTGAACGATCCACTAGAGTTATCATATGGTTATATTGACCAATCTGTCAGTGATAACTCTGAGTGATGATAGGATAGTTGGTCTTTTGACTTGAGGTCATTTTGACGGACCTGTGCGTGAACGGTACCACTTAGATCAACTGACCTAGCTTCGAGGCAAGGCCTGTCGAAAGGTCTTTTTGATTGGGTGTCACTTGAAACGTACGAGGCGAGTAATGACCAAGAGAGGATTCGTCTCTCCCGGTCAATGGGAGTTAGTGTCGTAGAGTTAGTTCGGTCTTTAGTAAAAACTCTGCGCAGAGTATGTTGGAAGACATCCAACATTTATTGACTAAAGATTGATCGAAACTAACCGGAGTCAAGTTATTGGGGTTGACAGTTTTGACCGTACCCTAGACTTGATCTACACGACACAGTTTAGATGAAGAGACTATAACTACGGAATTCATCACGGAAACAGTCAGGTAGTCCCGACAATACTCATGTCAATGAGTTAACCACATAATGATGATTCCTGAAGCAGGGACGGCAACCACTGCTCGTGGTCACTGCCGTATAGGGCTTCGAGCCCAACCTGTTGTAAGGGTCAGGCTGTAGGGTCTCACACAGAGTGTAACGCTTCGTCTAGTAATAGGTAGAAATTAGTTAGGGAGAATAATTGCATTTTTGATGCAAGGGATGAAATAATTGCATCTAATGCAATATGGTAATTTAAGCTTAGATAGGGACTACTTTGCATTTGATGCAAAAGCGATTAAATGTGTATTAAATTGTTTAATACAATATTTAATAAAATAAACGCAAGGAAAAGTTCACGGGTAAGACGGGAATGTCCCTGTCTAGACCCAGGTTCGAACGGCGTCCAAATCGGACGCCAAACGCAAAAGTTATGGCCAAAACAATAAAAGCCCATGTAGACATCAGCCCAAGAGGCAGATGGGCCGGGCAGCAGTAAAAGCGGGCGCATTTGCGCCCACAGTCATCACGAGCGGGGCCCACCCGCAATCATGCGGGCGGGGCCCCGTCCCGCCCTTCTGTGCACGCAGGGCGCGTGCACAGTACGCGCCCGCATGGCGCGTGCCTTGCACGCGCCCAGCGCGTGCACTGTGCGCACGCTGAGGCGCGTGCAGTGCACACGCCTCAAGGCGCGTGCACTGCACGCGGCCTGGGGCCATACGCTGCCTAGGGCAGCGTGTAATTTGGCGGCTGGCTGTTTGCGGTTTTGTGGGTTTGGGCTGATCTTTGGACACTCAATTGGAGGGTCAAACGACCTCCGATTGACGAACGGTTTTTTCCTATGCATTCACCGTTGAACGCTTGTCGCATTGATAGGTTGTATCAATCTTGAAGCTCAACGGTGAGTGAGTTAAAATTCACGGAAGTTTGCACTTTGTGAAGTCCAAACTAACTTGATTTTAATTAACTCATTGTTTAGTCCCACATCGGATTTTGAGAAAAGGGGAGAGTCCGCCGCCTATATAAATAGGGGTCTCCCCCCTTTCTCAAAACTCGTCCCAAGCTCTAGATCTGAGCGGCTCTCGTAAATGTTGGAGCACGCTCGGATCTAGGCTTAAATAAATATTTCTCTATCTCCCTAAATTTCTTCCTTACTCCTGCGGGCTCTAGTAAAGCCACAAAGGAGTTCGGATTCTGGATCCGAAATCTTGGCGGAGGTTTCACTCGCGTGAAACTTTCTTCGGCGCGTGGTTGGCTCGGCGGCACGGGGATTGATCGCCTCGGGATGCGGAGCGGTTCGAGGAGCGGTTCGGGGAGCGGTTCAAGGAGCGGCTCGGCGTGGGACGGGAGCAGCTCGGAAGACGGCGCGGAACATCTCGCCTGCTCCAGGGCTGAGATTCCGGGTATGTGATTAAAGTATTTTATCAGCATTAGTTTAGTTTAATCGCAGTAGGCTAGATCCTTCTTGGGATGGTCAGATCCATCCCAAGTCGGCATAGATCTTGGCATAGGGTCTTGGACCTTAGGGCTAAGTTAAAATTGTTTTAACTGCTTGTTAATTAGTTAATATAAGTTTTTCTTCCGCTGCTTTTTTTGTTTTTCTGTCTATGTTCCGTCCGACTTAGGACGGGACTAGAGTTTTTGTGCCCTAAGGGACCGCCAATTCCCCACCACGGGGGAGTCCCCGAGTTGCGTCGATCCTCTGCCTTCAGGGAGCTGAGTGGAAGCCTCGGCTCGGTGGATCGTGCTCGGCCCCGGCTGGATCGCACTCGGCCTCGGCTGGATCGCGCTCGGCCTCGGTCGGATCCGCGTCGAGGGGTAGCCTCGGTGCCTTGCTAGATGGTTGGTTCTGGAGCAGTCGTCCACCTGACGACTGCGGGGGGGGCGGCCGCTCGACGCTGAGGGGTGGCCTCGGCGCCCCCGGACAGCTTCTTCCTGGACAGACGAGGAAACTCGTCAGGGAGGCCGGACCTAGGTTCCGGCCAAATCCCCTCCGATGCCTAAGTTAGATCAAGGTCTGAAAGGGTACTCGGCGGGGCGGATCCGGCTCGTGAGGAAGCCGAAACGTCAACCCAGACGGCACGAGTTTGGGGGAGGGAGGAATTGAGGTGGCGAATGCCTAGGTCGTTGATGGAGTACCTCTTTGTTGATTACCTGAGTCTCGATCTCCCACTCTGTCGCCTTGACCTTCCCCTTATAGGCTCCCTCGTGATTGTCCCACGTCCCGCGTCCTTTCACGTCCCCACGATCCGCCTCCGCCTCCTCCCACTCGCGCGTAGTGGAGGGGTGGCCCATTAACGGGTCTGTTAATGGCCATTAAGGGGTCGCGGTTCTGAGGGGCAGTTAATCCGACAGAATGGGGGTTAGTCAGGTGCCTCCGAGGGTGGCGTGGCTGGGCCTTCAGCCTCGTCCGTGGGCCCTTCTGGACGGACCCGGCTTCCCTAGTGGGCGTCCTATTTGAGGCTGGGCCATGGGCCGTTGTAATTCGGGCTGGCCCAAATTAGTCGTAACAATTGCCCCCATCGCCCGGGCCGTTCGGCTTTTGTCGATTCGGCTTGGGTGATGTGACTCTTACATGATCCGATGGGTGCGTCAGTCGAGACTCCGCCATTAAATGGATGCCATTATTACAGCTCCGTTTGAACTTCCGTCGGTGCAGTTTTTGAAGCATCGCCGTCGTCTTGATGTTGCCACGTGCTCTCCCTTGACGACTTAGATCCAACCATCGTCCTCAATATATATGCCCTAATCCCTCGAGCTCCAACTCTTTCGCGCTCATTCCTTCTTGATCTCCGCTCTGCCAGCTTCTTCTTCCCGACGTCTGCCTTCTTCCAAGCTCTCATTAAGGTAATTCTCCCACTCTTTAACTCGGCCTATGGCCATGCTTAGAATAGGTGGTACATGTCCTGGTGGTCCGACGTCGGGTCCCGGTCGTGCCCACCCCCCGGGGCCCAAAGCTTCTTCGCTGCCCCCGGGGGTCCTGGATAAGGGGAAAGGGAAACTTTTTCCGGATCCCGTTGGGGACGATGTGGCCCCGTCTTCCACGCGATTAGGCATCCCTCCGTCGATCCTCCGGTCGTCATCTATGGCCCCTTTTTTTAGTCACTAAGGAAATCCGGGAGAGGTACTTATGTCCCCCCTATGACGTCCGGATCCCCTTTGGAGATGAACAGATTTGCTTCCCGCGGAGTAACGAGGTCGCCGTCTACGTCGAGATGTTCCATCTGGGGCTTCGCTTCCCCCTCCACCCTTTCATCATTCGATTCACGGATTCCTTGAGAGTCGCCCTATGCCAGCTGACGCCATCCTCTGTTGTGGTGTTGACCGGGTTCATTATGCTCTGTATCGCTCATGGCCTGGAGCCGTCTCTCCCCCTCCTCTTTCACTTTTACCGGATCCATACGGTTGGCCATGGATCTTGGCTGCACCTCCGGGCCCGCGCGGGGCGGGTGTGCCTGCTCGGTCTGCCCCATTAGTCGAGGAATTGGGGCTCCAGCTTTGTTTTCGTCGTCTTTCCCTGGGTCTCGGTGATCTTGACAGGTTGGGGGAGTCTGCACCAAACCGACGGGGCGGTAACCCTATCCGAGGCCGAGCGGGCTGCGGTCCGCCTCCTGTCGTCACTTTCTCGTGCGGAGAGGTCGGTCTGGCCTTTGCTGGACGACTTACTTCTTAAGTGCACTCTGTGGTCCCCCGGTAGGTTGCCTCCCCTCCTTACGTTTAACCTCTGGCTCACCCTGATCTCCCTTCCTCTCGCAGGGATGGCTGGTCGCGAATTCACCCACGATGTTGATGAGCTTATTCGGCTGGGGTCTCACCGAGGCCGTGGGAGCTCTTCTGGACGGGCGCCTCGCCGCACTGTAGATGAAGAGTTGCGCCGGTCCGAGCCTCCTTCGGGGAGGATTGAGGCCAAGTCTCCCCCACGGGTCGCATCAGCTCCCCCCCGGAGGAGAGGTCACTGGGATCGACCCCCTCCCGGTTGAGGGGATCGGCTTCTTGGCCGTCCGCGGGTGGGAGTCGCAATCACTCCCCCCAGTTACCACTGGCCCCAACGGGATGAAGCCGCGGAAGAATGGCGGGTGCGCCGCTTCTCTGGCTCCCTCCGTCGCGCCGACGGATCCCGGCAAGGTAATCACGCTGACCGTCGCGGCCGACCCCGCCGCCCAAGTCGTCGTCACTCCCTCAGCTACCCCTTCGGTCTTGGGGGCTGGCTGCGTCCTGTTGAGCGCCTTAGCGGGCCCCGTTGATCCCCCCGGGGACTCGGTGTTCATCGATATGGCCTTGGCGAATCGGTTGGCGGCAGATTCTATCCTTCCGAGGGACCGTTCCCTCTAGGAGAGGTCCCCTGTGGACAAATTGTCGGACTCCCTGGTCTGGCAGCTCCAACATGTTCGAATTCCTATCTATTTCGGACAGTTGCACTGCCCTTCAACCTTCCTTAGTATAATCCACCTCTCTTTTGTTTACATGCCATCGCGATGGCTGCTGAGGCGCAACGCCGAGCGACCCGATTGAGAAACCTCGAGGATACCTTAAATCGGGAGCGCGCGCAGGTTGGGGAGGCTGAGGTAGCCCTTCAAGGTGCCCACATGGAGGCTCGGCAGCTACGCCGTCGTGTCGACGAGCTCGAGTCTCAGGTGCTGGATCTCAAAGGGGATCTCGTCGATGCCCGAGACTCGGGCCGAGATGCGGAGGAAAAGTTCCGGCGGGAGAGGGAGGATCTCTGAGGCCAACTCGCCGAGCTACGTCGGAGGCTCCATTTCACTGAGGAAGCTGAGAAGGGCGTCGACACAGCCATAAGGCTGAGAATTGCGACGGTCCTGAGGGAGGTCTTCGGGACCTATGAGGACCTCCTCGCCCCTCGCATAGTGGAGGCCGTCAGGGAGTCATTCCAGCAGTTCGCGGAGCACGCCCGGGAGCCGCTTCCCCCTCCACCAGGACACGCCGATCCCCTCTGCTCGGAGCAAGGTGAGGCCCCGGATGACGCTATCTCTCGTGCCCTGGAACCCTGAAGAACCCTTGTACCATGTCCCCCTTTTTCTTTTCTTGGGTGACAAATTTTGTTGTCAGCAATGGTGCTAGAGAGGATGTTGCTGAGTGATCTGTAACCGATACCTTTAATAAAATGATTTCTTCTAGTCAGTTTTTCTTGCGCCACTGGCCTCCTCTTTGGAGGTTTTCTCCCCTTGAAATACCTTCAACGTTCCTAGACCGGACAAGCATTGCCCATTTCTTTTCCGCCCGATCATCGTACGTCGCCCTCGTATAGAGGTGTTGTCCTGGGCTCGTCTGGCTTGAGATGTCATTTTTCCCACCGATTCTATCCTTCGGGGTGATTGTCCTCAGCCTGGCGAGCGGGTGGGTCACTCGGTCCGTGAGGGAGCTCATCCCTCGGCTTGTGGCCGGCCGTCATGCTCATCGGCTGGGGGAGTTGCCCCCAGCCTTACGAGCGGGCGATTCACTCGGTCCACGGGGGAGAGTATCCCTCGTCTTATGACCGGCCATCTTGCCCGTCGGCTGGGAGAGTTTCCCCCAGCCTTACGAGCGGGCGGTTCGCTCGGTCCACGGGGGAGAGTATCCCTCGGCTTATGACCGACCGTCGTGCCCGTCGGCTGGGGGAGTTGCCCCAGCCTTACGAGTGGGCGGTTTGCTTGGTCCACAGGGGAGAGTATCCCTCGGCCCATGACCGGTCTCCGTGCCCATCTGCTGAGGGAGTTACCCCCAGCCTTACGAGCGGGCGGTTCGCTCAGTACACAGGGGAGAGTATCCCTCGGCTTATGATCGGCCGTCGTGTCTGTCTGCTGGGGGAGTTGCCCCCAGCCTTACGAGCGGGCGATTTGCTCAGTCTGCGGGGGAGAGTTTCCCTCGGCTTAGGACCGGCCGTCGTGCCCGTCTGCTAGGGGAGTTGCCTCCAGCCTTACGAGCGGGCGATTCGCTCGGTCCACGGGAGAGAGTATCCCTCAGCCCATGACCGGCCGTCGTGCCCGTCTGCTGGGGGAGTTACCCCCAGCCTTACGAGCGGGCGAGTTTCTTGATCCACGGGGAAGAATATCCCTCGGCTTCGCGGCCCCACCGGTTCAGCTGGCCTATTCTCTGGGGAACGGCTTTCTGCCCCTCCCCACTCAATGGTTAATCGTGGTTGCCTTGATTGGGTCCTCCTATGCGTCCTGAATCGTCTGCTCAAAATAAGTGATTGAATCTGCACTGACAGAGTACGCCTTCATTTCCATGAGACAGTACATTTGGAGGAATGAAAAAAGAAAAAGGCAATAAAAGATAGGGGAGGTTCTGGCAGGATAGCCCCCCCGGCGAAGCGGCGGCTGTTTACTCTATCCCCTCACTCGATGATACACGTAACCGTCTGGACCGCATTCACCCTTTTTCCCTTGTCTTGCTGTTTGGACGTTCCTTCTCCCGAGGCGGGATCGTCGGCGAAGTTCTTCAGGTGCCCCCGGCTCACAAGCTTCTCGATGTCTTTCTTCAGATGCCAATAGTCGTCGGTATCATGGCCGTTGTCTTTGTGGTACTTGCAGTACTTCTCTTCATCCCTCTCGCCTTACTTCATCCTTGGGGGAGGTCATTTCATATGTCCCTCCTTCTGGGCTTGCGCTAGGATGACGTCCGGGGCGGCGGTCAACGAGGCGTACCGGGGCTCTTCCCTCCGTGGTTTTCCTCTGGCCCTCTTCTCTTGTCGATGCTCCTCCGCGCCACGACGATCGTTCTCATCACGCTTGGTCCCACGCTTGGCCTTACCCTCATCGACGGCCAGGGCCTCTTCTGTCAACATGAAGCGTTTCGCTCGGGCCATAATTCCGGCGAGGTCCTTCGGAGGGTCGCTGTGTAGCGATGTCTTCAAGTCCTATGCCGCAGGCCTTTCTTCAGGGCCGCCTTCACAACCAGCTCGGTGTAGCTATCCACGCTCAATCGCTCCACATTGAAGTGACGCATGAAGTGTCTCAGAGATTCGGCCGGTCCCTGTACCACATTGAACAAGTGTTCCGAATCAGGTCTTACCAGCCGCCCGACCATAAATTGCTTACAGAACAATTGGGTGAGCTCCTCGAAGCTGTCTATCGACCAACCGGACAGGCTGAGGTTCCAGGTCTGGGCGGCCCCTGTAGGGTGGAGTAGAAACCCCTACAGAGCAGGGTGTCATCGGCCCCTGGAACGCCATGACCCCCTCGTAGTCCATCACATGATCCGCGGGGTCGCTGATGCCGTTGTATTTCTCCAGTGTCGGCACCTTGAAGTTCGAGGGTATCTGCGCCTCGGTTATCCTCCGAGTCAGGGGCATCGTTCTCCGCTGATGCACCCGGGTCGCTCCCCTTCACCCGCCTCCTTGCCGTTCGGCTGCAACGGGGGGCCCGGTGGAAGCTTGACCTCCTCTAGCGCCTTCGCCATCTTGGGTGCCGGAATCGATCGACGCGAATACTCCTTCCGGCTCTTTTGGTGGTGCGTCCTTGCTCGGCGGCTGCTTCCGCCCTGGTAAGACCGGACGCTCGCTGACCGGCGATCCTCCCGCCTACGTTTGGACGATCCCGGACGCGAGGACGAGGCCATCCTCGAGACACCGTCCGTCCGCTCTGAGTCCCTCCCATTTCCTTCTCTGAATGAGGTGGGAGTGGGAGACCGTGCTGGGGGAAAACCGGGCATGGTGAACCTCCGCTCTATGTTTTGCACTCCTTTTCCATGGTCGGCAACCACGGCGGACCTAAGAGGTCGGCGATCCTCTTCCTGGTGGTAGGCATGTCCTTCCCCACCCTCGGGGGTGGGAGTGCTACCGACGAGCTGTTGAATCGTCGCGACTAAAGTTTGGATGTTGGCGTTGGTCTCATGCGCGTAGGTGTGGAGTTGTCCCTGCGTGGCCAGCCGGGCATCGTCGGTCTCTCCGGCGGCGCGGCCGTGCGGGTTCTCGGCTGGGGCGTGGTACGCTCCTTCCTCCGGGATGGGTGGCATGTGCCCCAGGCCGTTGCCGATGGGTTCCATCTTGGTGGTTTGACATGGGTGTTAGTTCTTTCCCACAGACGGCGCCAGATGTTTACGGGTGTTTTCTCACCGCTGCTCGTTGACCGTCGGCTGGGTGGTTAACATGGTCAAGGGGCCGACTTGGGGGTCCCTTGGGATCGTCGAGCCTGTGTGCTCTCAGTGTGGGTGGAAGTGGGGTCGGGCGCAGACGGGGGAGTCCCCGGGTTGCGTCGATCCTCTGCCTTCAGGGAGCTGAGGGGAAGCCTCAGCTCGGTGGATCGCGCTCGGCCCCGGCTGGATCGCGCTCGGCCTCGGTCGGATCCGCGTCGAGGGGTAGCCTCGGTGCCTTGCTAGATGGTTGGTTCTCGAGCAGTCGTCCACCTGACGACTGCGGGGGGCGGCCGTTCGACGCTGAGGGGTGGCCTCGGTGCCCCGGACAGCTTCTTCCTGGACAGACGAGGAAACTCGTCAGGGAGGCCGGACCTAGGTTCCGGCCAAATCCCCTTCGATGCCTAAGTCAGATCAATCTGAAAGGGTACTCGGCGGGGCGGATCCGGCTCGTGAGGAAGCCGAAACGTCAACCCAGACGGCACGAGTTTGGGGGAGGGAGGAATTGAGGTGGCGAATGCCTAGGTCGTTGATGGAGTACCTCTTTGTTGATTACCTGAGTCTCGATCTCCCACTCTGTCGCCTTGACCTTCCCCTTATAGGCTCCCTCGTGATTGTCCCACGTCCCGCGTCCTTTCACGTCCCCACGATCCGCCTCCGCCTCCTCCCACTCGCGCGTAGTGGAGGGGTGGCCCATTAACGGGTCTGTTAATGGCCATTAAGGGGTCGCGGATTCTGAGGGGCAGTTAATCCGGCAGAATGTGGGCTAGTCGGGTGCCCCCGAGGGTGGAGTGGCTGGGCCTTCAGCCTCGTCTGTGGGCCCTTCTGGGCGGACCCGGCTTCCCTAGTGGGCGTCCTATTTGAGGCTGGGCCATGGGCCGTTGTAATTCGGACTGGCCCAAATTAGTCGTAACACAATGAGTAGGGGAGGAGGCGAATTTCACTTTATATTAAGCTTCCTTCAATATTGGGATAAGTGGGCATATGACTAGAATGTGTTTGGTGGGCTTTTTTGCTACATTGGCCACACGTGGGTGTGCTCATGGATCGGATCGGTTTGGGTGGCTATTGGATTGGGTGCGAGGATTTTGTCGGTTTCAATCATGCTAGCCATTTGGATCCGTTGGGTCCTACGGACACCCGTTGCGTAGCCAACTGTTAGATCCAATACATGCTGGGCTACTGACGGATGCATGGGCCATCCAAGGGTTGTTCATCTACGTACACCACTTGATGAGTCTATTCTGATGGGGTCTATGTTGGGATTTGGAGCTTGAACAAATCCGCCGATCAGAATCAGTTGCGATTTTGGAAGAGTAGGAATTGCGATCTCCTCTGATCAACAAAAATTTGGTTGCGATTTGCATCAATCAGCATCGAGTTGGGTTGGAATATTGTTCGGCGGTTGAGGCTGAAGAAAAAAAGAATTGGATTTTTTTGGGGAGTTCCATGCGTTAATGCTTGGCCTGCACGTTGAAGGCTCTCGGTGCGTTAAGAGCAAAAGAGGCTCTGTGCTTTAAATATTAAAAGGCTCTCTGTTTTTAAAGGTGTGTGGCTTTATTTAACAGAAGTTTTGTTTTGAGAGATTGAGCACAACGTGCCCCATTTTTGGAGAAAAATAATGTTCCTTTAAAGAGTGAGTGCTGGTGTGTGACTGCTCATTGTTTTTTTTGAGGTTGCGTCCTCAATTTCTTTGTGCGGTATTATTCGAGGGTTGCGTCCCTCGTAGCATCGTGTGTAATCTTATCTCATCAAATTAGTGGAGAATCTCTGGCTTGGCGGCGCCCCCAGACGTAGTCTTCGGACGAACTGGGTAAACAATTCTGTGTCTTTCTTTTGTTGTTTTTTCTTTCGATTGTTTTTTATCATCGTATTATTGCGTAACAATTGGTATCAGAGCACCGGGTTGGGTGGAAGCAGATATGATGGGTGGAGAAAAAACAACGATTGAAAAGTTTGACTGATCGGATTATGGGTTTTGGAGGATGCAGATCGAAGATTATCTTTATGGTAAAGATTTGTGGCAACCTCTGGAGGATAAGCCGAAAGAGATGAAAGACGAAGAATGGAATGTGTTGGATAGGAAGGTGATGAGCATGGTACGTCTATCTCTTTCGCGGAATGTTGCGTTCCATACCACGAAGGAGAAAACCACCAAAGGCATACTAAAGGTTTTAGCAGACATGTACGAGAAGCCTTCAGCAGCGAACAAGGTTCACCTTATGCGGCGTCTCTTCAACCTAAAGATGATGGAGAACAAAGTTGTTGCTGATCACCTAAATGAGTTCAATCTGATAACATCCCAATTAAGCTCAGTCGGGATTGATTTTGATGATGAGGTTAGAGCTTTAATTCTGTTGTCCTCTCTACCAGAAAGTTGGAGTGGTACGGTTACTGCTGTTAGTGCTTCAGCATGGAAGGAGAAACTGAAGTTTGACGAAGTAAGAGATCTGATTATAAGTGAAGAAATTCGCAGGAAAGAATCGGGTATCACTTCGGGATCAGTTCCGAGTACAGAAAATAGAGGCAGATCAGCATCAAGGAATTGGAATCGAGGCAGATCAAAGTCAAGACATAAGAGCAAGTCGAGGAAAGACAAGAGTTCCATTGAGTGTTGGAATTGCAAGAAGCTGGGTCATTACTCAAATCAGTGTAAAGCACCGAGGAAGGAAAAGAAGATTGACAACTCAACAAACATGACATCAGAGGAGATCAATGATGCATTGATCTTGAGTGTGTGCAGTCCATTAGAATCGTGGGTTTTGGATTCTGGAGCATCGTATCATGCATGTCCTGATAATGAGATAATAGAGAATTATACCACTGGAAATTTTGGAAAGGTTTATCTTGCTGATGATGAGCCTTTGAAGATTGTAGGAAAGGGAGATGTTCGGATCAAAACACCAAATGGACCTGTGTGGCAGCTGCGTGGCGTGAGACATATTCCTGGTTTGAAGAGGAATCTGATTTCTATAGGACAGTTGGATGATGAGGGTTATCATTTATCATTTGGCTCGGGTGCTTGGAAGATAACCAAAGGGGTCATGGTGGTAGCTCGAGGGTCAAAGGAGGGTAATTTGTATATGAACACTATCAACCATGATAGTATTGATCTTGCAGGTACAAACAGAGATGCAGACTTGTGGCATTGCAGACTTGGCCACATGAGTGAGAAGGGGATGAAACAGTTGTGTTCAGAAGGTAAACTGCCAGGTCTAAAAGTAGTTGACGTTGGTTTATGTGAAGGCTACGTATTTGGGAAACAGAAAAGGGTCAGTTTTTCGAAGGGTGGCAGAACCTTGAAGAAACAGAAGCTGGAGCTGGTACGTAGTGATTTATGGGGACCAGCGCCTGTAACATCCCTTGGTGGCACGTCATACTACATGACCTTCATTGATGACTCCACGAGGAAGGTATGGGTTTATTTTCTGAAACATAAATCTGATGCTTTTAATGTTTTTAGAAAATGGAAAGCTTTGGTAGAAAATGAAACAGGTCTGAAAGTGAAGTGCTTAAGATCAGATAATGGTGGTGAATATGAGCTTGTTGAATTCAAAGAGTATTGTGTTATGAATGGTATTCGCATGGAGAAGACTCTTAGAGGAACCCCTCAGCAGAATGGGGTTGCAGAACGTATGAATAGAACCTTGAACGAACGTGCTAGGTGCATGCGACTGAAGTGTGGGTTACCGAAGATGTTCTGGGCAGAAGCAGTTAATACAGCCGCTTTCTTGATTAATAGAGGACCATCAGTTCCTTTGGATAATGGCATACCAGAGGAGGCTTGGACTGGCAAAGAGGTAAACATATCATTCCTTAAAGTTTTTGGTTGTGTTTCTTATGTTCATATTGATGCTGCTACTAGAAGTAAATTGGATGCTAAATCTATGAAGTGTACGTTTATTGGATATGGTGGTGATGAATTTGGCTATAGATTTTGGGATGATCGGAATCGAAAAATAATTCGTAGCCAAGATGTCATATTTAATGAACATGTTTTGTACAAAGACATGTTGGGTGCATCCGATATTGAAAGTGCAGGTACTCAGGTTAAAAGCCCTCAGGTTGTTGAATTAGATATCTCGAATTCAGGTGTGAACAAAGTTGTTCAGAATGATCAAGTTGTTGAAGCAGAAACAAGGTATTGATTATACAGATATATTTTCTCCCGTTGTGAAGCTAACTACAATTAGATTAGTTTTGAGTATAGTTGCTGCGGAGAATTTATTTTTAGAGCAGATGGACGTGAAAACAGCTTTTCTTCACGGGGATCTTGAGGAAGATATATACATGAAGCAACCAGAAGGGTACTTGTCCAAATGTAATATTGAGCTTCTGTGTAAACTAAAGAAGAGCCTGTACGGTTTGAAACAGGCTCCAAGGCAGTGGTACATGAAGTTTGATGGGTTCATGCATGAAATTGATTTTGTTAGATGCAATGCAGACCATTGTTGCTACTTCAAGATGTTTGACAATAACTTTATCATTTTGCTATTATATGTTGATGACATATTGATAGCAGGTTCTTGTGCGCAAGAGGTGAATCAGTTGAAGAAGGAATTGTCTGAACAGTTTGCTATGAAGGATCTTGGAGAAGCTAAATAGATCCTAGGTATGCGGATTAATCGAGATAAGGTGGCAGGTAAGTTACATCTTTCTCAAGCTGAATATATCGAAAAAGTTTTGAAGAGGTTCAGTATGCAAGATGCAAAGCCTGTGAGTACTCCCTTAGGTAGCCAGTTTAGGCTTTCCAAAAAGGAGTCGCCTAGTAGTGATTCGGAGCGTGCCTATATGAAGAAGACCCCATATGCCTCAGCTATTGGTAGTATCATGTATTCTATGGTGTGCACTAGACCAAATATTACGCATGCAGTGGGAGTTGTGAGCAGATATATGAGCAATCCCGGTAAGAAACACTGGGAAGCAGTAAAGTGGATCCTTAGGTACTTGCGAGGTACAACAGAGAAGGCATTGTGCTTCGAAGGTAAGAGTATAAAGCTGACTGGATATGTTGATGCAGATTTGGCAGGTGATCTTGATAAGAGAAAGAGTATGACCGGATATGTGTTTACATTGGGTGGTACATCAATTTCTTGGGCTTTTAAGTTGCAAAAGATCGCGGCTTTGTCTATTACAGAAGCGGAGTACGTAGCAGTGACTGAGGCTAGTAAAGAGATGGTATGGTTGCAGAATTTTTTGAGTGAATTGGGAAAAGAGCAGAAGAATAGTATTCTCTACAGTGATAGGAAGAGTGCTATTTTCTTAGCCAAGAATCCAGCCTTTCATTCGAGAACGAAGCATATTGAGTTGAAGTATCATTACATTCGACATCTCTTGAAAGAGAAGATTTTGCAGCTAGTGAAGATTCGAGGAAATGAGAATCCTGCTGATATGCTGACTAAGGCTGTGACCTTAGAAAAGTTGAAGCTATGCATGGCTTCAACTGGCCTTGGAGCTTGAGGAGTTCGAGGCTTGGCGCCGCCGTTGTTTGTTGGGGTTACTTATTGATGAGAAGATGAAGAGATGATTATACATGAGTTCAGTCTCCAAGTGGGAGATTGTTGGGATTTGGAGCCTGAACAAATCCGTCGGCCGGAATCAGTTGCGATTTTGGAAGAGTAGGAGTTGCGATCTCCTCTGATCAACAAAAATTTGGTTGCGATTTGCATCAATCAGCATCGAGTTGGGTTGGAAGATTGTTCGGCGGTTGAGGCTGAAGAAAAACAGAATTGGATTTTTTTGGGGAGTTCCATGCGTTAATGCTTGGCCTGCGCGTTGAAGGCTCTCGGTGCTTAAAAGAAAAAAAGAGGCTCTGTGCTTTAAATATTAAAAGGCTCTCTGTTTTTAAAGGTGTGTGGCTTTATTTAACAGAAGTTTTGTTTTGAGAGATTGAGCACAGCGTGCCCCATTTTGGAGAAAAATAATGTTCTGTAGTTTTCTTTAGAGATTGAGTGCTGGTGCGTGACTGCTCATTGTTTTTTTTTGAGGTTGCGTCCTCAATTTCTTTGTGCGGTATTATTCGAGGGTTGCGTCCCTCGTAGCATCGTGTGTAATCTTATCTCATCAAATTAGTGGAGAATCCCTGGCTTGGCGGTGCCCCCAGACGTAGTCTTCGGACGAACTGGGTAAACAATTCTGTGTCTTTCTTTTGTTGTTTTTTCTTTCGATTGTTTTTTTATCATCGTATTATTGCGTAACAGTCTAAACCTTTATAAATAGCGACCCTAACCCTCCTGATAACGACAAACAAAAAAATCTAAAATGGAATTGAAAACAAATAAAGTAGTAGATGTTTTCAAAAAGGGAATTGAATGAAGATCAGAGTTAGCTAGTAAAGGAAGAATGGAGCTCTACTTTACCTCTAGAAAGAAGGTCACATTGATCAACGTCCTTCGTGTTCCAACTATGTCAATAAATCTTAAAAGTGGGGGTCTTTTAGGACAACCAGGAATTAAGACTATACATGAGGCTAGAACTTAACCCTCTTCATGAATTGACATAGAAAAGATATTCTTGTCATGAGATGGTCAAATTGTGTATTACGGACAAAATTGATAAAATTGAATCTTTTTCTTATGGTGTCTTCTTTAATTTTATGGCATGAAAGATTAGGACGCATAGGTTGTTGGAAAATGAGTGCCATTACGATAATTATTGTATTTGACATATCTTGTTCGAAATGGTAGTATGTTGGTATTTTTTTATCATTGTGATTACCTTATATGACTATGCGATTGAGTACATTAATTATAATAATTTCATTGATAACGTCATTGGATTGTGTAAGAAGATTATGATCATAATGAGAATATGATAATGAGACCTAATCAACCACTTAAGCACAATCCAAAATGTATCTGATCATAGAAATATCAATATATGAAATTGATATTTTAAATAGATCATTGTATATTGATTTTTACCATAGAGATGGTAATGGTTAGTCTCATAACCATTCCATGTAAAGATAGCGTGAAATAGTATACATGTGCTTATTTGGAGAATAAGCTTACAAAATAACTCAACGAGAAAGTCGTCAATGGTAACATACTCTCACTATTAAAAGAAGCTCTCAAATGATGGCTAATGTAGGTTAGTCTTTAGACATGAGACATGATTAAGAACCTTGCATGTACGATGCACATACTTTGGATTTTACTGATCAACGGCATTCACTTATTACTAGGTATCTGCCAGGTAGAAGGGAGTGTTAGGATCATGTGGATAGAAAACTCAATATTAGAGGGGGGATGATTCATGTTTTAAAGAAATGTGCACAAATAAAAGTTATACCCTCAATTTTAGCCTGGGTGGCTTGTATTCATGTTTTAAAGAAATGTGCACAAATAAAAGTTATACCCTCAATTTTAGCCTGGGTGGCTTGCTAGAGTTACATATACAAGCACTGCACAACGGAATATAAAACTTAAGTATGTGAGCAATGGAGAGAAATGTATAAGGAGATAATCAAACGCATGTTGGGGTTTTGGCGGACCCCCAGAGCTCGGATCCGTATCCGTCCTAAGTTGGACGGACCACGGAGGCACAAAATCGCAGCGGAAAAACAGAAATCAAAATTTCTAGACTAGCTAAACTATTTAGCTAGGCTCTGGGGAACCAGAACCCAGCCCGATCTATGCCGACTTGGAGTGGGTCTGACCACTCCAAGAAGGATCTACACTAAGCGACTAATTAAAATTACGCTAAAAACGCTTAACCACATACCCGGAATCTTGGCCCTGGAGCAGGCAAGATGTACCGCACCGTCTTGAGAAGCTCCTCGTAGCCGAGCCGCGTTGACCCGATCTCCCTGAGCCGCCTCGCACCCTCGCACCGATCCGCCCGAGCCGCTTTCGCCTCCGAGCCGATCACACGCGGTAGAAAGTTTCACTTGAGAAGAAACCCGCGTCTTAGACGTCCGGATCGGATCCAAACCCCTTTCGTAGTCGTGCTAGGACTACTCCAGAGAATAGGAAAGTAGAGAGAGAGATTTAGTCGCGGACCGAGCTTGCTCAATAATTTGGAGCTACCCGATCGTTGACTGGTGTGTGTTTCAACGAGGAGAGTGCACCCCTATTTATATAGGGAGTGAGCACTCAACTTCTCGTTGCGGGCAATGTGGGACAATCCCCATGAAGAGAAAAACAAATTAAGTCATTTGGCTTAATTTCAACTTTAAAGTTAGCCTTTCACAAAGTCAAACTTTAACGAATTAATTCTCCTCACATACCAAACTTCAGTCACCAAACAAGCTATCAATCAGAAAAGCTTGGAATGGTGAACGCGTAGGAACTGACGGTGACGAATTTCGACTTCGTTTGACCCCTCAAACAATTGCTCAAAGTTTAGCAATTTACACAAAATTCGTAGCCGTCATTAGGGTTTACAAAAACCCTAATTTGACTTAAGTTGCGGGCGCGCCCGCTAGACTTAGCGGGCGCGCCCGCCCAAGGGGGCAAGGGCGGGCCGCCCGCCCGCTGCTGCAGCGGGCCAGCGCCCGCTGCACAAGCGGGCGCGGGCCCGCTGCATCAGCGGGCACTGGCCCGCTGTGCAGCGGGCCACGCCCGCTCATGCAGCGGGCGCCCGCTGCACACAGCGGGCCATGCCCGCTGCTGCAGTGGGCCGCGCCCGTTTTGCCCTTGCACATGGGCCTCTTGGCCCGGTGGGTCTAACCCACTTCCCCTTGAACTCTTTCTGCGTTTCTGGGCTCGTTTGAGCTCCGATTTGGACACGGTTTGAACCTGTGTTTAGACCGGGACGATCCCGTCATCCAGGTATCCCTTTCCAACAAGTTTGTTCCTACTAAATTCGTCGTAACTAATTTACAACACGTTTAGTTAAAGTTAGCATCTAATGCAACGTTATGTCCCTATTGCTATTGCGACTAACTTTCACAACTTAACTTGTGAATATCATCAAATGACATTTCTCTCTATTCTACATTCCTATTACTAAGACACGAGTACTACTCGGTGTGAGACCCTACAGCCTGACCTTACTACAGGTTGGGGCTCGAAACCCCTAGACGACGGTCACTACGAGCAGTAGCTGTCGTCCCTGTTTCAGAGTCATCATAACGTGATCGACCCTTTGACAAAAAGTGTCATAGGGTTTGCATTGGCCGTGTCAGTGATGAATTCCGTTAGCTAAAATCCCTTCGTCAAGACTGTGTTTAATGTTGGACTAGGGTATGGTTTTCTGTCAACCCTATTAGACAACATTGGTCAGTATACGGCGGTCTTTATTGTATACACGTTGTACAACTTGCAACATACCCCGGCCGAGGATTAACATAAAGACCGTACTGAGCCTATAACACTAACTTCCCTTTAATGGAAGTGACGAATCCCATCTTAGTCACTTACTTACCTAGAGAGCTTCTGGTGCAACCCAACCTAAGATCTTTCATCAGGACTGGTCCTCGAAGCTAGATCATGGGTCTAAGCTACACCGTCCGTTCACAGGTTTATACAGATGACTTCAGGTCTTAAGGATCAACTAACCTATCAACACCCTAGAGTTATTAAAGACAGATCATTAAAGTTAACCATTTAATAACTCTAACTTGGTCGTTCAGTGAACTCATTCTCTAATGAGCACCCGTGTCTCGTCTCCGACTTCAGCAAGTCGAATGACTATGAGATCATCATTACCCGAAGGTAAGACGAAGACACAGTGATCTATCCGATGTGTCGATATCCAGTTCTCGACACATCTACGATCACGAACCGTTTTAGACTTATGTTTCGTCTCGGTCTCTTACTTACTCATAATCGAGATCTCATCTAGATGTGTAAGGACCTAACTCTAAGTCTATGGATATTATCTAAGTATATTAATACAAATGATTTATACTTAGAATAATACGTACCATATACGGTATGAACAAGACGTATAATCAAGATAAATTGCCTTATGGGCACATATCTTCCTACATCTCCCACTTGCACTTAGGCTATTTATCTCGGTATCTCATGCCGTTATAGCATATCAGTCACTTTGACATTTGATATGGCAAAACCTAAGAGTGGTTCTACTAATAAGTATCTACAACGAATTTTAATTGATTGAAATTACATCTCTTGATCACACAGGGTTGATCCTTTGGAAAAATGATCTGGATCAATTTTCCTAACTTTGTATAGCTAACAGTTGGCTTATACGATTCAGATGTGGGGTCTAACATTTCCGTAAGTCAGTTCTAGCTCACTTCACTTTATTGTGTCAATATGTCAATTGCATATTTGACACCCTAAGTCTCTATATATATACTATTAAATCAAAACAATTTTGACTTAATGATTTATATAGAAGATTCATTAAAGTGAAAAATCCTTTTTACTTAGTCCGAAAAACGGAACTAAGTATATTAATACGCTCCCACTGACTTTAAGAATTACCTGGTCAAATTTCTTCAACATAATATCTAAATCATATTTAGATTTATGAGCAAAAATAACCATTTGGTAAGTGCCTTAGATGGAATGTACAAGTGTCAGATTCGGTTTGACGAATGAGTCAAGTCAAGATCATTTTAAGGAATCTTGACATTGACTCGTTCAATCAAAACGTTCTACACTGTACAAATTCCTTTAACCACATTTAGTATTAACTCTTTTAATAACTAAATGCAGATGATCAAGAATTAATCTTGATGTGCGTATTATTGTGATCGCACACAATTTATACGTCCCCTGGAACCTACACTTAACTACTGATTGACTTCTAGCATTTAGTCAGCTCCAAAATCAATATTATCGAAGCAATACACCATTATTCGAAAATATACGCAACCATCACAGAAAAGCCACATCCACAGAATTTGAGCCAATTCAATTTCAATTGCAACAAACGAGACATTCATTCCAAAACAACGGGTTCATAAAAGGAACCTTAATTAGTTTATCAAAAATAAACCTTGAGTGCAAAGCACTCATTCATTGTTTTCGATCCTTAAAGATGATACATTTTATTCAAATAAGAAAAATATCATCTCCATCACGATCAGCGTCTCCAGAAGTCTTTGAGCGGTCCCAGCAGCAACTGTTGCTTTAATTGCCGACCGATCTCCGTACTTCTCCAATCTCCAGTTCTTATCAGCCACCTGTATACAGTACACAGATGTCTATAAGTTTCTCATACTATATGAATGGAAATAATTGCATTTAATTGAATTTTAATTTGTACCTGAGGTAGAGGCATCAGTATGCCCCTTCTTCTTCTCTGCAAGATAGATCTTGCAGTTCCTCTTCCAGTGGCCAATCTTGTGGCAATGGAAGCACTCAGATTTCGACGGGGCCCCTTTGTTCTTCTTCTTCCCATTCTTAGCCTTCGCAGGTTGTGGGACCTGCCTCTTCTTTCCTTTGCCTTTCGGCTGGTCGGAAGTAGCAGAGCCAACAACCAGTGCAGCCGGCTTCTTATGAATCTCCTCAAACTGCCGGAGCATATTGAGGAGACCCGGAAGATCCGTCTCAAGGCTGTTCATTATAAAGCCAGTTATAAAAGGCTTAAAATCGGGAGTCAAAGACTTTAGGATAATGTCCGTGGACATCTCATTGTCCAGGACAAATCCTAACTGGGCGGCGTCCTCCACGTACCCGATCATCTTGATAACATGATCTTGTACGGGTTCCGTCCCCATCTTGGTGCCCCAGAGGTTGCTAGTGGCCTCGAACTTGGCAGCTCTTGATCGCTTGCCATACAACTCTTGTGCGTTGAGGAGCATGCTTTGAACATCCATATGTTCATGCTTCCTCTGCAACTCGTTGGTCATCGAAGCCAGAGTAAGGCACCTGGCCTTCTCTGCATCCCTCTGGTACAATTTGTAGGCTTCCTTTTCCTCGTGGGTCGAATCTTCATCCGGCTTATCTGGAGCGTCCTCGAACAGTACGTATCCTATTCCGGCTAGGGAAAGGACCAACTTGATGTTCCTAAGCCAGTCTTTGTAGTTCGTTCCATCCAGCACGTTCTTCTCAACCATGTATCTAAGTCCCGAATCCATTCTGTATTTTATAGATACTATAGTTAGTAAATGTTCGTAGTATAGTTTTAATGGTTTTAATAAAACTATATTCTCCCACTAAATTTATTTAAAGCCATAATAATAAACAATTTATTATAAAATAATATTTGTGAGAGAGGGATCCGACTACCCTGAGTCTGACAACCTTGAGTGTATCTCAACAAGTTGTCCGACTCTGCAGTCGGTAGACGAACTCGTCGTCAATCATATTTACTATGATTCCCTATCGATTTTTACCCCTAGTCATTTGTGATCATGAGTGTGCTCAACCGGATCACAATGGCTAGCCTAGTCGGACCCTTGTTTTCGTGTCTAGCCTGACTTGCCCCTTTGCTCGGTGTATGCACGACGCGCCGGTTTGGGTCAGGTCTTGGACTACATTCTTGGTTAGACTTACGCCGAAGCTCGAGGGATGAGACAACGGTTTTAGTCAGGTTAAGATGTCAATCAAGAAATCGGTTTCTATAAGATTGACATGTCACGGCTTGAGTGTAGCTCAACAACCGAAACATGTTTCTTACAGTTGCCAACTCCTAAAACAAGGAGGGCTACGATTTATCTTGAATAAGATTATTATCGTATTGACTTAGGTATAGTCGATGGACTTACATAGTCATGAATCGACTCCTTGCGGTCCAGCGGACGCGGCCAGGGAATTGACTAAGCCAGGACCACTTGTTACCCAGTCTAGCTAGGTTGGTCCAAAAACTTTAGCCAAGCACATTGACCGACATCATGATCCATTGAAGGAGTTGTCATCAATCTTATGTTTTCCAAACAACTAAATGGCTTTTAATAAAAACAACTAGTTAATCCTTATCAACTAGTGGATCCTAAAATTCAAAATTTTTTAGATTGGTTGAACATCTTTTATTAAGTCCTTATCAACTATAAGGTTCTACGTTCAACTTACTACCCCAATCTAATTAGGATTTATAAAACAATTCAACATTTTGTCTTTTATGAAAATCATTAATTAAACGATTTAATGAAATGATTTACAAACAAGGGGACTACCCTAATCTGGTATTAGGTTCGATGTTGTTTTGTTTTATCAAACGTAGCATGTCACTATCATGTTTTAATGGCTATCCTAACAAGGTTTGTGTATACATTATACAAATACAACATGAAATGAAAACTAACTTTATCCGCATAAAAGAAAGTTTCATTTTAAGTGACATATAAAAGGTATTTGCAAGTTTTAAAAATTATCTATATAATACAAACATGCAAATCTAAATTTTAACACTTAAAATTAAAGATTAAAATTTTAAAGCCTTTCACAAAAATTTTATCGCATAAAACTAAGTCGTACAAAATTATCTAATAATTTTAAACCTAGGCCTTTAAAAATTTTTAACCTTATTTCTAAAATTAAAATATCACATAAAAATTTTAGAAACAACTATGTAATAAAAGAAATTAATTTATGTTTCATCTCATGAAAATAAAACATTTCTATTATTAAAATGATTTTAAAACTCTTTTAAAACTTTTAGAAATCCTTTTATAAGCTTTCAAATAAAGTTTAAAGATTTCTAACTTTTATGTAACTAAAGAAAAATTCTTAAATTTCAAAAATAAAACTTTTCTAAAGTTTACATAAACTTTAAACACCCTTAAAAATTTTTATGTCTCATAAAAATTTAATAAAGTATTTAAAATAAAAGAGACTACCTTTAGAATTATCGCATAAAAATAATTGTCCCAAAAATTAAAACAAATTTCCGTGTTGCAAAATTAATTTTTGAAACACAAAATTATTTTCAAAACTAATTTAACATAAAAAAAGTTTTGCGTATTAAAGCTAAGCATTTTTAACTATTTAAAAAAGTCGCTATAGTAGATCTATAGCATAACCTCGCTCTGATACCACTGTTGGGGTTTTGGCGGACCCCCAGAGCTCGGATCCGTATCCGTCCTAAGTTGGACGGACCACGGAGGCACAAAATCGCAGCGGAAAAACAGAAATCAAAATTTCTAGACTAGCTAAACTATTTAGCTAGGCTCTGGGGAACCAGAACCCAGCCCGATCTATGCCGACTTGGAGTGGGTCTGACCACTCCAAGAAGGATCTACACTAAGCGACTAATTAAAATTACGCTAAAAACGCTTAACCACATACCCGGAATCTTGGCCCTGGAGCAGGCAAGATGTACCGCACCGTCTTGAGAAGCTCCTCGTAGCCGAGCCGCGTTGACCCGATCTCCCTGAGCCGCCTCGCACCCTCGCACCGATCCGCCCGAGCCGCTTTCGCCTCCGAGCCGATCACACGCGGTAGAAAGTTTCACTTGAGAAGAAACCCGCGTCTTAGACGTCCGGATCGGATCCAAACCCCTTTCGTAGTCATGCTAGGACTACTCCAGAGAATAGGAAAGTAGAGAGAGAGATTTAGTCGCGGACCGAGCTTGCTCAATAATTTGGAGCTACCCGATCGTTGACTGGTGTGTGTTTCAACGAGGAGAGTGCACCCCTATTTATATAGGGAGTGAGCACTCAACTTCTCGTTGCGGGCAATGTGGGACAATCCCCATGAAGAGAAAAACAAATTAAGTCATTTGGCTTAATTTCAACTTTAAAGTTAGCCTTTCACAAAGTCAAACTTTAACGAATTAATTCTCCTCACATACTAAACTTCAGTCACCAAACAAGCTATCAATCAGAAAAGCTTGGAATGGTGAACGCGTAGGAACTGACGGTGACGAATTTCGACTTCGTTTGACCCCTCAAACAATTGCTCAAAGTTTAGCAATTTACACAAAATTCGTAGCCGTCATTAGGGTTTACAAAAACCCTAATTTGACTTAAGTTGCGGGCGCGCCCGCCCAAGGGGGCAAGGGCGGGCCGCCCGCCCGCTGCTGCAGCGGGCCAGCGCCCGCTGCACAAGCGGGCGCGGGCCCGCTGCGTGCAGCGGGCCGTGCCCGCTGCATCAGCGGGCACTGGCCCGCTGTGCAGCGGGCCACGCCCGCTCATGCAGCGGGCGCCCGCTGCACACAGCGGGCCATGCCCGCTGCTGCAGCGGGCCGCGCCCGTTTTGCCCTTGCACATGGGCCTCTTGGCCCGGTGGGTCTAACCCACTTCCCCTTGAACTCTTTCTGCGTTTCTGGGCTCGTTTGAGCTCCGATTTGGACACGGTTTGAACCTGTGTTTAGACCGGGACGATCCCGTCATCCAGGTATCCCTTTCCAACAAGTTTGTTCCTACTAAATTCGTCGTAACTAATTTACAACACGTTTAGTTAAAGTTAGCATCTAATGCAACGTTATGTCCCTATTGCTATTGCGACTAACTTTCACAACTTAACTTGTGAATATCATCAAATGACATTTCTCTCTATTCTACATTCCTATTACTAAGACACGAGTACTACTCGGTGTGAGACCCTACAGCCTGACCTTACTACAGGTTGGGGCTCGAAACCCCTAGACGACGGTCACTACGAGCAGTAGCTGTCGTCCCTGTTTCAGAGTCATCATAACGTGATCGACCCTTTGACAAAAAGTGTCATAGGGTTTGCATTGGCCGTGTCAGTGATGAATTCCGTTAGCTAAAATCCCTTCGTCAAGATTGTGTTTAATGTTGGCCTAGGGTATGGTTTTCTGTCAACCCTATTAGACAACATTGGTCAGTATACGGCGGTCTTTATTGTATACACGTTGTACAACTTGCAACGTACCCCGGCCGAGGATTAACATAAAGACCGTACTGAGCCTATAACACTAACTTCCCTTTAATGGAAGTGACGAATCCCATCTTAGTCACTTACTTACCTAGAGAGCTTCTGGTGCAACCCAACCTAAGATCTTTCATCAGGACTGGTCCTCGAAGCTAGATCATGGGTCTAAGCTACACCGTCCGTTCACAGGTTTATACAGATGACTTCAGGTCTTAAGGATCAACTAACCTATCAACACCCTAGAGTTATTAAAGACAGATCATTAAAGTTAACCATTTAATAACTCTAACTTGGTCGTTCAGTGAACTCATTCTCTAATGAGCACCTGTGTCTCGTCTCCGACTTCAGCAAGTCGAATGACTATGAGATCATCATTACCCGAAGGTAAGACGAAGACACAGTGATCTATCCGATGTGTCGATATCCAGTTCTCGACACATCTACGATCACGAACCGTTTTAGACTTACGTTTCGTCTCGGTCTCTTACTTACTCATAATCGAGATCTCATCTAGATGTGTAAGGACCTAACTCTAAGTCTATGGATATTATCTAAGTATATTAATACAAATGATTTATACTTAGAATAATACGTACCATATACGGTATGAACAAGACGTATAATCAAGATAAATTGCCTTATGGGCACATATCTTCCTACAACGCAAACGCAGAGGATTTTATCCTGGTTCACCTTTCGTTGCGCTAGTTCAGTCCCCAGTCTCCAATTGGGATTTTCCACTAATCAACTCTCTTAATCAAGAGAGCAATGCCTCACCAAGAGTGCTTACACTTGCCTAGTCTCACTCGCTAGGTCTTCCATCAATATAAAACAACCACACCTAGCCCTTGCTAGGAATTTCCAACTAAACTCAACTACTCCAACAATGGAGAGTATTACAATAATCTTTACCAAATGCACTTACCACAAGCCTTTAAAGATGGATAGTAGTGCTCACAAGAATCATATAGCCAAAGTAATTGGAGCTTGAATGTGTTGAGTATTGGTGTTTCATACCAATGTTATTTTGATGATGATCACACCATTATATTGTTGCTAATGTCTCTCTTGTTTTAGTCGCATATTTATCATATGGAGAATAGCATGATTTGGCGACTAATAGCTTGGTGCAAGGATGGACATCAAGAGGAGCAATGCCAAAGCTTAGACTCAAGGGATGTCAAAGCTTGGAGATGAACGAGAGCATCAAGAATTGAAGCCATAGACTCTACGGAAAGCAATGTAATCCATGTATTATTTCATTTATAGCTTTTCTCTTTTTGAGTCTAGGTTTAATGTAATGCCTTGATAGATGGTCTACTCATTCATGCATATGCATATAACCATCTTAGTGAGCCTTAGGATTATCATAGAATCCAATCCAATAGGTTCTTCTTGCCAAATGACTCAATTGGAGTCTCTGGCTCTCCAAACAGGCGACTGATGAAAGTCGTACATGCGACTGGGTGACTCCAAGCGCCTGTCGAGCCTTCTACAGTCAACTGTTGTGCCCCAGCTCAAGTCAACCATTACTTGACTCTTACTTGAGCTTTTAGAACAGTCGACTGAAGTGCAATTTATAGTCACCTATCTTCCAACATGTGCATGTTAATTGTTCTACAGTCATCTGTGTGCAACTTGCATTTTCTGGTCTTCATCCCAATTTGCAAGTCAGTCGACTGATGCAGTATTATAGTCGTCTGTCGATTTACAGTCGCATGTTAATTGCTCTACAGTCGTCTGTGCGGAAGTTGTATTTTCTCTACTCCATTTACATCCCAAGTGATAGTCGCCTGCTAAGGATATTCAGGCGCCTGCTCCTTTTACAGGCGCCTGTGTAGTCTTTTACAGTCACCTGTTCTGGCTCAGATTATAGCTGTTGACCAATCGACTGTCTGTTGTTCATCAGTCGACTGTCAGTGCCGTAAATTGGCAAAATCTAGTCATTGCAGATTTATTCATTTTGGCTTTTTACTTGGGTTTAAGGGTTCCTTTGGGTTTGCTATATATAGGAGAGGGCTGAGTGCAGTAGAAGTTCTTGGAACTATTGAAAATTATTAGAGTTTAAGTAAGCCACTCTCAAACTCTCTCATTTCACTCTTAGAGCTCATTGTCTCCTTCATGCATTGAAGTCAAGCTCAAGGGAAATCATCCAAGTGCTTTCAAGCTAATCTCATCACTTGGAGATCCTCTTCCATGCCTTGTATTCATTAATGAGTAAGTTCATCATCAAAGCATATGTAAGAGTATTTGTTTTACTTTGTGTTTGTGACGGCATGTATCCGTCAATATATATTTCCTAAGTATTTTCCATATTTTCATGTATTTTATGGATATATATATATATATATATATTATTGGAGTAGATTGTATAATAGATATAATAAAATAATAATAAAATAATATTATTTATGGCTGATAAATAGTGATATATGTGAACGTCGTCCAAACGACTTCAAACTCCGTCACCATGACTTTTGGGTCATAATAGACAATCGGTTCAAGTTTCGTGCGATTCCGAAGTCGGATCGACTAAGGACCAGCAGACCCAACACCGATGATTGAAACATCCTTTTTATTTTTCATGAATTGTCTATAGCTCAACCTGATATACGGACCACATATTCGTGATCCTCGCGTCGTCAGGACGTGCCCGTGTTTTTTAATAATTTTTCCGGGATGTTTCAAAAAAAATACTATTTTTAATAATAGCAATAATAATAATATTATTATTAAATATTAATAAAAAAATAAACACCAGAATTCAAACGTGGGGGGATCCTTTTTCTAAAACATATCTAAACCTAATCTTTCCATTTAATGACCTTTTTGACTAAATATTAATGAGTTAATTAAACAATTATTATTACTAACCTATAAATAAACCCCCCCTAAACGCTTCTTCCTCCTCAATCAACCCATCTTCTCCGGTGAAACCCTGCCAAATTCGGTGACGTCCCCCCGGTTTGCGTGCATAGGAGTGCAATAGGATAGGGGATACCAGATTTAAATATTTATACCGCAAGCGCACGGTGTTGTAGAGTGGCTTGGGGGTCGAGCACAGGGAGGCGTGGTTATGCTTGTCTAAAGGAGGAACCGGTTCACCCTAGGGGTGAGCAAGCCCGTACAATCGAATGGTTGTCACGGAATATAAAGATACGATGGATAAACGATATAAAAGGAAACCTAGGACTTCGGTTTCCACCCTATCATGTGTTCTCGCTATTACGACCTATGGATATGAATTCGATTGGATTTAGGGTTTAGCGGTGAGACGTTTCCTCTAAGAGTGATATTAGTGTCCAATGGGCCCGATATTCCGGTCGATGCCCAGGATGATATGCTGGACTACCCGGGTTCGGTCGGTGGGCATTTCCATGTCCATTAACACCGACCGACTCTGGGAGCACTAAGCTCGCAACGATAACTCTCAACATCTCATCTTGCCGTTCCCACGCGCTAGGATTCGATGCCTACGCTAAGGGCGTGAGCTATGGCTAGGGAGTCAACCGCCAAGTTTATCCCCCCTTGGCCCGACGGTCAAAGGCGGTCTTTTTCCCGCCGATGACAATGAAACACTCCGCGTAACCGTCTAATTCCTAATCCCTATCGAACTCCTAGTCCTATGGACGCGAACCCACTAAGGGGTTTCCACCAAAATCCCAGATTTGGGAACTACTCACAAATCATGGTTAAAAAGCAATCTAAATGAAAATCAACCGTAAGAATCATAATCAGGCAATTGAAATGAAGTAGTAGCAATGCTATTAAGACTATATTAAAGTTTTACAAAGATAGGAAGACTTACAAAAGAATTAAAATTCCAGCTGTCACAACGGGGGAAGAAAGACAGAAAAATAACAGCCCAAAAAAATAATACACAGTTTCTGCAACCCTAGGTCATCTATATATATAAATCGTCGTCACCCGATCGGTTGAAGCATCAACCGATCGGGTGAGCTGCTTCGGACTTCAGCCATCGTCTTCGGGAGCCTCAACCGGTCGCACCGCCCGAGCGGTTGGAGAGAGCGGGTCGTCGAATGGAGAGGCAGCATCAGGTCAACCGATCGGTTGAATATTCAACCGATCGGTTGGAAATATCCCCAAAACAGACAGAGAGTTTTGTCGATTTGGCACGATCAGCGAACCGTCGGTTGAGCTGTCCGGGTCGTCGGTTGGGAGAATCAGCTACAGATGAACCGATCGGGTGATATTTCACCCGATCGGTTGGAATTCAGCACAATTAGACATAGAACTCTGTCGGTTCACCAGATCGCTGAACCGATCAAGTGAGCTACTACTCTCTTCAGTTGCCGTCCGGGTCAGACACGCGTGTACCACCCGATCGGTTGGCTGTGTCCAACCGATAGGTTGAGGGCTAAAAAATGGCGATCTTCGTTGTTTGATCCCCTGGATCACGCGTGACTCCTCCCGTTGCTCCTGGGACTCATGATATCTTCGTTATATGTCCCATACGCTGGCAATCTCCTGCAAATACACAAAAACACAAAGAAGTGAAAGAAAACTAGACATCCCAAGAAAATGGGAACGGGACGGCGATAAACAACAGAAAACACAAAGAAAACGTGCATGAATATATAAAATATAAACACACGTCAAAATCCCCCAAGCTAAATCCTTCCTCTTCCTCGAGGAAGACAAGTGAGAGTAGGAGCTCGGAGGGAGAAAAATAGAGGGAGAGAGAGAGAAAGAGAAATCGAAATCCTAAATCACCCGTCAGAGCCAACAAAATCAGACACACCACACGTAAGCAAGCATGCGACAAAACACGACACTAAACCATGGAATATGAGTCCAGAAAAGTGTCGTGGGTCCACGCGGTGAAGCGCGAGTGAGTGTGATTGTGCGCTAGCAGACGGTGTCACTATCTACTTTGTCCAATATAGCTCCATATACTCATACCCAAAGATTGACCCCAAATATCGATTCGATTTGAAATAAGCGGTGAATAAATAGATCAAGCTGCATGAGAAGAGTATAAGAATAGAAGCGTATCATGCATCGGGGACTCCACAGCTAGGGACTAGGAACTCACCACACTATCGCCTAGATAATAGCTAGAAAGTTCCTAAGCCAAGTGTTTTCGAAAACGATGGAGGTTGAGAAGAAGTGGAGTAGAACACTCGGTGCAAATTCTCGCCTTCCATTTACTCTCGGTAGGTAGGAAAATATTCACACATTTTTTTTGGGTTTTGGGTATATGTATTTTTTGGCTTTTTGGCTATACACATATTTTTTTCCTTTCTTTTCTCTTTTCTATTTTTTTCTTTGGGTTTTTCTTTTCTCTCTTTTTTTTGGATTTTTGGGATTTTGGGATATATACATGTGTACTCTCCCAAGTGGGAGAACGGTACATGACGAGGAGATTTGCACCAAGTAAAATAAAAAAGAAATCGGAATCTAAACACCTGGGCAAAGGAAATATTTCTCGCAAATTAGAGCATGGGCTAAAAGGGTTATCCTAGTCCTTAGTTGTGGAATCCCGACACATACGAAATGAAGTTCATGATACATATATAGCATGCATATAGAAGCAGACAGTAGAAGCAAATACCACATATTCAAATCGAAGCATGATAATCTAGGGGTCATCACAGGACAGGTATATAAATCAACATCACAAAGTAGAAGCACACTATAAGCTAGACATGACACATGACTCACATAAAAGCAAAGTGGACCCACGATGCATGAAATGCAAAAGGACTCGGCTTCCTAGGGTTAGTGAATGTGATTATCGAAGCCGTGCTAGGTGTGTGTGTGTGATTCTGAGGCAATTCATCATATGGGGTCATCTCTAGGAGAGAGGGAACAAAAGATGAGAAGAAAAAAGAAAAACAAGATGTAAAACGACTCAAAACGAAGAAAAACGACACAAATGACGCACGAAGTGCGACTCCCCCAAGTTAAAACTTGCATTGCCCTCAATGCAATAGAAGTAAATACGGGAGGGCAATGAAAATGGGGGGGTACGCACCGACACAAAAAAATGAAAAACAAGGAAATCACACAAACGAAAGTGAAAAATTAAGAAAAATAAAAAGAAACACATGAATAAAAGGAGCAAAAGGTACAACCAAACGACACATATAAACAGACACACAATAACATCACACTACAAAACACACGAAAGTCGATTTCCCCCAAGCGAGACATGGTAATGTTAGTAATATGATATGATCAATATGATGCAGAAATATGCTAGGGGAAAATCGGAAAATAAAAAGAGACAAATCAAAATGCAGGGGATGACAAGTCCTTGTCCTCCTCGGTAGAGGAAGGTGGTGTGTGGCAGGGAGAGGTGGGGGGAGTGCGGAGAAGTGGAGAGAGAGGTGGATGGATGGGTGTGGTGGTGGTGTGAATGATCGGTGTAGTGTCGGTGGTAGTGCGAGGTGGTGGGGGTATGGCGATCAAAGCGGTGGTAGACGGAATAGAGACGGTGGGAGGAGAGGATGGTGGAGGAAGAGATCTCGAGCGCACCTGCAATTTCTTGTGGTGCGTGTATGGTGTGAGAGAAGTGGATGGAAGTGTAGGGTCAATGGAAGTGGTCGTGGATGGAGATGTGGTGGCGGGAATGGAAGTGGAGGTGGGTGGAGGGGATGATCGCCTAGGGGAGATGGATGTGGTGATGAGTGTGATGGGGGAGGTGATGAATGAGATGGTGGAGATGAAGATCGTCGAGGAGGTGAAGGGGGAGGAGTGGGTAGAGGAGGTCCGAAAATGTGAGTGAGGTGGCGGAGGATGGTGGCCACGTTTCTGTCAAGTGCGAGGAAATGTGGGTGTGTAAAGATAGAGGAGGATGGAACCGAGGGGGCAGAGGTCGATGCGCCAGCGCATAGTGCAGCTAACTCAGCCTCGAGCCCGAGGCGAGCGGAGGCGGCCCGTCGAACGGAGGAAGTGGTGGCCAGACGTGTAGTGGAAGTGGTGCCGGCAGCAGTGATCATACCGGCACAAGAGGCTAGGCCTAAGAGGGCCTCAGTCAATGCCTCAGAAATGGTAGGGCCAGAAGCCAGGGTGGCACTACTGGGGCCAGCCCCGGGGTCTCCTCAGGACGCATGTATATCCTGCTTGCCTAAGTGGGCAACATGGGAAGGTGATCTGGGTGCGCCCGGGATAAGGAACGGAAGACGTAACCCCCCTAGAAACTCAGGGTCAGGTGGGAATGTCCAATCTGCCACAAGCTGGATATGCATACGAGCAGGGTTTGGCAGAATGGTGTAAGGAGCAGGGGGTGACCGTAGTAGAAGGTGAAATGACAGTCTGGACGTGGCTTAATCATATGAGTGTGCCGCAGGACATCAAGATCTAGACGTGTAGGTCCTGTGGCAGAAGGCAAATCTCTGGGGATGACGATATTGTACTGGGGATATGAAGTTATGATAGTGATGAGGCATCCGCAACAAAACTTGCCCTTGCCGGCGCGGCTAATCTCAAGTAACTTGTGAATAAGCCAAGCGCCAGCCTAAATGGGAATGCCAGGGGTCTCGAAGGCGAGCCCATTATCACCACGAATAAACTCAAATGTCATGGCCCACAAAATAAAGAGGTCAGGGATAGTCACGGTATCGGACTCGTCCCTGGGGAAGAATATGCTAGAAATGATTCGGTGGGCCAGACGGAACACGGGGTGAATGATGGAGGAGGCCTTGGCCTTGCCTCTAGGATAATGGTCGTGCAGGGTGAGGCGAAACCAAAATTGATCGACGTCGAAATCGGGGTGATATCCGTAGGGACGGATAGCGTCGTGGCCAAGAATGGGGAAATCGAAGATGTTATTGATAGTATCCAGGTGGGTGCGGATAGTTCGGTTTCGTACACGGAAATCGATGATCGATCCCGACTCACATTTAAAGGAAGATAGGAATTCTAGTGTGAGTGCGGGGTAGGACGTCGCATGGGCGTTCAAGAAAGCTATCCAACCTAAGTTAGCGAAGAGAGTCTCGACCTCGGAGAAAACTCCGAGATCAATAAGTGTTTGTGCGTGTGCAAACTTGGTGGATAGGTGACCCCATGCATCGAGTTTATGATAAAAATATTTTTGTTCAAGACTCGAAAAACGGTAATCACGCAGGCCCATCATTGGGTCCTCCGGAGGGATAATTGGTTGGGGTGGGGGTCATGTAGGCGTTGTGGGAGGAGGACGTGAACCAAGTGGACATGTGTGCTTGCGTCTCTTGCGAGACGGCTCCTCCTCACACATGATGGCCTTACCCTTATCTCTCTCCCTTGCCATGCTAGTGTGGGTGTGTGATGCAAGTGAATGCAAGATGTGATGAATGCACACAATCGATGGCAATTGAGCAAAAATATAACACTTGGGCAATAATAAATTTGAGCTAAGGAGCGAAGTTACCCAGTGGCAAAGTCAATCCTTGCTCGCAAAACCCCTAGCACAGCGCAATTGAGGAAGTGAGAAGCCGCGGCACGCCGTTCCAACAAAAATTTCGAAAATTTTCGAAGTGGGGGAAAAGCTAGGGTTAGGGCGAAAGTTAGGGTTTTTGAAAGTGGGAGAGGGGTGATGAGAGGGAGAGAGAGAGATGGAGGAAGTGGAGAGAGAGAGAGAGAGATCTGGAGGTCGTTTAGGGAAGAACTTGGACGGTTGAAAGCTCGGGGAGGCGAAACGACGGAGGGAAATTCGAAGTCGGGTGAAGAAAATGAACGGGTGAGGTCGGGGGTATTTATAGGGTTTTATGCGAACTGATCGGGTGAAAGTTCACTCGATCGATTGTATAAATTTTCGAAAAATTTGTTGGAATGTGGCTACAGGCAAACCGATCGGGTGAGTTTTCACCCGATCGGTTGGCCGCTTCAAAAATTTTCCCGAGACCACTATGCACTTCACCCGGTCATCGACACGGTCTCACCATTGGATCAACCGATCGGTTGAATTAATCCCCAAATTCCCGAGAGCTATGCACTTCTTACACGATCTGCCACCCGGTCTCCACTTTGCTCCACCTGAGCGGTTCGCTGAAGAACAGATATAGGCTATTATCGGATACGTCCCACCCAATCGGTTGAGGGGTCAACCGATCGGTTGGGGGCTTGTTTTCTACACAATTTCAAAAATGGCCCAAGTCATTCGACGAAAGCTCCCATTGCTGAATTTATTCAATAAAATAAGGAAACTAAACCTAAAAATAATCCTAAAAACAAAGACGATGGTTTAGAACATGGGTTGCCTCCCATGAAGCGTTGTTGTTTAACGTCGTTTGCTCAACGCTCGGTAAATGATTTTCAAGGCGGCTGATGTGGGTGATGCCCAAGGTGTGGCATCCCTTCAGAATTCGGAGCGGCGTCCCTAGGTGCTGACAGCGGTGATAAGAAGACTTCTTCGACGATCCTCCCTCCGTTGATGGTATCCGGGGGCTTCTCCCTCACATTGGCATCGACCGCCACTTTTCTTAAGATCCGGATCTCACCAGCGGTAAGCCCCATGGGCTCTTTCCCTTTTCTCCTCTTAGGAGCAGCTTCTTGGAATCCAGGAGGGGTCGTATGTGGGACACCCGCTTCCCGAGCAACTTCTTATTTCTTCAGACTGACATGCTCCTCAAGGTCCCCCAAGCTGTCGGGGGGGGGGGGGGTTTCTTGAGAGAATTTCCCAGGCCCCAGCTTCTACAGCTCTCTCTTCCTCGTCCACCATATTGTATCCCGGTTCATCTGGAGGGTGCTTCATAGATAACCCCAAGTCAAATTCGACCTGTTGGTCGCCAACATTAAGGGATAACTTCCCTTTCTTCACATCTATCAGAAGCCAGCGGTGGCCATGAAGGGCCGTCCAAGGATGATCGACGTATAAGTGTCTTCCGACATATCCATCACAACAAAGTCTACCGGCACATGCACTCCATTGACGTTGACAGGCATGTCATCTACAACCCCCACCGGATATTTGACTGATCTATCAGCTAGTTGAAGGGTCATACCGGTGGGCTCCAGGTCGCCCATCCCTAGCCTCCTGTATAGAGACAGGGGCATCAGACTGAATCTCTCTCCAAGATCGACGAGCGCACGATGGATCTTTACTTTCCCAATCGAACAATGAATAGAAAAGCTTCCCGGGTCTTTAAGCTTAGGCGGATTCGCTCGCTGAATGAGAGCGCTACATTCCGCCGTGAGAACGACTTTTTCCTTTCTGGACACCCTCGTCATGAAATCCTTTAATAATTTCGCATAGGAGTGAATTGTCTCTATGGTTTCAAGGAAAGGGATCTGCATGCTCAAATCCTTGACCATAGCAAAGAACTTGCCGTATTTTTCATCAATCTTGGCTTGGGCAAGTCATTGTGGAAAAGGCATAATGGGCTTAAATACTCTCAGATTCTCCTCCTCGACCTTCTTCTTCTCTCCTTCCGAGACTCCCTCCAGAGTCATAGCCTTTGGCGACGGAGCCCCGTTGTCACTTGATTTTTCAGTTGGTCGCTCTTCGACCAACAGGGCTTCGGGTTCCTTAGCCGGCACTCTTGTAGGAATTTGTGTCCTGCTTCTCAAGACGATAGCGGACACATTCGCATGATCATGCGTGAGTGCCAATGTCTGATTTGCTCCCCTAGGATTTACTTTCGGCTGACTCGGAAGTTGGTTTTGCGCTCTTTGGAGGTTCGCCACCTGTAACCCCAGCTGGGTTACTTGGTCAGTGAGGGCCCTCTGCCCCATCTCCAGCTTCAATTTGATCTTCTCCTGGTTCGTGATATATTGAGTCAAGAGGGACTCAACCGGAGAGATAACACGCTGCTGGCCATATGGCTACTGCTGCTGCTGCTGCATGGGCTGCTGGTTCCTTGGGGGATGCTGCTGGTATATTTGTTGGGGCTACTGCTGTTGCTGATACTGCTGCTGCTGTTGCCTAGGCGGCAGATATAACTGTTGCTGCAGCTGTTACGGCTGTTGATAGGGTGCCCGGTAGCTCAAATTGGGGTGGTTCCGGTTATTCAGAGAATAAGCCGGATTGGAGCTAGTCCGTGGTGGATATGGCACATTCCCCGTAGGGTTGTAGAATAGTGTGCTATCTTGGTCCACCGGTGGTGAGACGTCACCACCCTCGAAGTCTCCCAGGACTTCTGCTTCCATCGCCGCTACTTGTTGGGTACCGGCACCACCGGCTCTTACCATCAGCGCCGAGATCTGAGTCGATAGCAAATCAAATTTGCTAGACAACTTGTCGACATCCTCGACTCTATGAATACCCCCAGATCTGGGTGTGGCACGCTCGTCGCACCACCGCTCATTGTTTGATGCCATGTTCTCAAGAATTTGGCCGACATCTTCTTCACTTCTCGACATAAAGGACCCCCAGCCGCCACGTCCATTGAAGACTTCAAGTCGTCCCTCAATCCATTATAAAACAGATTTATAATTTGCCACTTTGGAAGCTCGTAATGAGGTCATCTCCTCTGCATTTCTTTGTATCTCGTCCAAGCTTCATGCATGGACTCGTGGCTGGCTTGGGAGAATGAGGAGATCTCACTCCTCAGCTTCATCGTTTTCCCCAGGGGGAAGAACTTAGTCAAGAAAGCATTCGATAGCTTCTCCCAAGTGTTGAAGGTGTTCGGATCCTTTCCCCTAAGCCATTACTTGGCTTTATCTCGCAGAGAGAAGGGGAATAGCTTCAGTCGGATAGCTTCAGTTGTGACTCCGTTGATCCTGAACGTGTCACATTTCTCCAAGAAGGAGTCCAGATGTTCGATGGGGCTCTCCATGGGTGCCCCAGAAAACTAATCCTACTGGATCCACGTCACTAACGACGAAATAAGCTCGAAACTATGGGCCGTGATGGCCGAAGGTTGGATGGAGAAGGTGGACCCGATGGATGGCATCGAGTATTTCAGCAGGGACTTCTGTGGTGGGGTACTCCCCCATGGCTGCAGACTCTTCTCTTCTTCTCTTCTCTGCGTTTAGGCGCCTTAGGGTGGCATTGCTCTCAGGATCTAAAGGAATCAAGTCATCTAAACTCCTTGAAGTCCTGCACATGAAAAATCACAAACACACGTGAAGCAAGTATGGTATGGAAACAAATAAAAACAGAAAATAAAAATAAAAATAGAAAAATGAAAAAGAGAAAATTAAAATGCGAAAATTATCGCGAGTTAGGGATATGAGTTAGACTCAAGGGTTCAAAAGTTCCTAAAATGAACAAAAACGTTGCCTCCCCAGCAACGGCGCCATAAAGCTTGATGTCCCCCCGGTTTGCGTGCATAGGAGTGCAATAGGATAGGGGATACTGGTCGGTCCTGAGTATACACCCAAAGAACGGTTGTAGTTTTACCGCAAGCGCACGGTGTAGCGGCGAGCGGGATATCGAACACAGGGAGGACGAATGACCGTGCTTGCTCCTAATCAACCTGGCTATTTAAGAATAGAGAAAATTGCCTTGGGCGATCCTGTCACAATCGTCAGACAAATGTGCGAAATATCAAATCAAATAAAGAACGTCTAGGGAATGGGGAATTCCCGCTACTCACCGTATTTCATAAATGTGGTTCGTCGGTATCAAAATTGCTAGAATGAGAATTCGGATGAACTAGTTGCAACTAAATGTGGAACCAAGCTCACGCTCTCGCGCTGTTACCGATCTATAGCTATCCTAGGTTTGGGTCCAATCTCTTACAAACCCTAGCCTAGGAAAGCTAGCATTAGGATCAACATCATCGTCCAATCGCGCACCGAGCCCAATCTCTTGCAAACTCGGTCCACAATCTAAATTAGGATAGTTCCTACCCGTCCAATCTCTTGCAAACGGGTATTGGCATGGAATTGCAATCGGAAATCCTGGTATCGGTCCAATCTCTTGCAAACCGATACTTCGAAAATCCGACTCCAACCCAATTCGGATTTCTAGGGCTTCCTATCAAATTGGGATCCAATCTCTTGCAAATCCCAATCGATATGAATTCCTAGCTATCCGTAGTAAATTGATCCCAATCTAATCCCTAATATCAATTCTAGCTCAATTTCTACCAATTCATCACAAATAGGAAATAGGGCTTGTAGGGTTCATCCCCACGCCCCAAGACGTGGAGACTACTCACAAATCATAGCAATAGCACAAAAATAATCAATGAAATAAGCAATAGAATTCATCACAAATATTGAGATAAACAATAAAAATAGAATTTTTAGGGAAGAGAGATGCAAACCAATGGAGTTCTTCAATTAATCCAACAAAAATCCAAGTTTTTCCTCTTCTCCAATCACAATAATAAAGCTAAAAAGTAATCTAAAAAGCTGCAAAAAAATCTAAGAGAGAGCCCTCTAAACTAGGGTAAAAACAGGGCTTAAATAGCCCCAAAAATCGTCCAAAAATCGTGACCAAAATACCCCTGCACAGCCTGTTTTCCGCAGTTTTTGCTACAGGCAGCGCATCGCACTCGGCCGAGTGACAAAAGTCGCTCGGCCGAGTGAAAACCCTGCAATTTTCCAGTAAGTCGGGACTTTCAGGGGTCTTCAGTTCGGGGGCGGCTCGGCCGAGTGAGTTGTCGTCACTCGGCCGATGGCTTCACTGCACTCGGGCGGACGGGATTTACCACTCGGCCGAGTGGGTCTTCTGAAGCTCAGGCAGCCGAAAAACAGTAACTTCGATGTTTTGGAAGGGCTTCGTCTGGGCGCCACTCGGGCGGACGCGATATCGTCACTCGGCCGATGTGGTCTTCGGTGCTCGGCCGAGTGCACAGGTAACTCGTGTCTGAACTGGTCGGCCGAGCAATGTCTCGCTGGTCGGCCGAGTGGCTCCTCCACTCGGCCGAGTGGGACACAAAAAATGCCCAATCTGCTTATTTTGGCCTCCTCGTCGCTCCTGCGACGTCCATTCTTCTTCCGCTCCTCTCCAACAGCAAAATACCCCTCGGGGAGGTCGTCGGTGACCGTCTAGAGTAAGCGCATCTCGAGATCACTCCAAATCGCGCCAAATCACCTGAAATGCGACAAAAACAACAAATCGTGAAAAGCATCGCAATATCGTCGATATATCGTGAAAAACATGATTTGGGCGATCTAAATGGCATGCAAACATGCGGAAAAAAGGTGTAAAATAAGGAGTGATCAAAATCCCCCAAGCTTGCCTCTTACTCGTCCTCGAGGAAGATAAGTAAAAGGCGAACCCGGTGGATTCGGAAAACGAAAACGGCGAAAAAATGAAAGAATGAGAAACGAAGAAGAATGAAAACGAAATGAAAATAAAGAAAGAAAGAAAGAAAGAAAGAAAGAAGCGAAGAGGTAGGATGCTAGATCATTTTCTCAGGACGTGGGTTTCACTTACTCTTATAGCATGCACCGAATGAGAAATACATGTCAAAGAATTTTATTTTGATATCATAGTATAATAGTGCAAATAGAAATAGAAAACCCACGAACAATGGTATAATCATGAAAAACGGAATAATTTTAAAATTAACGTCGTCTGAATCATTTAAAGCGGTATACAAATCACAAATCACACACTTTTCAATTGAACGCTTTCTATCAGGAGTATAAGAGTATCACACTATAGAATAGAGAGAATAGAAAAGTGTGGATTTCATGAAATGAACGCTAGGCTTAGATTTCTGGATATCGTAAAGCTAAAAATAATCTCACCGAGTATAGAATATTACTTATCCTAGGTCGTCGTGCAATGTCAAGTAGTCACTCTCTCACACATCAATGGATCCCCTCCCCCAAGCTTATCTATAAGCGTGGTGGCATAAAAAATATTTACATCCCCATTTTTTTATACATATAGCTCCAAAAGCAATGAAAAGAAAGAAGAAAGAAAGAAAGTGAGATGGGATCTTTTATTGAGGATTTTTCCTCTTTTTTTTTCTTTTTTTTTCTTTGCAATAAGCAATATATACACAACGATCCCAACTCAGAGAGAGATAATGATATACAAGAATGTTTTTCTCTCTTTTATTTTTTTTATAGAATAAGAGATTTGGAGCTAGGAATTAATAGCGGGGGAAATGCCATAAAATAGAATCACTAAGGGGAGATTCACCAATGATTTTAAAAGTAGAGAAATGATGTTCAAGATTTGTGGAGAAAGAAATAAATATAACTCTCGGTTCACTCTATAAGACATGCACGACAACTTCAGCAGGGTAATCTAATCTACTCAGTTTCGATCACAAAAAAGCTAACTAATCCAGATTTATCATAGCTAACATCATTCAATCATCCTGAAATGAAGTGTACAATTCATGCATATAGAAGTGATAAAGGAAAAGAAATCAGTACTCCAGATATAGGCATTCAATGCGTGAATCTTGGTGTGTTTTCTGTGATAGCATACATATGAATATTCAGACTCATCTAATAATAAAATTTCATCCATTTTCATGTGGAAAAAGTGTGGGTTACTATCTCTAAATGCAAAGCAAGTCATAGCATATGATATCAAAAATAAAATCTAAGACATGACAAATATAGCATGCATATAGAATAAGCTAACTCCACGTAGTCATCATCACAGAAAAGTCATCTCTAGCTTGAGATGAAAAAGAAATAAAGATAAAGGGGAAAATAGAACTATTTACAATGCGGCACACAGAAAAAATAAGAAAAACGTGATGCATGGTAAAATAAAAGAAAAATAATGAAAAATGAGTGCAAAAGTGAAAAACGGTGTGAAAAACTGAAAATAAAGGTGGCAAATCGAAAAAGAACGTGAGAACTCACTCCCCCAAGCTAAACGGCACAGTGTCCTCAATGTGCAAAGTGTGGCACACCGAGAGACAAGTAATGTGAGGGGCAAGTGAGGATGCATGCAAGATAGTAAAAAAGGGAAAATAAAAAGAAAAATAAAGAAGTGAAAATATGATGCTGATATGATGCATGCACAGACAGGAGTGATACGAATATAAATGTGGTACCAAAAACTCTCCCTCTATCCCCAAAATAGATATATAAAGATACGACAAAATGAGAATCCCAAAATAAGTGAGGGGAGGGGGGTGGACAAAAGGGCAACGGGACCCAGCAGAAACGGGCAGCGCGACGGCAGGAAAAATCCAAGGCATCAAGGGTGCCTAAGAAGATGGCGCTGCACCGTCTCCGTCCCGAGGCGGAGGTGGTGGTGGCTGGGGCTGCTGAGCAGGGGTGGGTGTGGTAGTGGCAGCAGGCTGAGTGTGTGTGGGGGTGGGAACCTGCTGGGTGGGTACGCGTGGGAGACGCTCTAAGATCTGTGTCAGGCAGTAGTGAATCTGAGGGATCAGCTCAAAGCGTCCCGCCATCGTAGAGACGGTGGAGGACAGGGTCCTAAGGTCACCTCTAAGACCACTCACCGCCAACTCGAGAGCACGTATGCTCTGCAGTACAGTGTCAGGCGGGGGTGGTGCAGAGGGACGCACCGGTCGAGGCTGTGCAGGGCGAGGCTGGCGTACGCGGGTGGAGTATGTAATGGGCTCAGCAGGGAAGGGAACAAAAGGTGCCACGCCTGCAAATGTGGGCCTGGCCTCAGTGTGAGGCCGGGACACCGGCTGGTGAGAAGTGGAGGCGGCAGCAGCGAAAGAAGAGTGCAAAAGTGGCAGCGAGGCGGCCAGAGAGGTCGATGGCACAGAAGTGTGGACAGACGCCACGACGCTCTCAGAAAATACAGCAGGGGTGGAGACAGAGGTGACAACCGCTGGGGTGGAAGTGTGTGGTCCAAAGGGCGCAACCCCAGCGGAGATCATGCTAGCCATGGTCTCCACGACCGCAGCAAAAGAGGGCTCTCCACTCTCAACAAAGGTCTGCGGGCGCTCGGGGAGAGCGGAGCAAAGAGGATCGACGGACAGAGGGCCTGTGGTGGTGGTGGGAGTGGTGGTGACAGCCTCGGAAGTGGTGGAGGGGGTGGAAGTGGGCTCAGCAGAGGTACTCGTGACACTGACAGAAGTGGGGACAGAAGTGTCAGGAGCAGCGGAATCATCAGGTACGGGCTGAGGGGCCACAGGGTCAACGGGCTCGGCAGCAGGCTCGGCAGGGTGTGCAACAGGGTCAACAGGGGCAGCGTGGGCCTGCTCAGCCTCCTCGGCCTCGAGCACGTAAGCAGCGGGGATGAGAACATCCATCGCAGGGAGCCAGTCAACGTGGGCCGGTGCAATCAGAGTCCGAGCAGGGCTCGGGAGAATCATGTAATCGGCCCCGAAAGGGCCGTGCAACCAGACCCAGTGACGCTCACCATGCGGACGAAGCATCTTCATCCGGGCCATAACATCTATCGAAAGAGAAGTGGGGCCCGGTACGCGTCGCAAGTCGTCAGGGAAGTCCTCGCCGGTCATAAGAGCAAGCAAGGTGATCAGGCCACCGCAGCATATCGGTGAGCGAGCGCCCACCGATACAATGATGCGGTCTAAAAACCAAGCCGCGATATCGATCACGACGGCGGGGACAAGCTCATCGCCATCCCTAGATAGAGCTCTGGGACGTGTCATCGCATAGAGCATGTAGAGCTCTGGCGTAGACATCGTGCCCGGCTCATATCTGGCCAAAAATATCGTCGCCATAAGGCGCTGAGCAATGCGAAGGCAGGGATGTACGATGGCCGAGGCCTTGGCCCTACTAGGGTCAAAGGAAGCGTGGAGACCCGTGATACATGCCCAGAAGGCACCGGCGTCAAAGGAGGGTGGGGGGATATCGGTAGGGGCGTAGCCGCGATCGGCACCGGGGACAGCGGGCCACGAGAAAAACGCTCTCATCATATCGAGAGTGACCTGGCACTCTCGATCCATGAACCGAAACGAGCATCCCTCGTCGGTCCGGGCGATCGAACTCAAAACCTCAAGTGTCGGGCGGACAAACGTATCCACCGACACCTGCAGAAAATCTCGCCAGCCCACGTTGTCGTACAACGTGAGCATCCCCTCTAGTACCCCCAGGCGTCCTAGGTCAGCGAGGTGTGCAAACCTGGAGGGTACGATCGAGCGCTGGGAGATACGATCGAAGACGGCACGGCGTTCGTCGTCTCGGAACGTAATCCCGAGCGGCCCGACCAGTGGAGCCGGTGGTGGTGGCTGTGCAGCGGCGGGGAGAGGCTGTGCGGGCTGTGGGTGCACTGCAAGCTGTGCGGGGTGTGCGGGGCCTGCAGGCTGTGCGGGGTGTGCGGTGTGTGTGGGGGACGGAGGAGGAGAGACTTCCTCCTCATGGGAGGGGCCGGCATCGTCCGACCACTTCCGCTTAGCGGAAGGTCTCCTCGTCCGAGGCCGTGTCCGGGGTGGCATATCGGCCCCGAGCGCGCCGAAAAGTGAAAAAAGTGCGGTGCGTGTAAAAGAGTGGAAAGAGTGTACCCCGACACGCCGCGAGTGCTAAGCAGTGGAAGCGTGCGAAGTCAGCGCCTCCACGAAGTCCAAAACAGCCCGTAGAAGCTCCCCTGAGCTCCCCTAAGCTCCAGAAAGCAACCTGCGCATGAAAAAGCGATATCAGCGAGTAATAATCAAAATGTATGGAGCAATAGGGGTATAATGGATAGATATAGAAATTGATTTGGGTTAGGGGGGCGTTTAGCACATGGATCCACAAGAAATACACGAAAAGAGGAGAAAACGGCGAAAACAGGGGTACCGGAGGTGATCGGACGGGCGGCCGTCGGCGGCGACTCGGGCGAGGCGTCGGCGGGTGCTCGGCCGCCGGTGGCGGGCCGGGCGGTGGCGTGGGAGCGGCGGTCGGGCGAGTAAGGGTACGAGCGAAGCGATCGGGCGAGGGAAGTCGAGGGGTCGGGCTCGTTTGGGGGATTTGAGATTTCGAAAACTGTGCCCCCTCAGCCCCTTATATAATAAAAGTTACGACTCGGCCGAGTGACGTGGTCACTCCACCGAGCGGGACCAATGAAAATTTCCTCCCCGCTTACGCTTCGGCCGAGTGGCTTTGCCAGCCTCGGCCGAGTGGAGTAAGTCCATTCGGCCGAGTGACTCAAGCGACTCGGCAAGACTCGCCCTAGGAGGGTATCCGTTTTACTCGACCGAGTGGGAATATGTACTCGGCCGAGTAGCAGTTATATTGAAATCAGGAAAATAAACAGAGAGTTGGGTACAGCAGACTTCCCTCGTTCGTGAGCGGCTCGGCCAGACGAACTTGTGTACTCGGCCGAGTGACTAGTATGCTCGGCCGAGTGAGCCTTAATCTCTGCTGTTTGTCTTCGTTTGGGCTCTAAACTCTGTCTTTCTTCCTCCAATCGATTTCATCTTCCTCCTAAGCGTCGAGCGCCTTCTTGGGGCACTCCTCGTCGTCACGTTCATCCTCCTCATGATGGATCTACCTATCTCCTCTCCTGTCAAGAAAAATAGGACCCGTTATCACAAAATTTTTGGGCGAACGACTCAAAACTCTAAAAATTTCTAAAACGAAAATAAATAAAAAGTAGAAATAAAGCAAAAACCGTCGGGTTGCCTCCCGACAAGCGCTCGTTTAAGGTCATGAGCTCGACCCCCTAAAATTTTCAATCAATGCGGGATGTTTGGTGCATATGAAATGCACCCATCAAACTTTCCGGGGAGCGCGCTTGGATTTGGATGTGGCGGCGGCGCGTTCTCCCTCGGTGGTCTCCTATCTTGAATTGTGTTGGGGGGAGGCTCCCCCAAGCTAGCATTTGCTCCGGTCAACGGCTTTGCCGGTGATGCCGGTTTCCGTGCCGGCGGGGCTTTCTTCGGAGACTTTAATTTCGAGAGCTTGCAGAGCTCTCGAATCCTTGCGACATCAGCGTCGCCTTGATCATCTTCAGCGGAGAAGTCGGGGGAATCATCTTTATTCTTTTCATGGCCTAAATCCGGGCCTTCCTCGAAATCTTCGTCAAAAAGAGCGCCAATTGAGTGAGGAATCGCCTCCTCTATCACCTCATCAAGGAGGTCCATGTAGTCAAGTTCCTCGTGATAAGGCATGTGCTTCATAGCCTTAGGAATGTGGAGCTCCACCTCGATGTTTCCGATGTTTAAGGTTAAGGTACCTTCGCGCACGTCGACGATGACTCCGGCGGTGGCGAGGAATGGGCGTCCAAGTATCAATGAGGTGTCTCCCTCCTCCTTAACGTCCATGATCACGAAGTCACATGGCAAGCATATTCCACCCGGGACTTGTAGCGGTATATCATCGGCGATCCCCACCGGCCTTGTTATCCGTCCATCGGCTAATTGAATGCGCATGTCGGCGGGTTTCAACTTTGTCCCGGTGTTTAGCCTTAAGAACATGGAGAGGGGCATGAGGCTCACACTAGCCCCAAGATCAACCAACGCCTTTTGAAGAGGAACGCCGCCCAAGGTGCAAGGAATCCGAAAACTCCCCGGATCTTTAAATTTTGCCGGCTCCTTCTCTCTCTTGGTGAACCAAGAGCCCTCCTCGGCTAGCATGATCTTCTCCTTCCTTTTCCTCCCCGAAATCAAGTCCTTCAAAAATTTAGCATACGTGGGGATCTCGACGATGGCGTCAAGGAAGGGGATGTTAAGGCTAACTCCTCTTAGGTACTCGAGAAATTTTGTTAGCCTTTTCTCCATTTTCGCTCTAGCGAGCCTTTGGGGGAATGGGACCGGTGGCATGAAGCGCCTTTCCTCAATTAATTGCTCTGCCCTAGATTTCTCCTTGTCTTGTGGCTCCTTCTCCTTTTCAACTTCAACTATCGGCTCAATCGGCTCCAAGCTTTCCTCCACGGCCTCCTCGGTAGGAATCATAGCGGGGGTGGTGTCCTTCCCGCCTCTAGTAGTAACAGCAACTACGGCGTTGATGTGGCCGGTGTTGCCCCGTGGGTTTTGCTCCGGTTGCGCCGGCAATCGTTGAGTGTTCCGATTGAGCAACGCTAATTGCTCCGATATTTGAGCCACTACGGTATTAAGAGAGTCTTGCCCCGCCTTCAAAGTAGCATTCACCTTATTTTGCTCGACCATGAACGCCTCCACTCTAGCTTCGAAGTCGGATCGTTGTGGAGCTTGTGGCGGATTTTGATTTTGGTTCCTCCACCCTTGGTTGTATCCGGGAGGCCTATATGGTGGAACTTGTTGCTTCGGTTGAAAGTTTTGTTGAGTAGGCCCACTCGGTGGATAGTTTTGTTGTTGGGGTGGTGGTGGTCGAGCTTGTTGAGGCGGTGGTTGTGGCGGGTTCAAAGCTCCTTCATTGTTGGCGTAGGAGAATCCCGGATGATTTCTTGCGGCCGGATTGGACCAATACCCTTGGTTCCCCGCAACATATTGTACTTGCTCCAAGGATCCTTCTCCTTGCTCTCCTCCCGAGTACATGGCTTGAGATTGGTCTTGCCAATCACACATTTGGTTGGTTGGAGCGGAGGTGGAAGGGCTTCCTTGGGGCTCCGTGATAAATTTCTCCAATCTCTCCACCACCTTGTGGAGAGAATCGAATTTGCTCGTGAGCTCCGCTACGGCCTTCGCCTCGTAGATGCTAGTTGGCTTTAAGGAGGATGTGGAGTGTCCTCGCTCATCGCCCCATTGTTGATTATTTGAGGCCATCTCCTCAATTAGGGCCGTAGCTTCCTCGGGAGTCTTCGACAAGATAGCACCATTCGCCGTGGCATCAATAATTTGTTTGGTCCCCGGTTGGAGACCGTTGTAGAAGCTATGCACTAGCTCCCAATCTTCTATACTGTGGTGCGGGCATTGGTGCTGCAAATCCTTAAAACGCTCCCAAGCCTCATAGAGCGTCTCCTGTGGTCCTTGCTTGAAGGACATGAGAGCGCTCCGGATCTTCACCGTCTTGGATGGTGGGTAGAACTTGTCAATGAATGCACTTGCCAACTCGTCCCAAGTGGTGAAAACTCCGTCAGCCTGCGTCCTTAACCAATAGAGTGCCTTGTCCTTTAGCGTGAAAGGGAAGAGACGCAGTCTGATGGCATCGATGGAGACCCCCGTCATCTGAAATGTGGCGCACTTCGACAAGAATAGTTGGATGTGGTAGTGGGGGTTCTCATGTGCGTTCCCATGAAATGGGTCTTGTTGCATCAAAACCACCAATCCAGTCTTTAGCTCGAAGTTCTTGTCAGCCGCCAACTGCGGCATGGCAATGGATGAGGTGGTAGAAGAAGTCTTAGGCCGAAGCCTATCGCGAATAGAAATCAACCTTGCCATCCTTACCGCCAATTGTTCAGCAGTTTCCAGGTTGGTCATGAACCGCCCTTCCGGATTTTGTCTCCTTTCCGCTCTAAGTCTCCGCGCGGTACGTTCGATCTCGGGATCAAATAAGATATCTGCAGGGTCCGCCGTAGATCTCGTGTACATGCACAGGGAAAATCAGAGTTTCAAAGAAATGATTAGTACCGTGGAAGGGTTAGGTAAGAATAGTAATGGAAATAATAATGATAATAATAAAAAAAATAAAAATAAAAGAAAGAAGTAGCTATGGTGAGAAAGAATCAAACGCAATCGCCTCCCCGGCAACGGCGCCAAAAACTTGGTCGGTCCTGAGTATACACCCAAAGAACGGTTGTAGTTTTACCGCAAGCGCACGGTGTAGCGACGAGCGGGATATCGAACACAGGGAGGACGAATGACCGTGCTTGCTCCTAATCAACCTGGCTATTTAAGAATAGAGAAAATTGCCTTGGGCGATCCTGTCACAATCGTCAGACAAATGTGCGAAATATCAAATCAAATAAAGAACGTCTAGGGAATGGGGAATTCCCGCTACTCACCGTATTTCATAAATGTGGTTCGTCGGTATCAAAATTGCTAGAATGAGAATTCGGATGAACTAGTTGCAACTAAATGTGGAACCAAGCTCACGCTCTCGCGCTGTTGCCGGTCTATAGCTATCCTAGGTTTGGGTCCAATCTCTTACAAACCCTAGCCTAGGAAAGCTAGCATTAGGATCAACATCATCGTCCAATCGCGCACCGAGCCCAATCTCTTGCAAACTCGGTCCACAATCTAAATTAGGATAGTTCCTACCCGTCCAATCTCTTGCAAACGGGTATTGGCATGGAATTGCAATCGGAAATCCTGGTATCGGTCCAATCTCTTGCAAACCGATACTTCGAAAATCCGACTCCAACCCAATTCGGATTTCTAGGGCTTCCTATCAAATTGGGATCCAATCTCTTGCAAATCCCAATCGATATGAATTCCTAGCTATCCGTAGTAAATTGATCCCAATCTAATCCCTAATAGCAATTCTAGCTCAATTTCTACCAATTCATCACAAATAGGAAATAGGGCTTGTAGGGTTCATCCCCACGCCCCAAGACGTGGAGACTACTCACAAATCATAGCAATAGCACAAAAATAATCAATGAAATAAGCAATAGAATTCATCACAAATATTGAGATAAACAATAAAAATAGAATTTTTAGGGAAGAGAGATGCAAACCAATGGAGTTCTTCAATTAATCCAACAAAAATCCAAGTTTTTCCTCTTCTCCAATCACAATAATAAAGCTAAAAAGTAATCTAAAAAGCTGCAAAAAAATCTAAGAGAGAGCCCTCTAAACTAGGGTAAAAACAGGGCTTAAATAGCCCCAAAAATCGTCCAAAAATCGTGACCAAAATACCCCTGCACAGCCTGTTTTCCGCAGTTTTCGCTACAGGCAGCGCATCGCACTCGGCCGAGTGACAAAAGTCGCTCGGCCGAGTGAAAACCCTGCAATTTTCCAGTAAGTCGGGACTTTCAGGGGTCTTCAGTTCGGGGGCGGCTCGGCCGAGTGAGTTGTCGTCACTCGGCCGATGGCTTCACTGCACTCGGGCGGACGGGATTTACCACTCGGTCGAGTGGGTCTTCTGAAGCTCAGGCAGCCGAAAAACAGTAACTTCGATGTTTTGGAAGGGCTTCGTCTGGGCGCCACTCGGGCGGACGCGATATCGTCACTCGGCCGATGTGGTCTTCGGTGCTCGGCCGAGTGCACCGGTAACTCGTGTCTGAACTGGTCGGCCGAGCAATGTCTCGCTGGTCGGCCGAGTGGCTCCTCCACTCGGCCGAGTGGGACACAAAAAATGCCCAATCTGCTTATTTTGGCCTCCTCGTCGCTCCTGCGACGTCCATTCTTCTTCAGCTCCTCTCCAACAGCAAAATACCCCTCGGGGAGGTCGTCGGTAACCGTCTAGAGTAAGCGCATCTCGAGATCACTCCAAATCACACCAAATCACCTGAAATGCGACAAAAACAACAAATCGTGAAAAGCATCGCAATATCGTCGATATATCGTGAAAAACATGATTTGGGCGATCTAAATGGCATGCAAACATGCGGAAAAAAGGTGTAAAATAAGGAGTGATCAGATACCAGATTTAAATATTTATACCGCAAGCGTACGGTGTTGTAGAGTGGCTTGGGGGTCGAACACAGGGAGGCGTGGTTGTGCTTCTCTAAAGGAGGAACCGGTTCACCCTATGGGTGAGCTAGCCCGTACAATCAAATGGTTGTCACGGAATATAAAGATACGATGGATAAATGATATAAAAGGAAACCTAGGACTTCGGTTTCCACCCTATCATGTGTTCTCGCTATTACGACCTACGGATATTAATTCGATTGGATTTAGGGTTTAGCGGTGAGACGTTGCCTCTAAGAGTGATACCAGCGTCCCATAGGCCCGATATTCTGGTCGATGCCCAGGATGATACGCTGGACTACCCGGGTTCGGTCAGTGGGCATTCCCATGTCCATTAACACCGACCGACTCCGGGAACACTAAGCTCGCAACGATAACTCTCAACATCTCATCCTGCCGTTCTCACGCGCTAGGATTCAATGCCTATGCTAAGGGCGTGAGCTATGGCTAGGGAGTCAACCGCCAAGTTTATTTCTCCTTGGCCCGACGGTCAAAGGCGGTCTTTTTCCTGTCGATGACAATGAAACACCTCGCGTAACCGTCTAAATTCATAATCCCTATCGAACTCCTAGTCATATGGATGCATTAGGAAGAACCCACGAAGGGGTTTCCAACAAAATCCCAGATTTGGGAACTACTCACAAATCATGGTTAAAAAGCAATCTAAATGAACATCAACCATAAGAATCATAATCAGGCAATTGAAATGAAGTAGTAGCAATGCTATTAAGACTATATTAAAGTTTCACAAAGATCGGAAGACTTACAAAAACAGTAAAATTCCAGCCGTCACAACGAGGGAAGAAAGACAGAAAAATAACAGCCCAAAAAAATAATACACAGTTTCAGCAACCCTAGGTCGTCTATATATAGAAATCATCGTCACCCGATCGGTTGAAGCATCAACCGATCGAGTGAGCTACTTCGGGCTTCAGTCGTCGTCTTCGGGAGCCTCAACCGGTCGCACCGCCCGAGCGGTTGGAGAGAGCGGGCCGTCGAATGGAGAGAGGCAGCATCAGGTCAACCGATCGGTTGGAAATATCCCCAAAACAGACAGAGAGTTCTGTCGATTTTGGCACGATCAGCGAACCGTCGGTTGAGCTGTCCGGGTCATCGTTTGTGAGAATCAGCTACAGATGAACCGATCGGGTGATATTTCACCCGATCGGTTGGAATTTAGCACAATTAGACAGAGAAATCCGTCGGCTCACCCGATCGCTGAACCGATCGGGTGAGCTGCTACTCTCTTCAGTTGTTGTCCGGGTCGGACACGCGTGCACCACCCGATCGGTTGGTTGTGTCCAACCGATCAGTTGAGGGCTAAAAAATGGTGATCTTCGTCGTTTGACCCCCTGGATCGTGCGTGACTCCTCCTGTTACTTTGGAGACTCATGATATCTTCGTTATATGTCCCCTACGCTGGCAATCTCCTGCAAATACACAAAACACAAAGAAGTGAAAGAAAACTAGACATCCCAAGAAAATGGGAACGGGACGGTGGAAAACAACGGAAAAACACAAAGAAAACGTGCGTGAATATATAAAATATAAACACACGTCATTCGGCCACCTCTGGTGAGATTCCGGCCACCTTCGGTGAGCCTCTCCCTCCTCCTGCCTCTTCCATTCTCCTTCATCAAAATCTCTCTCAATCTCTCTCAATCTCTATCTATAAATCAACAAAAACCAAGCAAAACCCATCAAACACATGGCCATCTCCGGTGAACTTTCCCATCTCCGACGAACTTTACCCCCTCCGACAGCGACCTCCACCTCCTTTTGATCCCCTCTCTACCTATACAACTCTCTCTCCCTCTCTCCATTGTTCTACATCAAGCAAACAAAAAAGGGACAGTTTTTTTGGCCTGCTGCCGGCAGCCGGCCACCCCTCCCCCTCCTTGCTTTCCTTCTGGCTCTCCCCTCTTCCACCATTGGTTCAACCTACAAAACAAAGAAGAAGAACAAGATGTTAGAAAAAAATGACAGTTTTTGTGCTGCCAAATGAGGAGGGAATGAATAAAAGGAAATTTTTTGTAAGGTGTTATAATTTTTAGAAGAAAGAGTAACCATGGGCATGAGCCATGGTCCTATATTTATTTATCTCATATGGGATATGAAGAGGCATGGACACCAAAGGTCCCCATTACTCCAATAATTGGGGAGTAATGAAGGGATAAAGTGGTGGAGAGGCCAAAGGCCTCCCTCACTCACAACACTCCCCCTTATCCATCCATTACGTTGGTCTTAGCGTATAAATCTAAGGGGGTGGATACTTCTGGATCCTGAGTAATCGTGTTTACCTCGTTAAAACCTTAGCTGTGGAAAACCCAGTGGGAAAAAACCAACAGCTTAAGGGAAAAGAGTGCAACACACAAGTTACTTCCCCTCATCCGTACAAGCTTCAGGCTTGTAGGTCTTTCAGCTGTCTTATACCGATTCCTTTTACAAGTTTTACAAAAATACATCTCGGTAAATTTTAATAAAAAGATCAGCTAAGTTGTTGCAGGACTGGATCTGTTGAATCTTGACCACCTCGTTCTTCTGTAAATCATGCATCCAGAAGAATTTGGGAGAAATGTGTTTCGTTCTGTCGCCTTTGATGTAGCCCTTTTTGAGTTATGCTATGCATGCAGTGTTGCCTTCAGACAAGACAGTGGGCTCAAGATCACCAATCTTCAGGCCAGTGGCATCTAGGATATGTTGGACGACGGAGCGAAGTCAAAAACACTCTTTGCTCGCTTCATGGATCGCAATGAGTTCAACGTGGTTGGATGATGTTCTGTGGTGGTTTGCTTTACTGATCTCCATGAGATAGCAGTCCCTCCATAGGTAAACACAAAACCAGTTTGTGATTTTGCTATGTGAGGATCAGCTTAGTAACTTGCATCAGCATAACCAAGCAACTGGGAGGAGGAACCTCTCTGTTAGTATATTCCCAGATCTATAGAACCCTGGAGGTAGCGTAGAAGATGCTTTACTCCGTTCCAGTGGCGCTTTGTAGGTGCAGCACTATGTCTGGCAAGTAGATTAACTGCGAACACTATATTGGGACGCGTGCATTTTACCAGATATAGAAGTGTTCCAATGGCACTAAGGTAGGGTACTTCAGGACCCAGTAACTCCTTCCCCTCTTCCAGCGGCCGGAAGGGGTCCTTATAAATATCCAGTGATCTCACGACCATAGGAGTACTTAAAGGATGACAATGTTCCATTCTAAACTTGTTTAAAAGTTTTCTTGTATAATTTGATTGGTGTAATAGGATTCCACCTTGTAGGTGTTCAATCTGTTAGCCAAGACAATACCTTATGTTGCCTAGGTCTTTCATTTCGAAGGTATGCTTTAGGCTTTTAGATATCTCATTGATCTCTGCGGGAGATCCTATGAGATTTAAGTCATCAATATAAACCGCAATGATGACAAATCATGTTCCCATCCTTTTGATAAAGAAACACAGACAGACTTAATTGTTTTTGAAGCCTTGCTGTGCAAGGAAAACACTTAGTCTGTTATACCACATTTTCCTGATTGCTTTAGACTATTAATGATCTTTGAAGCCTTACCGAGAAGACGTCATGAGGTCTCTCTTTCATCTTTGGGGGTAAATTAAACCCATCTGGAAGTCTCATATAGATTTCTTTATCTATATCACCATATAAATATGCAGTCACAACGTCCATGAGCTGCATTTCTAAGCTTTCCAGAGATGATATGCTAAGCAAGAATCGAAAAGTGATCGTATCCATGACCGGGGAATATGTATCTTCATAATCAGTCACCGGTCTTTGGGAAATTCCATGTGCTACAAGGCGGGCCTTGTAGCATACGATCGCATTTTCTTCATTTCTTTTTCTGTTGAAGACGCACTTATATCCCACAGGTTTAACACCTACAGGTGTTTGGACTACTAGTCCAAAGACTTTGCGTTTCAAGAGTGAGTCCAGCTCTACTCTTATTACCTTGTCCCACTTTGGCCAATCATCTCTTCGTTTACATTCTGCTAGATATCGTGGTTCGACGTCATCGTTGTATTCAGCGACGTGAACGACAATAGCGAACGCAAAATCGTCGACGACGACTGTGCTATTTCTGTCCAGTACCTCTCCAGTACGTACGTAATTTAATGATGTTTCTCATATTGTTTCCTCTGCAGGGGAAATAAGGAGAGGAGAGGTCGCTGGTCTGAGCTCAGCATTCTGTGGAGGGATCATCTTATTATCACCTGGAATCTTCCTCTTTCGAGGAACTTTATCTTTTGAACCTGGCGGGCGTCCTCTTTTCAATTGAGGTATAGCCAATTCTGCTGCCGGTGGATTGCATCCATCTTTGGGGATGTCAAGCCTAGCTGGCGTGTTAGCAGCAGGGACGTGTGAACGAACAATCTTCTGGTTGTCCATAAATTTATCCAGTAGAAGGTGTACTGTGTTCTGAATGTGAAGGATCTTCAGGATCTCATCTTCACACAGATTAGTACGCGGATCATAAAGAGACAAAGAATTTTTGTCCCAAGAAATGGTCTCTGAAGCGTCAGGCTTCTTAGACTATGTGCCCAGTTTTGGAAAAGTTTTCTCATCGAATTCACAGTCATCAAGACGTGCCTTAAATGCGTCCCCCGTAAGAGGTTCCAGGTATCTAATAATAGAGTGCGAATCAAACCCAATATAGATACCAAGATGACGCTGAGGACCCATTTTGGTCCTCTGAGGTGGTGCTATTGGGACATAAACCGCATAACCATACACTCTCAAATGAGAGATATCTGGGGTGCACCATATGCTAGCTACATCGGGGATAATATATGGCCACCTGAGGGCCTTATCCTAATCAGCGATGCCGCATGCAATATAGCATGACCCCAAGCATCCACAGGCAACTGGGATTGCATAAGCAATGGACATGTAATCCATTGGAGTCTCTTTATAAGAGACTCTGCTAATCCATTCTGGGTGTGAACATGAGCTACATGATGTTCAACTTCAATATCGTTGCCTGGCAATATTCTTCGAAGACTTGCGAAGTGAATTCGTCCGCATTATCAAGACGTAATTTCTTGATACGATTATCTGGGAAATGAGAACGCAACCTAATTATTTGTGCCAATAGTTTTAGGAAAGCTAGGTTGCGAGTGGACAATAGGCACATATATGACCATTTTGTGGATGCATCAATCAGTACCATAAAATACCGAAATGGGCCACTTGCAGGGTGAATACGCCCGCAAATGTAGCCATGAATTCACTCTAGGAAGCCAGGAGACCCTAATCCCACTTTCAGGAGAGAGGGTCTCGTTATTAGTTTTCCCTGAAAACAAGGGGGACAAGGAAATTCACCCTTTTGAAGAATCCTCAGGTTCTTCAAATTATGTCCACGGGATTCAGACATAATGCGATGCATCATAGCTGATCCAGGGTGACCAAGTCTATTGTGCCAAAGTTGAAACTCTGGCAATGAAAGGCACTTCTGGTGCTCAGCTATATTGGCTTCTATTGGTTGAATATACGTGTGGTAGAGACCTGACGGGAGTCCCTTAAATCGTTCGTGGATGGACTTCTGGCCATCTTCGTGACGAGTCACATACATATATTCAATGTTTTCTTCATCTCTCGTTTCTAAGTGATATCCATTAAAAAAATATCTTTGAAACTTAAGAGATTTCTATTAGATTTTGGAGAGAATAATGCATTTTGTATTTTAAGTCTTGTGTTATTTGGGAGCAATATGATTGCTTCCCCAGATCCTTCGATTATGTTGGACAGTCCTGAAATAGTAATAACATGACCGTCATATTTGTTTAAGCTATTAAAATAGCATGGATCACGAAGGATAGTGTACGTTGAGGCACTGTCCATTAGGCACTCATACTTCATCTATATATAAGCAAAATAAAAGTTTATTTAAGTAAATGAAAAACTGACATTTAAACAAAAGTGCTTTCAAATCAAACTACAGATGAAGCTACAGAAATATAAATGCATAGATATAAGGTAGGGCTCTATCGAGCAGGTCGTCATTTTCGAAATCTTTTGTAGTGAACTTGGTGAGCGGTTGAACTGCCCCCAAGTTTGTTTCAGGCTGAGACTTCTGGCTTGCCTGATACAGATCCTGGAGGTATCGAGGAGTGCAGTAATTTCTGGACCAATGTCCAGTCATGCCACATTTATGGCATTTATCCTCCCAGTTCTTCTTAGGAATTGACACTGGATCAGTGTTCTCACGCTTCCATGTGAAGTTTCTCTTCCCTTTGTTGTTGTTGTTGGTCTAGGGAGGTGCTCCTCTTGCTGGCTTTATTACAGCTTTCCCTTTGTTATTTCTAACCTTCTTCTTGTTTTTCCACTTCTGGGGAGAAACATGCTGGGCTTCAGGGATAGGGGCAGTACCAGCAGTGCGCAAATTATGAGTGACAAGCAGTAAATCTCTATTCTACTCTATCCCAAGAAGGTAAGAGATCAGATCAGAGAACTTCGTGAAGTTGCGTTTACGATACTGTTGCATGAGGATTGCATCTTTCTCGTGAAACGAGGTAAATGTCTTTTCCAACATGCGATGCTCAGTTACTTCTTCACTGCACAACTTCAGGCGTGAGGTGATATTATGAAGTGCAGAGTTATACTCAGTAACGGACTTATAGTCCTGAAGTCTGAGGTTTTCCCACTCATAACGGGCACGTGGTAATACTACATCAATTTGATGTTTATAACGTGCCTCCAGTGCTTGCCACAACTCCAAAGGGTCTTCTACCGTTAAGTATTCGGCCTTTAAAGTCCGATCTATGTGTCTCCTGATATAGATAATGGCTTTTGCCTTATCTATGTCGGAGACAACTGTAGGAGAACGGCTAAATGGTTGTGCCGCTTCAGGGGCACTGCTAGCAGATGTCTCGACCACTGTAGGGGCCAGAATCGAGTGGAGAAGTGCCATCGAACGCAAGTGGAACTTCAGGTCCACTCGCCAGCTAAGATAGTTCTTTCCCGTTGCATCAAGAACCTCGAAATCGACGCTTGCCAATTTTGCCATTTTAATCTATGCAATTTAAATAAGCATGTATTAATAATTAAACGTCATGCTTAAAAGAAATAAAATAAGAAAAAATGCGGGGATCGGCCAGATACCCAAAACATAAAATGTCCAAAGTCCATATTACAGTCCATAAAGAAGAAAAAGAAAAATACAATTTGGAAACCCTATTTGGGTCCCAGATATAAGCAATCTCCTCCATCTTCATAGGTAGTAACACCGGTCTTTGGCATTATACATAAATTCCTTACTACAAATTTCTCTCAGAAAATAAAAAGAAATTATAAAAAGAAGGAATATAATAAAAAGGGTATCTAAAAATTGGTCGATCCCTAAAAACGCATTTTGAATTATTTAAACATCCACGCAGTTATATATGCAATAAGCAAATAATAATAGCGCAATATCATAGACATTACAAAAATTATCAAGCCCAAATATTGGATAAAATAGTTTATTTAAGTTAAAAGGATTAGTTGGACCACGGGAAAACGTCATTCATCTTTAGGTTAGGTAACTAAAGACAGAGCGGTCTCAGGATCCGTTTAACCAATTTAACTTAAATAAATGTTTTATCTAATGCTTAAGAGATTTAACAATTGAAAAGTAGCAGATAAAATAACATAATCCGCAAGTCCTGTGTGCTAAAGGTGGGCAGCAGGCCCGATAGCAAAATAATAATCATATTAATTTTCAAGGTGATTAACTGGGCTTCTGGCCCAAATAAACAAACAAAATAAATTATTATTCTGATTTGGGCTGCAGGCCCATAAGCAAAATAATACTCATTTTAATTTTCAATGTTATGAACTGGGCTTCAGGCCCAATAAACAGCCCAAATAATATATAATGCGGTTTGGGCTGCAGGCCCATGGGCTGTAATGTTAATTTAAAATGTCCAAAAAGGAGTAAATGTCCTTTAAAAATACACAAGCCCTAAAAACCAATTCTAGGGGATTAATAAAGGAATTTAAAAAGACCCCAACCCCTCATCAAACAAGTTTTAGGTCTATCGGCAGCCGGAAAGGGCCCCTCCCTCGTCCGAGGGGGGGAGGGAGGCGACGGCCAGTACAGAGCCCCCCCGTCCGAGGGGGGGCATTAGATAGAGAGCCCTCCATGTCCGGGGGGCGGTGCAAAGAGAGCCCCCCCACCCCGACGGGGGGCGGCGGACAGAGCCCCCCCGGTCGGGGGGGCACAGAGAGCCCCCCTGGATGGGGGGGTGGGGCAGTTAGAGCCCCCCGTCGAGGGGGGCGATCGGACAGAGAGCCCCCCCTTTGGGGGGGAGCTGAAGTGTTTTCTTGGTTTTTTTAATTTGATATTAATCAGAATACTGCAGATTTATACAAGAAAATAGAAAAGCTGTGTAAAATCATAGCAAACAATATTTTGTAATTATCTACGGGATCGAAAAAGTTTACCTCTAGATCAAAGATCTAGGGACGATCGTAATATAGGAAAAAATCCGTAGATTGAAATCCCCGCTCCTGATATGCCTAAAAGATTTCCGAAACGGTTCGCCGCAAGCCGGATCGCTGCAACAATAGATTCCTTCGCGCGTAAGAGGTTAATTTTAAGGGGATACTGGAGAAAAAGCTTAAAAGATGAGAGCTTCGGTGCTGATAATATGTTATAATTTTGAGAAGAAAGAGTAACCATGTCCATGAGCCATGGTCCTATATTTATTTATCTCATATAGGATATGAAGAGGCATGGACACCAAAGGTCCCCATTACTCCAATAAGTGGGGAGTAATGGAGGGATAAAGTGGTGGGGAGGCCAAAGGCCTCCCTCACTTACAACCGAAGGATAATTATAAAAGGGAAGGAATTTTTGGAAGGAGAATTTATAAAAGGAAAATTATAAAAGGAAAATTATAAAAGGGATGGAATTTTTTTAGAAGGGAATTTTTTAACGGGAATTGTAAAAAGAATAAAGAAAAAGATTAGATAGGAATTGTTTTTGTATTTTTTCATATGTATACATGTACGTGCGTACATGCACGTAGTACGGACTTTATAACTTCAGTTATTAATGAATAAAATATGGGTGCGTGCATGTGGTGTTTGTAGGTAGACGTCCCGGGAAGACATCGACTCCCGGACACGGCACGAGACTCGCCCAAGGAACCAGACTACAATCGGTCACGACCTCAGGCAAGTAAAAAACTATATATTTGTGTTTGTTATATGCAAGTAAATACCATATATATGTGTTTGTTGTACCCAATGTTGTATGAATTATTGTACACGGTGTTGGGTGTACGAAAGGATGTGCCTATAAGGCTATACAGATATGGATACGATTAATGTGATACGACACGGGTTATGGGGTACTCTTGAGCTACGAAGTGTGCATGAGTGACAGGGTCCACCCTTATTTGGTAAGCCGTACCATCACCCTATAGGGGATGGTAGATAGATATTCCACGGGTTGCTCCGTGGGATGGGTGCACTTATGGTTACACATCGTCCGAGGGCAGCCGGAAAGGGCCCCTCCCTCGTCCGAGGGGCGAAGGCAGTAGCCAGAACAGAGCCCCCCCCCCCCCCCGTCCGAGGGGGGCATTGGACAGAGAGCCCTCCCTATCCGGGGGGCAGTGCAAAGAGAGCCCCCTCGACGGGGGGCGGCAGACAGAGCCCCCCTGTCGGGGGGCGGCGCAGAGAGCCCCCTGGATGGTGGGGGGGCAGTCAGAGCCCCCCCCCCTCGTCCGGGGGGGTGGCGCAGAGCCCCCCCCCCCCGTCGAGGGGGGGGGGTGGACAGAGCCCCCCCCCCCCTCGTCGAGGGGGGTGATCGGACAAAGAGCCCCGCTTCGGGGGGGAGCTGAAGGGGTTTCTAGGTTTTTTTAATTTGATATTAATCAGAATATTGCATATTTATACAAGCCTATAGAAAAGCTGTGTATAATCATAGCAAACAATATTTTGTAATTATCTACGGGATCGAAAAAGTTTACCTCTAGATCAAAGATCTAGGGACGATCGTAATATAGGAAAAAAAATCCGTAGGTCGAAATCCCCGCTCCTGATACACCTAAAAGATTGCCGAAACGGATCGCCGCAAGCCGGATCACCGCAACAATAGATTCCTTCACGCGTAGGAGATTAATTTTGAGGGGATACTGGAAAAAAAGCTTAAAAGATGAGAGCTTCGGTGCTGATAACGTGTTATAATTTTGAGAAGAAAGAGTAACCATGGCCATGAGCCATGGTCCTATATTTATTTATCTCATATGGGATATGAAGAGGCATGGACACCAAAGGTCCCCATTAGTCCAATAAGTGGGGAGTAATGGAGGGATAAAGTGGTGGGGAGGCCAAAGGCTTCCCTCACTTACAACAAAAGGATAATTATAAAAGGGAAGGAATTTTTGGAAGGAGAATTTATAAAAGGAAAATTATAAAAGGGAAGGAATTTTTTTAGAAGGGAATTTTTAAAAGGGAATTGTAAAGAGAATAAAGAAAAAGATTAGATAGGAATTGTTTTTGTATTTTTTCATATGTATACATGTACGTGCGTACATGCATGTAGTACGGACTTTGTAACTTCAATTATTAATGAATAAAATATGGGTGCGTGCTTGTGGTGTTTGTAGGTAGACGTCCCGGGAAGACATCGACTCCCAGACACGGCACGAGACTCGCCCAAGGAACCAAACTACAATCGGTCATGACCTCAGGCAAGTAAAAAACTATATATGTGTGTTTGTTATATGCAAGTAAATACCATATATATATGTGTTTGTTGTACCCAATGTTGTATAAATTGTTGTACACGGTGTTGGGTGTACGAAAGGATGTGCCTATAAGGCTATACGGATATGAATACGGTTAATGTGATACGACACGGGTTATGGGGTAGTCTTGAGCTACGAAGTGTTCAGGAGTGACCGGGTCCACCCTTATTTGGTAAGCCGTACCATCACCCTACAGGGGATGGTAGGTAGATATTTCACGGGTTGCTCCATGCGATGGGTGCACTTATGGTTACACATCGTGCACTCGAGCTAAGGTTGATGCACTAGTTCGGTTGTTAACTATGTTTTCATTGTTCTGTCACGATTACTGATTTGATACCACTGTTCTACTGACTAAGTCGAGACTACTTGAACGTGGCAGAGCGGTATAATAATAAGCAGTCTTAAATTACTATTGGATCAGTGTCTAGAAAGGAATGGGAAGGGGGTTGGTCAACCAAAAGACTCGTCATGCGGCCTTAGAAGTGACATGTGCTTTCAAGCCCTGACTGATTGGCTGGTTTGGGAGTTAAGCTTGACTTCTTATTATTAGGCCAGCCTACACTATTAGATAGTCAAGCGACGTTGTTTCCTCTTGCTCACACATTACTTGTTGTCTTTACCTTCTATTGGTTTCTACTTGTCGCTTAGCGCTGACATGTATTTCATTGTTTTCTTTGAAATGCAAGTCAGACTATGAGCCATCGGAGTACGTGGAGTACTACACTGAGGATGATCCCATGGACCAGGGATCAAAGGACGTTACTGAGCCCACACCTGCTGAGAAGTAGGAATTTTCAAATCGACCACAACATCAGATTTCCTTCACCGTCGGTGTACTTTTCTTACCGTCAGTGTGCTTTTCCTACCGCCAGTATGCTACTCACTTTCGATTGTTGTACTTTACTTTCTGTCGAGTCGTTGTAGCCGTGCTTATGGCCCAGCCCTGTACTACTATTCATCGATTGGATAATAAAGATGTTGTGTGTTGTTTCTTTGAGTTTGCATGACAAGAATATGCCTTCGATGGAATTACTACAGATGCTTATTGTGCCTCAAGCAAGGAAGAAAGGAAAAAAATTTCCTCCTTGTTTAATGCACATGCAGACCTTCGTCGCATCCTCGCTTCCGGGTATTATGGGAAGCCGGGTATGACAGGTTTCTGTGGTGGCCCATGCAAGTCTTGCAAATACTCAGAGCAATATATGCATCTTTACGATCCTAAGCTGACTGAGTACATATTGACTCAGGTTTATTGTTTTGCAGCATGGCAGGAAGACCAAACACCCGCAATGGAAATGGCACCAATGGAAACAATGCCAATGTAAATGGTGCCACTGAGATATCTGCAGTCATGGGAGTGATAAGAGAAATGTTGGAAATACAACACCAGATGCTCCAGCAAGGACCACCAACACCACCACAACCCACTGAACCCGGGGTTAAGCAATTCCAGGAGCTTCGTCCGAAGACTTTCTCTGGAAAGGAAGGGCCACTAGAAGCTGAAGAATGGGCCCTAGCCACTGAAGACAAATTGAGCGCTGCTCGCATCTCTTAAGTAGGATGGTTTGAAGTTGCAAAACTGCAACTGACTGACAATGCTCGAAGCTGGTGGGATCATGAAGAACGATGTCTGGTTACGCATATCTCTTGGTGCATGTTCCGAGAAAGGTTCAACGCCCAATATTTTCCTCCATCAGCCAAGAGGGAACTCCAACAGCGCTTTGCCAATCTGAAACAAGGCAATAAGACTGTTGATGAGTATGAGGCAGAGTTCTTAATGCTCAGTCGTTTCGCTCCGCACATGGTCAAAAATCCAGAAGACTGCCTATCAGTTTCGTCAAGGCCTAAACCCTCGTGTTCAAGCTCGATGACTTCAGTGAAGCTGACTACCCTTGAGGATATTCTAGAAGCTGTACGGAATTATGAAACCGTTGCACGACTTGACAAGGGATTTCAAGTTAATACAGGCAAACGCCCAATGGAGCCTGCCAGGAACAACTTCCGTCCGACTCAGACCACAAATTTCAAGAAGCCAGCAGCTCCAGCCAATGCCAAGTCCACTATGGTGTGCCACTACTGCAACCGTGTTGTACATATTAAGAATGACTGTCGTGTGTTCTTGAACCTGTGCATAGTATGCGGGGCATCCGACCATCTTGCCAAGGCTACCCTCGTCACACTATCAAACCAGCCAACCCTGTGATGGATTCAGGATCAGCTCAGCAAAAGGAACCCTTGCTCCTCAGCAACAAGTTTTCAGAATGCCAAGCCGAATCCACGACGGCGTCAGGCATTTACTATGACTGCTGCTGAAGCCGAGACCACTGATCAAGTGATCTCAGGTAATCTCTAGACCACAGTTTCATACAGCATTCTATATCATATGCTTAATTGGTAAGTATCTCTTGCTTAGGTGTTTCCTACCTTGACCTAGGGACTATCTTAGTATATGTATCTTTGGCTCTAGTCTTGTGTGATTCAGGAGCTTCACATAGCTTCTTGTCGCAAAGGTTTGCGACAGATCATTCTATTACTATCCGTGTCTTCCTAAATGTTGGAATGTCAACACTGGAAATGGCATAGTAAAGGTCTCTGCCAGATGCAAGTCAAGCCCACTAGTGATCTGTGGACATGAACTGTTTGCTGATTTCATGATCATCAGCATAGCCAATTTTGATGCGATACTCGGCATGGATTGGTTAGGAACTTTCTACGCTAACATCGACTGTCACCAGAAGAGTGTAGTGTTTAAAATTCCTTAACATCATGTGTTCGAATTCATGAATGGAAGTCGTTCAATTGGTCCTATCAAGTTTCAGGCCAAGCCGAATGAAGCAATAGTCGCATCAATACAGGTTGAGCCTGAGAAACCTTTAGTAGTTCGAGACTTCAAAGACGTAATCACTGGAGATATTTTGGGATTACCACCAGACCAAGATCTCGAATTCACTATTCACCTCATGCCAAATACTCAACCTATCTCCAAGGCTCTTTACCGCATGGCTCCTGCTGAATTGGAAGAACTTCGGAGTCAGCTCGACGACCTGTTGCAGAAAGGATTGATACATTTCAGTGTGTCTCCTTAGGTGCGCCTGTCTTATTGGTCAAGAAGAAGTATGGATCGAGAAGAATGTGCGTGGACTATCGATAACTGAACAAGGTGACTGTAAAGAATAAATATCTGTTGCCTCGCATCGATGATATTTATGATCAACTCGGTGGATCCCGGGTCTTCTCCAAACTGGATCTCAGAAGTGGTTATCATCAAGTGAAGGTCAGGAATGAAGATATTCATAAGACAGCTTTTCGGACCAAGTATGGACACTACGAATTCGTAGTCATGCCTTTTGGTATGACTAACGTCCCAGCAGTATTCATGAATCTCATGAACCTTATATTCTATGAGTTCTTGGATAAATTCGTAGGTATCTTCGTCGATGACATCCTTGTCTACTCGAAGAGTGAGGAAGATCATGCCAAGCATCTGCAGATAGTTTTGGAGACTCTGCGTCGTCATCAGCTCTATGTCAAGTACAGCAAGTGTGAATTCTGGCTGGATCGAGTCGCCTTTCTTGGACATATAGTTTCGGGAGATGGTATTTCCGTTGATCCTGAGAAAGTCGCATCTGTTAGAAACTGGACAACACCTCAGTCAGTTTCGGAGATCCGCATCTTTCTAGGATTAGCTGGTTATTATCGCCGATTCATCAAGGACTTCTCAAAGATTGCTGAGACGATGACTCGACTGACTAGGAAGGATGTTAAGTTTGTTTGGTCTGAAGCTTGTGAGCAAGCATTCATAGGATTGAAGATAAAACTGACAACCGCACCGGTTCTAACTATTTCGGATAGAACTGGAGGGTTCGAAGTTTACTGTGATGCATCTGGAAAAGGTCTTGGAAGTGTGATACATCAACATGGTCACGTGGTTGCATATGCTTCTCGGCAACTGAAGAATCATGAGAAGAATTGTCCAACACACGACTTAGAGTTGGCAGCCGTCATCTTTGCTCTGAAGATTTGGAGACATTTTATGTTGGGAAAGCAAGTGAAGATATTCACTGACCACAAGAGCTTGAAGTATATTTTCACACAGAAGGAGATCAACATGAGACAACAAAGATGGTTAGAACTCATGGCTGATTATGACATCGACCTCCAGTATCATCCTGGAAAGGTGAATGTTGTGCCTGATACATTGAATCGACTACCAACAGTCCTGACTCTGACGACTCAAAGGAGACTTCAACAAGACTTGAGATGGGAATCGAAGTCATCTTGCCAGGAGTTACATCACCATTGATGAACATGCAAATCCAATCTCCCATCATCGATCGGATCAAAGCTGGTCAATCTGGAGATGCAAAGCTACAAAGGATCAAGGCGCAAGTTGAAGCTGATCTAAGGACAGAATTCCTTATTCATGAAGATGGACTTTAAGGTATGGAAGTTGCATCTGCGTACCTTCAGGAGAGATCAGGGAAGAGCTGCTGAATGAAGCACACATCTCTCCTTACTCCATACATCCAGGTGGTACCAAGATGTACAAAGATCTGTGACTGAACTTCTGGTGGATTGGAATGAAGAGAAGCGTGGCCCGAAGCGTCAACAAATGCCTCGTATGTCAGCAAGTGAAGGCTGAACATTATCGAGCCGTCGAATTGCTTCAATCTTTGCCTATTCCAGAGTGGAAATGGCAACACATCACTATGGACTTCGTGACTAGACTACCTCGGATCTCAAAACAAAATGATGCCATCTGGGTGATCATTGATCGATTAACCAAGTCGGCATATTTCATACTATTCCGATTAGGACAATCCATGGAAATACTCGCGAAGAAGTATATGGAGGTAATGATATATCTCATACCTTTAAACTCCTTGTAGTATATATAGTAATATCTGATTATCATGCAGGAAATTATGAGGCTACATGGAGTTCCAGTGAGCATCGTCTCCGACCGAGTCACGAGGTTCACCTCACATTTTTGGAAGAGCCTACTATCGAATCTGGGTACACATCTCAAATTCAGCACTGCGTATCACCTGCAGACTGATGGCCAATCGGAGCGTACCATCCAGATTCTTGAAGATATGCTGAGAGCATGCATGCTGGATTTCAAAGGATCATGGGAAGATCACCTGCACTTGGTAGAGTTTGCTTACAATAATAGCTACCAAGCCAGCATCGGCATGGCCCCTTTTGCGACCCTCTATGGAAGAAAATGTCAATCTCCATTAAGTTGGGATGACATTGGCGATCGAGAACTTTTAGGTCCAGAGATGATTGTGGAAGCTGTTGATGTGGTGCGTGCTATCAGAGACAAGCTGAGAATCGCACAAGATCTCTACAAGCACTGGGCTGACGCCAAGCGTCGACATTTGGAATTCCAACCTGGAGACCACATTTTTCTAAAGATATCACCAAACAGAGGAGTGATACGCTTTGGAAAACGAGGAAAGCTCAGTCCGAGATTCATCGGACCGTTTGATGTGCTAGAGCGAGTTGGAGAAGTAGCTTATCGTCTGGCCATGCCACCATCATTGGAGGGACTTCATGATGTTTTTCATATCTCCCAGCTGTGTCATTACATCAGCGACCCTAAGCATGTAGTTGACCACTCGGAGATTACAGTTCGTCCAGATCTCACCTATGAGCAGCAACCGGGGCAGATCATAGACAGTCGACAGAAGACTCTCAGGATCAAAGTTGTTGAACTAGTGAGAGTAATGTGGCATCATGATTCACCTGGTGAATCCACCTGGGAACGTGAAGAGGAAATGCGCGAGCGTTATCCTCATCTCTTTTCTTAAATTCCGAGGACGGAATTTCTATAAGGTGGGTAGGATGTGACGGCCTGTATCCGTCAAGATATATTTCCTAAGTATTTTCCATATTTTCATGTATTTAATGGATTTATATATATTATTGGAGTGGATTGTATTATTATATAATAAAATAATATTAAAATATTATTATTTATGGCTGATAAATAATGATATATGTGAACGTCGTCCAGATGACTTCAAATTTCGTCACCATGACTTTTGGGTCATAATAGACCATCGGTTCAAGTTTCGCGCGATTCCGAAGTCGTATCGACTAAGGACCCGCAGACCCGACACCGATGATCGAAACGACCTTTTTATTTTTCATAAATTGTCTATAGCTCAACCTGAGATACGGACCATGTATTCATGATCCTCGCGTCGTCAGGGACGTGCTCGTTTTTAAATAATTTTTCCGGGATGTTTAAAAAAAATACTATTTTTTAATAATATTATAATAATTAAATATTAATAAAAAATAAACACTAGAATTCAAAATGTTGGGGGATCATTTTTCTAAAACATATCTAATCATAATCTTTCCATTTAATGACCTTTTCACTAAATATCAATGAGTTAATTAAACAATTATTATTACTAACCTATAAATAAAACACCCCTTAACACTTCTTCCTCCTTAATCAACCCCTCTTCTCCGGTGAAACCCTGCCAAATCCGGCCACCTCCGGTGAGATTCCGGCCACCTCTGGTGAGCCTCTCTCTCCTCCTCCCTCCTCCTCCATTCTCCTTCATCAAAATCTCTCTCTATCTCTCTCTATCTCTATCTAAAAATCAACAAAAACCAAGCAAACCCCATCAAACCCATGGCCATCTCCGGCGAACTTTCCCATCTCCAGTGAACTTTACCCCCTCCGACACGACCTCCACCTCCTCTTGTTCCCCTCTCTACCACTACAACTCTCTCTCTCTCTCTCTTCATTGTTCTACATCAAGCAAACAACCAAAAAAGGGGACATTTTTTTCGGCCGGTGGCCGGCGGCCACCCCACCTCCCCCTCCTTGCTTTCCCCCTTGGCTCTCCCCTCTTCCACCATTGGTTCAACCTACAAAACAAAGAAGAAGAAGAAGCTGTTGAAAAAAAATTGTCAGGAGAATTTATAAAAGGAAAATTATAAAAGGGAAGGAATTTTTTTAGAAGGGAATTTTTTAAAGGGAATTGTAAAGAGAATAAAGAAAAAGATTAGATAGGAATTGTTTTTGTATTTTTCATATGTATACATGTACGTGCGTACATGCACATAATACGGACTTTGTAACTTCAATTATTAATGAATAAAATATGGGTGCGTGTGTGTGGTGTTTGTAGGTAGACGTCCCGGAAAGACATCGACTCCCGGACACGGCATGAGACTCGCCCAAGGAACCAGACTACAACCGGTCATGACCGCAGGCAAGTAAAAAACTATATATATGTGTTTGTTATATAAAAGTAAATACCATATATATGTGTTTGTTGTACCCAATGTTGTATAAATTTTTGTACACGTTGTTGGGTGTACAGAAGGATGGGCCTATAAGGCCATACAGATACGGATACGGTTAATGTGATACGACACAGGTTATGTGGTAGTCTTGAGCTACGAAGTGTGCAGGAGTGACCGGGTCCACCCTTACTTGATAAGCCGTACCATCACCCTGCAGAGAATGGTAGGTATATATTTCACGGGTTGCTCCGTGGGATGGGTGCACTTATGGTTACACATCGTACACTCGAGCTAAGGTTGATGCACTAGTTCGCTTGTTTGCTTTGTTTTCATTGTTCTGTCATGACTACTGATTTGATACCACTGTTTTACTTACTAAGTTGAGACTACTCGAATGTGGCAGAGAGATATAATAATAAGCAGTCTTAAATTACTACTGGATCAGTGTCTAGAAAGGAATGGAAAGGAGGTTGGTCAACTAAAGGACTCGTCCTGCGGTCTTAGAAGTGACATGTGCCTTCAAGCCCTGACTGACTGGCTGGTTTGGGAGTTAAACTAGGCATCAAATTATTAGGCCAGCCTACACTATCAGATAGTCAAGCAACGGTGTTTCCTCTTGCTCGCTCATTACTTGCTGTCTTTACCTTCGCTTGGTTTTTACTTGTCGCTTAGCGCTGACATGTATTTCATTACTTTCTATGAAATGCATGTCAGACTACGAGCCGTCGGAGTACGTGGAGTACTACACTGAGGATGATCCCGTGGACCAGGGATCAAAGGATGTTACTAAGCCCACATCTGCTGAGAAGTAGGATTTTCTGACTCGATCACAGCATCAGCTTTCCTTCACCGTCAGTGTACTTTTCTTACTGTCAGTGTGCTTTTCTTACCGCCAGTATACTATTCACGTTCGAGTGTTGTACATTACTTTCTGTCGAGTCGTTGTAGGCCGTGCTATAAGGCCCAGTCCTGTATTACTATTCATCGATTGGATAATAAAGATGTTGTGTGTTGTTCCTCTGAGTTTGCATGACAAGAACCTGCCTTCGATGGAATTACTACAGACGCTTATTGTGCATCAAACAAGGAAGAAAGAAAAAAATTTCCTCCTTGTTTTAATGCACATGCGGACCTTCGTCGCGTCCTCGCTCCCATGTATTATGGGAAGCGGGACGTGACAGTGTTTCTTTGAACTAATTCTCTTAGTGGAAATTAGATACTCTCGTTGTGATATTTACTCTCTTTGTGGAAGTTTGGTGTCCTAGTGTATGACTAGCCCTAATTCTCTGTATGGGAGTTAGTAATTTTCTGTGTGGGAGTTTGATCCTTGTGTAGGGCTGATTGGGTTCTTATGTTGGACAAAATCCTCTGTGTGAGGTATCTCTTAGTGGGATTGTATTCACTTCTCTTTGTGGGAATTATAGTGAATATTGTTGTGGTTGGACGTACCCAAGTTTGGAGAACCATGGTAATATCTTGTGTTTGCGTTTGGATTGATTGTGTTGATTAAAACCTCTTGCATTTATTATTCCGCATTTGCAAGTTAAATTTAAATTGCACAATTTATTTTCATTACTCTATTCACCTCCTAGAGTGTTTGCTGTTATTATTACAAGGTAGACGGTCCTTACAATTGGTATCAGAGCGAGGTTATAGCATACAACAACGATGGCATTCAATGATATATCTGCATCTCATAAAGAAGGTCTATCAACCGTACGACCCCCACTCTTCAACGGAACAAACTACCCAAGTTGACAGATCAAGATGATAATCTACTTGGAGGGTCAAGACCTATGGGACATCACCGAGTCGCCATTTGAGAAGCCACCTACACTTGTGGCTTCAAGGACAAAAGCAGAGAAGGACTTGATCAAATTCAATGCGAGGGCTATGCATGTATTCCATTGCGCCCTCACTTCAAATGAGTTTAACCGCATCTATATGTGCAAAACGGCCAACGAAATTTGGCATACATTGGAGATTTCTCATGAAGGAACTTCGAAGGTAAAGAAATCTAAACAATACGCATTTAGATATAAATATAAGTTGTTTAAAATGCAGGAAGGTGAAAACATCTCGAAGATGTTCACAAGGTTCACAAATATTGAGAACGCTTTTGGAAGGACTTGGAAAGGTGATTTTCCAAGAGGATCGAGTGGAGAAAGAAATTCCATCGAGAAGCCTCGAGTGAAAATGATGGAGAAGATGATGCTAGCGACGATGATTTCATCCCGCTTGCCAAGCAATTCAAGGCATTCCTCAAGGGTAAGCAAGGTAAAACTTTGTCAAAGTTTTCTTGCATCTCTAACAAGATTTCTACTTGTTACACTTGAAGTGGCAAAGGTCATCGCTCTATCGAATGTCCTTCCAAACCCTCTAAAGTTACTACAAAGGAAAAGGGAAGAAACATTGGAAAGGCAAGTCCAAATTCAAGAACCAAAAGAACGGACTTGTTGGGACATTCGATGACTCGGATGATGATTCATCAAGTGACGAAGAGGACGATAATAAGAGCAAGCCCGTGCTTCACGGCTTTGGAAGATCTTTCTTCATGATGTAGCATTGAAAAGGTGGAGTCTTGGCTCAAGTCCAATGAAGAAGTGTGCTTCATGGAAAAAGGGAAAAAGACTTCGTCAAGCTCTAGCGAGGATGAAAGCGATGCTGAAGTTGAGGAGGAGCCAAAGCTACCCTATAAGGAGCTCGAATACATATACAATGTGGCTTCCAATGCGACAAGTAAGTGCATCGACTCATATGCTAAATTGAAAGCAAAATTTAAAAATGCAATGAGTAGGGTGCATGCTTTAGAATCTTCTAGTGTAAATAATAATGATGTGCATATTTGTGATACTATTGTGAGAGACACACTTCTCTCTCAAGTTAAGGATTTGAGCATAATTAATGAAAAATTGGTAGCTCAAAACCTTTGGTTAGAATCACATTCAACAACTTACGTTGAAATGCAAAGAGGAATCCCAAAAGCTCATAAGCTTTGTACATGCTAGGTATTCACTCCACGGTTTTCTTAAAAAACAACATCCGGCAAACCATAGAGGAGATTTGGGATACACTCCAAAGGTGGTTACCAAACCCACCTCTAATTCTTCTTTTGGTGCAAATACAAGAAATATTGCACAAGCACCTAAGAAGAATCACCATGCTTTCTTGTATAAAAATAACACCAACAAGAAGCATGTAAATCACAAGGTGGTGAGGGAAAATGAAAATTCTTCATTTTTTTGCTAAGCAAAATCCTCACTTTATGCATGCCAAGAAATCTATTTCTACACCTAAGCATGCCACATCCATCGCTCCCTACAGCAGCAGAATTCGTAGCATGTTCATGGTGGCTGAGCAAGATGATTGAACCAGAATCGTTCTTCCTACGAACTGGGGAAAAATTGGGCGTGTTGGACCGAATTGAACAAATCAACTTTATCAGACTGACATGCTGGATTCACTTTTCTGTGAAGTAGGACATACACCATGTCGCATTACTCGGGTTCTCGCGGACTCTGCAACTGCTTGTTCACTTTTTGCACGAACAAATTCAACAAGAACTGTGAGAATTAGTGAAAACAATGGCTGAAAATATCATATAAAAGAGACACAGGGAAAAAGAGAAACTGTTACGAATAGGCTCTTTGAGACCTTTCGTATATCCATCCCTTCATATTCTACCCTGATATATTAATATATATGTGAGGCTAGGAACTGAAACCACCGCGTGCTCTTCTCGCAGGTGCCGATTTCTCGGCCGAAGCTAGGAAATCCTTAAGGCTTTGGATTCCCACTAGGTGTAGTGTGCAATAGAGAGATAGTTACATCAACTCATTAGTTAGGGATGTGATCACCTCGTGTGATTACATTAGGAAATCAAACTCCTCCTGGGTTTGGTTCCCTAATGTTTAGGTCTCTCACAAATATGCATATTATATGGGTATTGTGCTTAAATGTTTTTGTTTATCATACCCATTGTTTATGTGTGTTTCATAATTTTGCAAAATATTTTCAAATTAATTTTTCATGAAAACGGGGACCTTGGGGAATACATTGGCATCAATGCATTTGTTGCTCCATATGTATGTCAATGGGGGAGTTAATATATTGTATGTTTAAAATAGTTTAAAACATATTTTAACTCTTATTTTGGGTTGTTCTTGAGATCATTGTTTACAATTGGTTATTATTAGTCTTAAATTCAACACTTGGATATTGGCAACATGTTTCATGTTATATTTCCTTTTGGCAATGTCATGTGTATCAATGTGATTGATTTTTACATATATATGCTTTGATACACTTTATGCCCATAGCTCCAAAGTATTATTTACAATTCGTAAAGAGGATTATCTTTAAAGATATTTTATCCATTTCTTTACAATTGGTATTAGATCCTAGAAGTCAAAAATTTGACCATTTCTATGATCTAGGGTGAGCATGGGATAGTGATTGATAACCACTAAATTTTTATATTTGGTATCATACATCTATTTATCTCTTTCATATTGTCACATCTTTTATTAGAATATCAAGGAGATATATTTGATGTCCACCTTTTTGACAATGACAACGGGGGAGAGATATATGCATTATGTAAATCATGTTTATCATACATATGCATTTGGGGGAAGAGATATATCTATGTGTAGATATATACACACACACACATATGGAGAGATACGTGGGATTATGTAAACCATTCATGTGGAGCATGTTTTATACTTATTGCAATTGATTTATGTAATCCATGCCTATTATATGTCACCATTGTTTCTCATTATTTCATTTGGTATAATGAGTATTTACGATTGGTTTATCTCATTTTACTATTGGAGCATATAAGTAGGGGGAGCTCATTAGCATTATGCTTTATTCTCTTTATGTTACATAATGTGTATCATCATCAAAAAGGGGGAGATTGTTGAGTATTGGTGTTTCATACCAATGTTATTTTGATGATGATCACAACATTATGTTGTGTAATGGCCCTCGTGCCTATATACCTAGGGTATGCCTATTGATGTGTGCGCGCGTCGTAGTAGTACTCGTATACTGGTATATATTGAGATGTATATATAGTAATTGATGTAGTGTATATAGTAAGATAGTGATGGATGCTTATTGCGTGGCCATGGTTGGTTTAGGAGTGGTGATATTTTTATATGAATACTTATTGACTGCATATGTAAGGTGTATGTACATAATTGAAGTTGGTGTGTGCATATAGTAATCTGTTGTGTGCCCAGTAATTTACTGCGTGTATGGCTATATAATTGTATGAACCATGATTTGGATATATTATTGGATGCTAATGGATGTATATGAGGTGGTAATATGAAGAGTATTCTTGGATTTATTATGTATTGTGATATTTGAGATGGTGAGTGTGCATAGTAAAATGTACTTTCTCTATTATTTTTAATAAGAACTATTTTGAGGAAAAAATTATTTTAAGAAGAATATTTTATAGAGATTATTATTGTTGTTGTTGTTATTGGTATTAATGAATGGTATTAAAATCGTTGTTGTTGCTGGTATTATTATTGGTGTTATTATCGATGTTGATTATTATTATTGTTATTATTGATTGAGGCTTTAGGAAATTTTAATAGCTAGAGTAGGTTGGTTGGGCTTTGATTAATGGGTTGGGATTATTAGTAGATGAGAAGAGAGTTGTATTTAATTGGGAATGGCAAACTTGTAATAAAATACAATCTATGAGAGAAATATCTCCTTTAATTCATTTTAATGCCCTTCTACACTCTTCCTTTAATATCGTTTTGTCCTTATTCCCTTCTTCTTCCTCTCTCTCTCTCTCTCTCTCTCTCTCTCTCTCTCTCTCTCTCTCTCTCTCTCTCTCTCTCTCTCTCTCTCTCTCTGGTAAGGGGAGGGGGGCCGAAATTTTGTAGCAGCCAAAAAGAAAAAAAAGGAAAGAGAAAAAAGGAAAGAAAAAAGAAAGAGGATTAAGGGAAAAGAGAAAGGAAAGGAAAGAAGAAAAGGAAAGAAGGAGCCATCCAATTTTAATGAGGTAGGATCCTTTAATTTGTGCATGAAATGTTATTATTGATGTTATTGTCGATGTTGATTATTATTATTGTTATTATTGATTGAGGCTTTAGGAATTTTAATAGCTAGAGTAGGTTGGTTGGGCTTTGATTAATATGGGTTGGGATTATTAGTAGATGAGAAGAGAGTGATGGAAATTGAATTCCACCCCTAAGTAATTTTGATGATGAGCACACCAAATGAATGCTTAGTGTACTAACTACACTACACTTTAAGTATACAGATTTCGTGAAGCTCTACTAATACTCCAAGAAGCACGCATCAACGCTCCACGACAAAGACGAACATGGCTAAACTCAAGTAATGAAGCTCAAGCTCAAACAAAGCAAGAAGCTCAAAGAGAAGCTCATCTTCACTTCATCAAGTTGACTAAACTGCCGAAGACATGTTCTGAGTCTAGTGTGAGTGTGTCGTGTCTTTTAGGATATTTGTCAAAGCCATATCAAATAGACAACACACACACAAATGATTTCAAAACAAATGTTTTAACTATCTTCAAAAATGGTTTTTAAAGAGCTTTTCTAGTCACTTCAATTCTCGTAGTGAAACTCCACGCACCTTGGAGTTAACTACACTTTTTGACTAGAACAACAGGAAAAACTCCTCTGGGAGTCGACTACCAAAAGTAGGGAGTCGACTACTTCTCAGAGATGAAAATTTCCTAGACTCCTCTGGGAGTCGACTACCTATAGAGGGAGTCGACTACCTGCTGGAGATTTTTAGACGTTTTGAATTTGAATTTTAAAATCTTTTGAGCAATTTACTCCGAAATTTTTGGGACAAAAGTCAAACCAAATTTGAAATTCAAATCTCAGTTTTTCCCTATAAATAGAGCTTAATTCTTTTGTGAAAAATATAAGATTGAAAAATCAAAATTCGTAAAAGCTCTTCGTGAATCAAAGCTCTCTAATTTCTTCTCTCTAGCCAATTTTAATTTCAGTTTTTGATCTTGCAATATTTTCCAATTCTTTTGAAGATCATATTATTATTTTATTGGCTAAGTTATTTTTCAAAATCCTCTCTATTATTTCTTTTCAATTCTATTTGAAGGATTTTTTGAAAAAGCTCTAGATCACAAAGAACTTATCTCGTATCTTTGTGTGATCTAGACTATCATTCTATTAAGCCACTACACAAATTGTCTATCTTTTGATTGGCTATAGAATCGGGTGTATTTTCAATCTCTATCATTTATTGTAGAGTATTGAACAAATTTCTTATTGTGTTAATTGTTGGAACACTAGACAAGTCTAGTTGTTGCCAGTTGGAAAGTCCTCGGTTTGTGAGGCAAGGGTAAGCACTAGACAAGTCTAGGCGTTGTGTTCGGAAATCCTGGTCAAGGCTAGGTCGTTGGAAATCCTAACGAGTGAAGTTAGGTGCTTGTATTTGCCAAGGCAGATAGTGGAAATCTCGTACCGGATTGGTCGGGGACTGGACGTACCCGGGTTGCGGGGAACCAGGATAAAAATCCTTGTCTTTGCGCTTGCATTCTCTGTGTTTGATTATCTTTGCATTTATTCTATCTTCAGCAAATATCAATCCTATTTCTATACACTGAGATTTACATCTGTAATTTTATTTGCTCTAACATATACTCTGGGAGTCGACTACTGCTCATAAGGAGTCGACTACCTGCTGTGAATTTTTGTTGTACACTTTAAATTATATTGTTGATTAAGAACCAAGCGTAGATTGCTCTACTTGGTTTCTTAGGCAACATTAGAAGGTTTTGTTTTGTGTTGATTGATTAAAGAACGAAAAAGTTTTATCTTTATACAACACTATTCAACCCCCCCCTTCTAGTGTTGTTTGCCATCCACAGGATCCAACACTTGGTATCAGAGCGAGGCTACAAATAGTGATGGCGTCAACTTCTTTTCACTCCGAAGGACTGAACACTATGCGACCACCTCTATTCAACGGAACCAACTACGCCAGCTGGAAGATCCGAATGAAGATTCACCTAGAGTCATTGGACATTGAAGCATGGACTATCACCAAAGTCCCGTACATCGCACCCACCGACGTTGAGTTTGGAAAATGGTCCATCGATGATAAGAAGATAGCTAATCTCAATGCAAAAGCAATGAATGCCTTGTTTTGCGCTGTTACAGGAAATGAGTTCAATCGAGTCTCCCAATGTGAGACAGCACATCAAATTTGGCATACTCTTCAGGTAAGTCACGAAGGTACAGAAAAGGTAAAAGAATCTCGTATAAATGTATTACATTCAAAATTCGAAACTTTTAAAATGGAAGAAGGAGAGAGTATCACCGATGTGAATACTCGTTTTACTAACATTACAAATGAGCTTGCAGGACTAGGAAAGAAACTTTCCGAGTATGAACAGGTAATGAAGATACTAAGATCACTCCGACCTGAATGGAAGGGAAAGACCACGGCCATTCGAGAAGCTCACAATGTGAAGGATCTCACCATCGAAGAACTGATGGGAAATCTCATGGCATATGAGATCGAGCTTGAAGAAGACAAGAAGATCGAAGAAAAACCAAAGAAGAAAAATCTTGCATTCAAAGCTCAAGAAGAAGATTCCGATTACACGGACAAAGAAGATCACATCGCGTTCATCTCAAAGAAATTTAAAGAGTTCATCACAAGTAAGTATGGAAAACGATCTTTTAGACCCACTAACGGTATTATCTGTTTTGGTTGCAATAAACCAGGACATGTCAAGAGAAATTGTCCATTGGAAAGAAACAACCGTGATTCCAGAGATCGTGGGAAGAACAAAGAGAATAATGAAAGACGAAACAATACAAGAAGCAAGTTTAGACGACCAAAGAAAGAAGCCTATGCAGCCTTCGATCAGAGCGACGATTCCTCATCCGACGAATCCTCAGACGAAGATAATGATGAAAGAAGAGAGACAGCACACATGTGTTTCATGGCATCTACATCCTCCAAGGTAAGCTCGCATCATGATTTATCTAGCGACAATGAGTCATCGTCAAGCGATGATGAAGACTTGGACTATAGGGGAGCATATAAAGAGCTATGCAAAATGCATGAAAAGCTCATTAAAGAACATAGAAGAACACTTAGAATTGCTAAAAGAGAGACTAAAGAAAAAGAAGAAGTTATTAAAGAAAATAGTCTTCTTAAAGAGAAAAATGATCTTTTACAAAAGGATATTTTGCTAGTAAATGAAAAGGTTGAAAGTCTGAATAATCTTCTCGTAACCGTCAAAAATAAATACGACGCTACGATGAAAATTATTGAGAACTTCAATAAAGGAAAAGGGAAGCTAGATAATATAATAGATAATCAAAAATTGTCATCTAGCAAAACCGGACTTGGCTATGATTCTCATCATACCAAGAAACGGGTTAAGCACACTAGGATGCATCATACTAATGATAATGTTTTAAGCATCTGGGTACCAAAAAGGTTATCTGATCAGCAAAAAGAAAGGTACGCTACTAACTTTTTTCAACAGATTCATTTTAATAAAAATTATAAGTATATTGTTCATGAAGGAACTAAACCGTATTGGGTTTGGTTTCCTAAAGACTAACTCCTCGGACTCAAAACCAAAGAGTACCATAAAACGCTTATTTTTCAGGTGCTCTAAAAAGGGAGAAAAACAATGAAGAAAATTCAGGCAGTCAAAACGGCTGAATCGGAACAAATGCTTTCATTTATTTTTATAATTATTTAAATCAGTTGAAATAAGTTAAATTTGTTTGTATGATTGTGTTTTATTTCTTAAAATTTTTTTTAATTCAAACTGAACCAAACCTACTCCAGGAATAGAAATCGACTCAACCCAGCAGGGAGTCGACTACCTCAGGAGGAAGTCGACTACCAGTGCGTAAAATTTTGGGTTGCCTCTTTTTTGACTATCTTCTATTGGGTTCTATTTGAGTGAATGGGTCAAGATCCGTTAAGACAACTTACCCACTAAAGTCTAAAACCCATCCTAGCCACCCAAATCTAGATCTAATGGCTCCTATTTCTCCTCATCTCTTCACCTCTTCAAACAAAACCCCAAGAAAACCCTAGAGGTAGCCGACTACCTCCTTTTCCCCTCTCCTCTCTTGGGTTTTCATCTTGAGGCTTGGACTTTTTGAGCAATTTCTTTTTCATCTTCCTTCAAATTTACCCAAGGTAAAATTTTTTTTTTTTCATGAACTTTGTTATTTCATTTCTCTTGGTTATCTAGTAGTGTAAAAATATATTTTTTTGTTGTTTTACTCTATCTAGATGCCTTTCAAAGGAGCTTTTCCTAAGAAGAGAAAGATTGATACTGCTAATGTTGATTCTGAAAAAGAAATCATTCTACCCTATCTCTTCAAATCAACTACCTATGAACATTTTGTTAAAGTGTCTACGAAACCTATCTTGCATGAAAGATTTGTCAAACTCAATGATGTTATCAATTACGGTATTGACAGTCTGCTAGATTTCCAAAACTTAGCAAATTTGTTCTCCTCAGAAAATGTGTATATGTGTTACCCTAGGCTTGTTCATCTCTTTTATGCAAACATGGACTACGATCTCGTAAAAAGTCGTTTCATTACTAAGGTTCTAGATACCAAACTTGCAATAACTGTAAAATCCCTAGGTGAAGCCCTAGGAATCCCATACTCCGGTATGATCCTCGAGAAAATTGAGATGACTGACGAGAATATCCTAGAGAGAATGTATCTGCCTGGTAAACACTTTCAGACCAAACTTCCTTGTAGCCGTCTTTGCTATCCGGCGAGAATCTTAGCTAATATTCTGTCGTATAACATTACTCAAAAATCTGGAAGTCATGCTATCCTTTCTGAAAAACAAGCTAAATGCATCTATGCCATTCTTGGTAACATTCGTGTGAATTGGGCTAAAGTCATCATGGATTCCATCCTACTTTCAGCTTCATCTGACAGACCTTCCTCCACACTTTCTCATGGGCACTATCTGACCATTCTATTCATTAGCTTTAACGTGCCTTTGGATCATGAAACAACCATTCTAGAACCTGCTCGTGTCTTTGATGTTCATGCTCTTGGGAGAATGAATCTCCATCATGACCTTGATGAGAACGTCCCTGAAGAGCAAATCGCTACCGAAGGAGGATCATCATCCTCAAGGCGAGGTAAGAAGGTTGTAATTTCAGATTCTGATGAAGAAATTGAAGAAGAAGAAAAAGGAAGCGGCAAGGAAGAAGAAGAAATTCCTGCTTACATCCTTGAACTTCAGGAGATGCTCCTGAAAAGGATTGGAAAATTGAAGATCTCACAGGAGAAAGGATTTGAAGATCTCAATCAAAAGGTGGATGACCTCAAGGAAATCGTAGTGCAAAGCAAGAAGATGACTGAGGAGACGCTTGTTATGATCCTTGAAGAGATCAAGGAACTGAAAAAGAACAGCGGTCACCCTTAGTTTCATGCACTTCTATTTCAAAACAATGGTTCTCTTTTTCAAAAACAATGTTCTCTTAAACTATGGTTTGTAATAACTCTTATTGTGTGATGCTAGCTTCTATGAAGCTATCTGCTATGCTAAACTTAGTTGTTCTATGAACTAACATCTCCATTGCAGGCATATTATTCAACCCCCCTTCTACTGTTTTACTTTTTGTTGATGACAAGGGGGAGAAAAATTTATATAATGCAAAAATGTGAATATGTGAATTGTATTTCTAATAGCTTCGATGCAGGGGGAGAACCGCATCAAAGCAGGGGGAGTAAGTATACTTGAAAATATTATTCATATTCATGTATTTCTTCAAATTTTGCATTTGGGTGTCATCATCAAAAAGGGGGAGAGTGATGGAAATTGAATTCCACCCCTAAGTAATTTTGATGATGAGCACACCAAATGAATGCTTAGTGTACTAACTACACTACACTTTAAGTATACAGATTTCGTGAAGCTCTACTAATACTCCAAGAAGCACGCATCAACGCTCCACGACAAAGACGAACATGGCTAAACTCAAGTGATGAAGCTCAAGCTCAAACAAAGCAAGAAGCTCAAAGAGAAGCTCATCTTCACTTCATCAAGTTGACTAAACTGCCGAAGACATGTTCTAAGTCTAGTGTGAGTGTGTCGTGTCTTTTAGGATATTTGTCAAAGCCATATCAAATAGACAACACACACACAAATGATTTCAAAACAAATGTTTTAACTATCTTCAAAAATGGTTTTTAAAGAGCTTTTCTAGTCACTTCAATTCTCGTAGTGAAACTCCACGCACCTTGGAGTTAACTACACTTTTGACTAGAACAACAGGAAAAACTCCTCTGGGAGTCGACTACCAAAAGTAGGGAGTCGACTACTTCTCAGAGATGAAAATTTCCTAGACTCCTCTGGGAGTCGACTACCTATAGAGGGAGTCGACTACCTGCTGGAGATTTTCAGACGTTTTGAATTTGAATTTTAAAATCTTTTGAGCAATTTACTCCGAAATTTTTGGGACAAAAGTCAAACCAAATTTGAAATTCAAATCTCAGTTTTTCCCTATAAATAGAGCTTAATTCTTTTGTGAAAAATATAAGATTGAAAAATCAAAATTCGTAAAAGCTCTTCGTGAATCAAAGCTCTCTAATTTCTTCTCTCTAGCCAATTTTAATTTCAGTTTTTGATCTTGCAATATTTTCCAATTCTTTTGAAGATCATATTATTATTTTATTGGCTAAGTTATTTTTCAAAATCCTCTCTATTATTATTTTTTAATTCTATTTGAAGGATTTTTTGAAAAAGCTCTAGATCACAAAGAACTTATCTCGTATCTTTGTGTGATCTAGACTATCATTCTATTAAGCCACTACACAAATTGTCTATCTTTTGATTGGCTATAGAATCGGGTGTATTTTCAATCTCTATCATTTATTGTAGAGTATTGAACAAATTTCTTAGTGTGTTAATTGTTGGAACACTAGACAAGTCTAGTTGTTGCCAGTTGGAAAGTCCTCGTTTTGTGAGGCAAGGGTAAGCCCTAGACAAGTCTAGGCGTTGTGTTCGGAAATCCTGGTCAAGGCTAGGTCGTTGGAAATCCTAACGAGTGAAGTTAGGTGCTTGTATTTGCCAAGGCAGATAGTGGAAATCTCGTACCGGATTGGTCGGGGACTGGACGTACCCGGGTTGCGGGGAACCAGGATAAAAATCCTTGTCTTTGCGCTTGCATTCTCTGTGTTTGATTATCTTTGCATTTATTCTATCTTCAGCAAATATCAATCCTATTTCTATACACTGAGATTTACATCTGTAATTTTATTTGCTCTAACATATACTCTGGGAGTCGACTACTGCTCATAAGGAGTCGACTACCTGCTGTGAATTTTCGCTGTACACTTTAAATTATATTGTTGATTAAGAACCAAGCGTAGATCGCTCTACTTGGTTTCTTAGGCAACATTAGAAGGTTTTGTTTTGTGTTGATTGATTAAAGAACGAAAAAGTTTTATCTTTATACAACACTATTCAACCCCCCCTTCTAGTGTTGTTTGCCATCCACATGATCCAACAGAGAGTTGTATTTAATCGGGAATGGCAAACTTGTAATAAAATGCAATCTATGAGAGAAATATCTCCTTTAATTCATTTTTAATGCCCTTCTACACTCTTCCTTTAATATCTTTTTGTCCTCATTCCCTTCTCCTCTCTCTCTCTCTCTCTCTCTCTCTCTCTCTCTCTCTCTCTCTCTCTCTCTCTCTGGTAAGGGGAGGGGCCGAAATTTTGTAGCAGCCAAAAAGAAAAAAAAGGAAAGAGAAAAAAGGAAAGAAAAAAGAAAGAGGATTAAGGGAAAAGAGAAAGGAAAGGAAAGAAGAAAAGGAAAGAAGGAGCCATCCAATTTTAATGAGGTAGGATCCCTTAATTTGTGCATGAAATGTTAATTTAGGAATGTTGGTGGATTTGCTACACTAATTAGTTTAGAAAAGTTGACATTTTTAGTAAAGCTCAAGGTGAAAGCAACTCATTTTCTTAAGTAGGAATCTCCACTTGTGCATTTAATTTTAAATTGGGAATGATGTGTTGATTGTAGAAATAATTAATGAGAAAAATTATAGTTCCATTTGAAACCCTAATGCAAGATGGCATTTTATTTAACCACAATGTCACATATGTGCCAAAGGTGATATCTTTAATGGTATTGTTAAGTAAAGTTAGCAACTTGCTTTAGAAATATTGCACATTTGTTATAAAGGTGGAATCTTTCATATGTAACATGTCATTTTTGTGCCAAAGTTGTAATCTTTCATAGTTTCCTTCACTAAAGCTAGCCTTGTTATTACACCATGTAAATGACAAGTGGATTCTCACTAATTAGGACTCTATTGGAACCAAAGCCCAAGATTAGTTAACATACTAAATAGAATGCTGTTGATTTCATGCAAGTCCCATTAATTTTCATGAAGAATGTATCGTGTAGCGTGTGTTGGCTTTTCATTTAAATGCTTGCATTTGGGTTACTAGAATGGCCAAATTTTATATGTTGGTAGTTATTTAAGCTTGCAATTAAATTAAACTTAGTACCTTTAATGTTACATTCTTGCTGTATATTTGTTCGAGCTTGTATGTTCATGGAAAATATGTTGAATGAAGGATGGATATTGATGCTTCATGGGAAATATGTTCATGTTGCAAGGAATCTTTCATGTGGTTATGTGTATGTTTGGAGAATAGTGGTAGTTAACGGAGTATGGGTTATGTTTCATAATGGTGTGATATGGAGAATGTTTCAAGTTGTTACATAATGGAGAAAGATGGGAGTTGTATGTTGGAGGGTTCATGTGGGCGGATGATTGCTTTATGATACTTTCTAATTTTTTAAGTCCACAATATTGCATTGTGTTGCATGCTAAGAATGCATGTTGCTTGGTAATTCTATATACTAATGTTCATGTTGTTTAGTTTCTTAATGACAATAAAGCCCATGTTGCTTACGAATCTCTAATTTAATAATGATTTATGTCATGGGCTAGTCCTTCCATTTTAAAGCATGTCACTTCTTGTTGTCCCTTTTGTGTTCACTCTATTGGTGCATGCTATCCTCGTAGTTTCAATGTAGTTCGCATTTTTTGATATTGTAGTTCACATCTTTAACATTGTACGTTAGTTTGGTTGAATTAAACGTTATTAAATGACTAAGTCCTCTTAAATGAGGGTGATATGGGCTTGGGGGAACCAAAGTAGTAGGTGGACATGAGGGATGTACCGGATGTTGTGGTTTGCACTCCTGATGTAGCCCAAGAGGCAGGGAGTGTCGGATATAAGGATGATTGTGAAAAGGGCTCCTTTGTTAACAGCATTGCACACTTGGCTTAGTCCATAGCATGTCTGGGGGAGTTCCAGTCCCACCCCAACTGGGGGAGGGAGGCCCAGTCCCAAAAGGGTCTTACCTATGACCTAGGTTCCAAAACGCTAACTGATACTCTTATAAATTATATTTTTCGTTGTAATTAGGGTGATGGACTTGATTATAACTTAGATGTAATTTTCGCATTTGTATCTTTATTGGTTTTCTCTTGTACTTGTAGCACTTAATATCATATGTCATGCCTTACACCTTACTTATTGCACGGGCACCCACTTACTCACACCTGTGAAATTTCTCAATTCCTTCTTTGTCTGATGCATATGTGATTCTTTCCATACATTGTGTTATGGCGTGATAATGACAACATTCCCAAATTAATATTTACATGCACGAGTTGGGTTTCCTACGTGGACACGCTTTGACGTGCTCCAATTTGAGGTTTCAGGTTTATGGAGCTGGATGCAGGGTGATGGAGTTAGAGTTTGGGTTGAGGAGTTTGGGTTGTGAGTTTGGTAATAAGGGGAGAGGATGAGAGACTTGTTCTCTTGGGGTTTGTTTTGGGTAGAATGAGATATTGTTTATAATGGGTGCAATAGACATGTGTGATGAATAAAGATCAGAGTATCTCTTTAGTTTAGTTGTCTTGGGGTTGGTATAGTGTTATCTATGGTTCTCTCTGTGAGTTCTGTGCTGTGTTGTTGGTTTGTTCTTGGAAAGTTTACAGGTACTACCCCAGCAGTGCGCAGTGGCCTGCAGTTTTCTTTTGTATTTTTCTTCTCTATTCCTTCGTAACACTCGCTTCCTGGGTATCCGGGAGAGTGGGGCGTTACATTTTGGTGGCCCATGCATGTCACCGCACTGCGACTGTATAAGGGTAGTACATGTAGTGTTCCTAGGGAGTTTAGTCTTAAGCCGAGTAGGAGTCCAGCCTTAAGATAAGAGCTCTGACGTTAGAAGTCGAGGTGTAGAGTCCTTGAGGGTAGACGTGGATAGTCTGTTGTTTGTATATGTATGTATGGCTATGTGATTGCTTAGATATCCAAGCATTGTATGTCTATTGTTCGGTATGTCTGTGTGATACTTGTGTGTTTATCTGTAGCTGTACCTATACGTAGGTTATTATTCTAGATAATGGCATGAATATATGTCTGTACAATGGTATTTTGAAGTATATGTGTTAGTACTCTATTGATATTTTTAGGCATATGTGTTAGTATATGGTTGAACTATGGGATTTATGTATAATAGAGCTATTGTGTATAGTAAGATGTATGTAGTGTGTGTGTATACATAGTGTACGTAGATTCATGAGTGGATCTTTGTGTCCCACTCGTGTATGAGCGGGCGTGTGTATGTAGGGTATTCCATACACATGATATGTGTACGTACAGTTTGATGCATATACCTAAATGTATGATATGCATATTAGCATGTACGGGTGTATGCCCATGCACGAATAGATGTATACTTAATTATATGTATCTGTATACATAACGTGGATGCGTGTGCCTTATGAATAGTGTGGATACAATATTGTATTGTGTTGCATACCCCTACTTGGTGATATGTATATGTGTATGTTTGGATGTATCCTAGGACATGTACATGGTTGTATACCTATGGCTATGTATAAATGTTTATATGTGGTAGTGTATTAACCTTATGTGAAGTACATAGTTGTGTATGCTTGTGTGTACATATAGTATGTATATATAAGTCTTTGCATAGATATGAGTTAAGCGTGTAATAATATGAGCATGAGTGTGTATGTAAGTTTGTATACATATATGAGTACATATATGTGTGTGACTACTTAATATAAATGTATTATCTTTATGTGCATATGGGCCTTGTAATACATATTTAGGTGGTATGAGTATGTACGTACATGCCTCTCTAATTGTATTGTGATTTATGTATGTGTTCATTATAGACATAAGCGATAGTGTGGCTTGAGTGTCTACATGGATGTTTGAATATGTGCGTATTATTATTGTTGGGTGATGATGGATTATACTATTTGTATGTTCCTAGTGGGGATGACTTTATGTGTGTGTGACTGTGTATTTGTATGTGTACAGATGTCTTGTCTGTAGGGATAAGTATATATATACATACGTATATTGGTGGGAATATAAATAGTTGGTTAATTGCATTGAGTATGGTATATTAGTATGAATGTGATTGTGTTCTATATACAATATTGTGTGGTGAATGTATTGGGTGAATATTCATGTAGTAGTCTACCTATTGAGTTTACTACAGATATGTGTGGTGGCTATCTTTAGATTAATATGTACTTAATTACTATTTGTGTGTATATTTATGGTATTGGATGAATGGGGGTTGTGTTGCATGTGTGTGATGTGTCGCTATCTATGTGTATGCCTCCTTGTGTGTCACGCCCCGCTTCCCAAAAATGTGGAGGCGAGACGTGAGAAGGTCCGCACAAACGGGGAGCTGTGAAGCCACACGCCTGATAAGCGTCATGAAATCGTTATATATGCACGTCCTTGCAACACGATACGAAACAAAGATAATAATAAAGGAAAAGAGTCAAAAGACAATCTCAGAATATCCATCACATTAAATTCCAACATCACAGAAAAAGCCACCAGGCTAAAAGAGAAAAGAATCTAAGGGCCCAAACATGGCCAACAAAAGTACAAAGTACAAACAAAGGTGCCACGCACCGACAACTAACAGGAATCCTAAAACAAAAGGAAACTGTAAGATCCTAAGAAAGATCACCGGTATTCTCAAGCTCCTCTTCAACCAACAGAATCGGGCACGAACTCCTCGAACTAGTCGCCATCAATAACAAACTCAGGCTCGGCAACTAACATGCGACACCCCAAAGAGAAAGGGGCACATGTCAGCAAGTCTAAAAAGACATGGGCAAGGAAACTGAAAGGAAAGCAAACTAGCAGTTCAAAAAGCATGCATGATATGGAAATTTTAGTATGAGTGCACAAGTAAGACGTGGTGTAACAATAAGTGCAAGGGAACAATTATCATGGCATGACAGGAGTAGCCACGCTACTAACATTCTCAATCCTTTCACTAGTCACGTTTTCAAGTTATTGTAGATGTTTACGCCTTACAGTTGAACTGTTTGACGTTCACACTGAGTGGACGCTTAACACTAGTCACGCTTCAAGTTGTTTGTAGATGTTTACACCTTACAGTTGAACTGTTTGACGTTCACACTGAGTGGCCGCTTAACACTACCCCAGAACCCAGATTTTACGCCTTACCACTGCAGTTGCTGATCGGGCAGACTCCCAGTTGATTGGTCGCTTAACTCTTACCCCAATACCCACATGTGGACGAGCCAGGGTCCCTGCACACGAGCTCAGTAAATGAGCCAGGGTTGCCCCGCACAGGAGCTCGCATTCTAGTTCACGATTCATAAGTATTTGGCGTAGGGTGCACCTAGCCGAAAACAAGTAGATCGGGCATTGGCTATCAACCAACACATGGCCCGCTTCTGGAACACGAGCCAGGAAACACAAGTATTGTAGCGTGTGCTACGAATGCGACATTCAACATGGATGGCATGGCTTGCAGTAAGGCATACAAATAAGGAATTAAACATGGCAGTTTAATATGCATGAATAACAAGTTAAAAGGGTTGGATCTAGCTTCGTTGTCAAGCTAGATCAATTGAGGTGACGGATCTAGTTTCGTTGTCAAACTAGATCAATTGGCGTCTAGGCGGCTATCATTTCACCGTCTAGTCTCTTTTACGCTACAACAAGCAAATGGCCTAAAACATGGCCTAAACCGTAAGTGGCAAGTTTTACTTGCCTCACGCCAAGGAAGATGATCAACGAGGCACGCCACAAAAGTTATCTACGGAGAGGAAATCGCTGCCACTGAGAAACAATCATCAAACAACATCCAACCTAGTTTATTATTAGGGTTTCAATAAAATCACAAGGAGAGTTATGAGAAAACCAAAGGATCGAACCCTACCGTATAGAAGCGAAAGATCGATGCCGAGCAAGCACGGCAACGGAAGAACGATCCGGGGAAACCTAGGGTTCAAATCTGGAATGGGGAGAAAATCTGGAGAAATGGGGTTTTGGGGATTTTGGGGGTTTTCGGTGACCTAGAGGTGGTGGCCGTCCAAAATGGAGAGGGGGAAGGGCTCTTGATGAAGGAGGAAGGCTAGGGGAAGATGGAGAAGGATTTGGGGAAGAAGGAGGCTCAGGAGAAATGAATGAAGAAAAGAAAACGTTTGGGGGGTTTAAATAGGAAGAGCTGGCGGCTGCCCAGAAATTAGGGTTTCGACACTGATTAGTCGGTCAAAGAAGAGTTACTGACCGACTAGTTTAGCAACTAGTCGGTCGGTCGACCAACTGTGACCGACTAGAATCAAACAACGAAAGAAGGGGAAAATCTGGGAAGTGAATTAGTCGGTCTGTGAAGGCCCATCGACCGACTAGTTTGGAATCTAGTCGGTCGGCGAGTGTTCATGAACCGACTAACGAGGAACAGTAGCTTAGGTAAAATTAATCAAAGGAACTAGTCGGTCTGAGAGCAAGTTCTGACCGACTAGTTTCACATCTAGTCGGTCGGTGGTTGTTCTTAGACCGACTAAGAGTAAACAGTAACTCCTGTATAGTAGATTTAGAGAACTAGTCGGTTGGACAAGAGTTCCTGACCGACTAGATTGAATTCTAGTCGGTTGGTCCGCCTTCTCGAACTAACTAAGATGCACTAAAAGTGCCGATTCAAATCGCAGAGCTTCGAGAAGATTCCTATGGCTTCTAAGATCACTCTAACTCTAAGATATGAGCGATTTGAAGCTCGTCACGAATGACTTACTCCGAAATCGACAATCGAAGGAAGAAGCTAGAAAATCACGACGAAACGATCGAAAGTGAAAGCTACGGCGACGAAAACCACACATCCAAGGAGAAAATCCACCAAGCATATATTTTAATATAGATAATCCAATTACACGAAAACCAGTCGTTACATCCTACCCACCTTAGAATAAAGTCCGTCCTCGGACTTTCTAACATATCTAGTCGCCCTATTAACTATCCCAAAAAATTTCACGTCATACTTTAAACAAAAGGTAGTCATTACATGTGCTTATATATTTATATACGCACTAGATAGTCAACATTATTACTACTAACACGTTTTCATTCACGCACGTTATGCTCTTATACCTATCACAGTCATTTGTACTCATACATGTATTTCAATCATTTGTATACCTCCATTATATAGCTACTACTTACCTAGCACAAACAATAGTTCAGATTTTCACAAAAGATTTGTCTCACACTTAGCAAATACAACCATCGCTCTACGTGTAGATAGCTACATATGCAACAAGCAACCATGGGTATATTACTCCCTAATATTTCCTAGTATACATCCAATACCAAACACATCGACACATGTAGTCGCACCACGCCATTATTCAAACAAGTCTTACTATATCTAATACACATTCACCATTACTATAACTTCACAAATATAGTCATTCAAAGTGCATGTAAATATTTCACCATATCTTCACATCACATACGGCCCTATAACTATACTCACGACACGCCCAACATATCATAGTCACCAAAACTTATAACTAGGCACATACTTACCCGTGCATGGTGCACACCCATACACGCTAACATTTCATCCATGTATACCAATCATACAATTTCAAACTCAGCACATTGACACGCTTAGTTTAGCTAGCACACATACGTTCACACGGACAAGTCCTTAGTAAATATCTATACCACAAGACCAACACCTATAGCTACATACTGGTTAGTGACCCACAATCATGTGCGTAACACAACCGGAAACAAACAATCCAAACATTATACATACATCATCCATCACTATGCACCAACCACATACAAATACACCAACGTACATAGAGTATACCCACTCAAGCTTGAGTGAGACTCAAAATCATAGCAGAATAATTCCATATACATAACATAGCATCCATACATATGCCAATACTATCTAATGCATACACGTCTACCAACATAACCACATACATATCTAAATGTCAACACCCTTAATATCTAATCAGGTAATATCGCATATTTCAATCACTTCATATACCATGATATTATTACAAACATTAGCACACCTATAATTACATTATTCCCCCTAATAAGTACAGTCATCGTATAGTCACATACATGTATCATATATTCATAACATATCCATCCATCTATAATTGGCACACCAATACACTTACTTCATCCATTAGTTAAGATATGCAATAGCCGGGTATACCTCATGGCATACACGTACACAACATCCATAAAAGCAAGCAATACCAATCAAAATTATATTTCTACTACCACAGGTATATCATCTATATACTCACGCAGCAAGAACATAACTACTTATGTCTAAGCGCAATACGTAACTACGTACGAGCACACACTCACGCGTACAACACATAGGTCACATAATAGGCCTACCCACTTTAACTATACGTACACCTATATTATCACACCCATCATACATATAGTTTCACCAATCATATTATTTCAACCATCATAAGTATCTCCAACTACATACACTCTATTCAGACATTCCAATACAGAATCTTATATACATATACGCCCCTAGAGTGGTATAGCTATCCTCGCACATATCCATAAATATTAACACACTTACAATTTCATAACATCATGAATAACTCTGAGTATGTATATATCACACAATAGGCAAACATTATCATGCTATAGGGGGTACACTCTTCAAGCCTACATACTCAACTTGGGTACATGCGCTACGACAACATCACAAAAGTCTAAGGACCCACTACTAAACTGGCGCGACGTAAATAACAGCAAACACTAGTGGAATAACTAAGTAGAAGGAAGGAAACCAAGATTAGATGGCGCAACGAAACAAGATCGTAAAAATGGGTTCAGGTAGGGCGAGGACAAGGAGGTAAATAGATCAAGTGGAACGGAGATATAATTGTGGATGTTTAGGCGGGGAAGAAAGACGTAAACATTACTCTCATAAGTTTTCGGAAATGGTACGTGAATAGCGAAAGTCAAAAACACTAAAAGTATAAAACGGTCATATTTTGAAAAGTTGGAGTTCTCCTCCGCATAAACGATATTTGAAGATCGATAAAATAAGTTGTTCGAAATAAGTTTGAGTTGAATACACATAATAAGAGGAAATGATTTATTGGCTTAACGGAAATCATTATGAAAGGAAGTAAAGCGTTCATACGAACATTAAGGACGTAATTTTAGAAAATATTATACGGCAGTGATTTAACAATGTTGGCAAAAGTTTCGAAACGAAATTAAATTAACGAAAGAATTTTAAACTCGTGCTAAATACTTTCAAAGTCTTAAGCCAGGAAACAGCTTAAATAATCAATATTGAAACCACCTTTTAGTGTAACCAGGATTTGCCAAAAGAAATCGTTTTGCACAAAGCTCTTAACATACGGGCTACTGAGCCTAGCACGGATATATGAAAATATTCGTTTAGAAATTATTCTAAAAGCATGTATGGTGAACGGAAAACTTAGTAGTAGGTTTATCAAAATTCGTAATAAGCTTAAAAACCAAATTATGGAAGGTCTAGGTCGGAAAATGGTTACGAAAACGTAATTTTCCAAAAATTGTAACAGAGAAAATGTTGAATATATCTTTGGTTTGTTGAAAGCTAAAATCATGTGTGACTCGGAAGGTATATTAAGGGAGCGTGATGAATCATTTGAATGACATAAATACGAAAGGAAAAGCTTATAAATCGAATTGGGAAAAGTAGAAATACGCTCAGAACTAAATTGATATATGAAAAGGGATGAGATATTTAAATAGGTATGAAAGTAAAGGCTGGAAAAACATTATAAACAGTAACCAAATCTCGTCAAAACTTTTGAAATTCAAATAAATAAATAAATTTAAGTCAAAGAAGGGTATGAGGTATAAGTATACACATTTTAAAGTTCCGAACAAATGTAAACTTAGGAAAAAGAAAGTCGAAAGGATACCTTCAGAAAAGTCAAGATTTGCAACGGAGAGGTTCGAAAATAATTTACGGCAGTAGCTTAATACAATACTTCGGCAGAAATGGAATCCGATCAACTATAGTGTGAAAATTTAGGCCATGCTAAGTACTTACAAGTTTTAAAACTGAAGAGAAATTCCAAATAAATAACATTTAAAATACTTTTTAGAGGGACCCGGATTTGCCAAACAACTGATTTATACAAGACCTTAAAGTACGAGTACAATGAACCTAGTACTGATATATGAAAATAATTGAAGTTCTATTTATCTTGGAAGAGATTTTAAAGTGTGTATGCTATGCGATTAACATGGATCTCATAGTTAGAAAAATGGTATGTCGAATTTTTCAAAATAGTAATAGAGTCCTTAAACCGAAATGCGAAATTATAGATTAGAAAATGGTTACGAGATAGCAATTATAATTACAACCATTAGACTCCGAAATCTACAAGGAATTTGACTCAATCGAAAAGTGAGAAATTTAAGTATATACGTAGCGGGTTTAAAACAAAATTTAAACTTAGCGAAAACTTTAATAAGGGAAATCGAAAATAACTTTAAAAGAAATTAAGCCTTGCGAATGGGGACATTCGAAGGATCAACGATTATCGAAACGTGGTGGTCGTGGGAATCAAGGCAAGGGATTTGGTCGGATGATCAAAACATAAATACGCCTAGGTTATGACTTAGGAAAATCTACGGAAACTCCCACGGTCAACCAACTAAAGATTATGGAACTAAGCGGTAAGACTCCCTAAGGGCTAGACAGCGATGAAATGAGTTCAGCTTGGTCCGAAATCGATGAACCCAAGCAAGAGACCAAAGAATACTAGAAGTCTATCCTAGTCAAAGCTAGACAGGAACCACTAAGGTAACTCCTACGACGACCAAATCAACTCCTAGCAGGGAGTCTAACTAACAATCAGGGGCCTCTAACTAGCAAGCACGGACATCTAACTAAGTCTTCCTACCACCTAGTGACATAGGAAAACTACTAGACTCAAGGCTATAGACTTGGATGTTGCAATTTATTTAATGGACATTCCATAGTTATTATAGTTGTTCCGATAATTCGCAATTGCAAGACGGACCTGCATGGGCCACCAACAAAACCTGTCACGCCCCGCTTCCCAAAAATGTGGAGGCGAGACGTGAGAAGGTCTGCACAGACGGTGAGCTGTGATGCCACACGCCTGATAAGCGTCATGAAATCGTTATATCTGCAAGTCCTTGCAACGCGATACGAAACAAAGATAATAATAAAGGAAAAGAGACAAAAGACAATCTCAGATTATCCATCACATTAAATTCCAACATCACAGAAAAAGCCACCAGGATAAAAGAGAAAAGAATCTAAGGGCCAAAACATGGCCAACAAAAGTACAAAGTACAAACAAAGGTGCCACGCACCGACAACTAACAGGAATCCTAAAACAAAAGGAAACTGTAAGATCCTAAGAAAGATCACTGGTATTCTCAAGCTCCTCTTCAACCAACAGAATCGGGCACGAACTCCTCGAACTCGTCGCCCTCAACAACAAACTCAGGCTCGGCAACTAACATGCGACACCCCAAAGAGAAAGGGGCACATGTCAGCAAGTCTAAAAAGACTTGGGCAAGGAAACTGAAAGGAAAGCAAACTAGCAGTTCTAAAAGCATGCATGACATGGCAGTTTTAGTATGAGTGCACAAGTAAGACGTGGTGTAACAATAAGTGCAAGGGAACAATTATCATGGCATGACAGGCGTAGCCACGTTACTAACATTCTCAATCCTTTCACTAGTCACATTTTCAAGTTATTGTAGATGTTTACGCCTTACAGTTGAACTGTTTGACGTTCACACTGAGTGGACGCTTAACACTAGTCACGCTTCAAGTTGTTTGTAGATGTTTACGCCTTACAGTTGAACTGTTTGACGTTCACACTGAGTGGCCGCTTAACACTACCCCAGAACCCAGATTTTACGCCTTACCACTGCAGTTGCTGATCGGGCAGACTCCCAGTTGATTGGTCGCTTAACTCTTACCCCAATATCCACATGTAGACGAGCCAGGGTCCCTGCACACGAGCTCAGTAAATGAGCCAGGGTTGCCCCACACAGGAGCTCGCATTCTAGTTCACGATTCATAAGTATTTGGCGTAGGGTGCACCTAATCGAAAACAAGTAGATCGGGCATTGGCTATCAACCAACACATGGCCCGCTTCTGGAACACGAGCCAGGAAACACAAGTATTGTAGCGTGTGCTATGAATGCGACATTCAACATGGATGGCATGGCTTGCAGTATGGCGTACAAATAGGGAATTAAACATGGCAGTTTAATATGCATGAACAACAAGTTAAAAGGGTTGGATCTAGCTTCGTTGTCAAGCTAGATCAATTGAGGTGACGGATCTAGTTTCGTTGTCAAACTAGATCAATTGGCGTCTAGGCGGCTATCATTTCACCGTCTAGTCTCTTTTACGCTACAACAAGCAAATGGCCTAAAACATGGCCTAAACCCTAAGTGGCAAGTTTCACTTGCCTCACGCCAAGGAAGATGATCAACGAGGCACACCACAAAAGTTATCTACGGAGAGGAAATCACTGCCACGGAGAAACAATCATCAAACAACATCCAACCTAGTTTATTATTAGGGTTTCAATAAAATCACAAGGAGAGTTATGAGAAAACCAAAGGATCGAACCCTACCGTATAGAATCGAAAGATCGATGCCGAGCAAGCACGGCAACGGAAGAACGATCCGGGGAAACCTAGGGTTCAGATCTGGAATGGGGATAAAATCTGGAGAAATGGCGTTTTGGGGATTTTTGGGGGTTTTCCGGCGACCTAGAGGTGGTGGCCGGCCAAAATGGAGAGGGGGAAGGGCTCTTGATGAAGGAGGAAGGCTAGGGGAAGATGGAGAAGGATTTGGGGAAGAAGGAGGCTTAGGAGAAATGAATGAAGAAAAGAAAACGTTTGGGGGCTTTAAATAGGAAGAGCTGGCGGCTGCGTAGAAATTACGGTTTCGACACTGATTAGTCGGTCAAAGAAGAGTTACTGACCGACTAGTTTAGCAACTAGTCGGTCGGTCGACCAACTGTGACCGACTAGAATCAAACAACGAAAGAAGGGGAAAATCTGGGAAGTGAATTAGTCGGTCTGTGAAGGCCCGTCGACCGACTAGTTTGGAATCTAGTCGGTCGGTGAGTGTTCATGAACCGACTAACGAGGAACAGTAGCTTAGGTAAAATTAATCAAAGGAACTAGTCGGTCTGAGAGCAAGTTCTGACCGACTAGTTTCACATCTAGTCGGTCGGTGGTTGTTCTTAGACCGACTAAGAGTAAACAGTAACTCCTGTATAGTAGATTTAAAGAACTAGTCGGTTGGAGAAGAGTTCCTGACCGACTAGATTGAATTCTAGTCGGTTGGTCCGCCTTCTCGAACCAACTAAGATGCACTAAAAGTGCCGATTCGAATCGCGGAGCTTCGGGAAGATTCCTATGGCTTCTAAGATCACTCTAACTCTAAGATATGAGCGATTTGAAGCTCGTCACGAATGACTTACTCCGAAATCGACGATCGAAGGAAGAAGCTAGAAAATCACGACGAAACGATCGAAAGTGAAAGCTACGGCGACGAAAACCACACATCCAAGGAGAAAATCCACCAAGCATATATTTTAATATAGATAATCCAATTACACGAAAACCAGTCGTTACATCGTGTACATGGCATGGAAGTCTTGAGTCTTGATCTTGTTTTGTTGTATGGATCCATGGGAAAGAGTGACCATTGATGTCTAGGTCTGACATCCTTAAGTTGGCCCTTATCCAGGAAAGTTCGAGGACAGACTTGATTTTTTTGGTGGGTAGAATGTAATGGCCCTAGTGCCTATATACCTAGGGCATGCCTATTGATGTGTGAGTGAGTAGTAGTAGTACTCGTATACCGGTATATATTGAGCTGTGTATATAGTAATTGATGTAGTGTATATAGTAAGATAGTGATGGATGCTTATTGAGTGGCCATGGTTGGTTTAGGAGTGATGATATGTTTATATGAATACTTATTGACTGTGTATGTGAGGTGTATGTACATAGTTGAAATTGGTGTGTGCATATAGTAATCTGTTGTGTGTCCAGTAATTTACTACGTGTATGGCTATATAATTGTATGACCCATGATATGGATATATTATTGGATGCTAATGGATGTATATGAGGTGGTAATGTGAAGAGTATTCTTGGATTTATTACGTATTGTGACATTTGAGATGGTGGGTGTGCATAATAAAATGTACTTTCGCTATTATTTTTAATAAGAACTATTTGGAGGAAAAAATTACTTTATGAAGAATATTTTATAGAGATTATTATTGTTGTTGTTGTTGTTATTGGTATTAATGAATGGTATTAAAATCGTTGTTGTTGTTGGTATTATTATTGGTGTTATTGTCGATGTTGGTTATTATTATTATTGTTGTTCATTGGGGCTTTAGGAAATTTTAATAGCTAGAGTTGGTTGGTGGGGCTTTGATTAATGGGTTGGGATTATTAGTAGATGAGAAGAGAGTTGTATTTAATTGGGAATGGCAAACTTGTAATAAAATGCAAACTAAGAGAGAAATATCTCCTTTAATTCATTTTTCATGCCCTTCTACACTCTTCCTTTAATTTTTTTTGTCCCCCTCTCTCTCTCTCTTCTCTCTCCGTTGGTAAGGGGAGGGGGCTGAAATTTTGTAGCAGCCAAAAAGAAAAAAAGGAAAGAAAGAAAGAAAGAGGATTAAGGGAAAAGAGAAAGGAAATGAAAGAAGAAAAGGAAAGAAGGAGCCATCCAATTTTAATGAGGTAGGTCCCTTAATTTGTGCATGAAATGTTAATTTAGGAATGTTGGTGGATTTGCTACACTAATTAGTTAAGAAAAAGTTGACATTTTTAGTAAAGATAAAGGTGAAAGCAACTCATTTTCTTAAGTAGGAATCTCCACTTGTGCATTTGATTTTAAATTGGGAATGATGTGTTGATTGTAGAAATAATTAATGAGAAAAATTATAGTTCCATTTGAAACCCTAATGCAAGATGGCATTTTATTTAATCACAATGTCACATATGTGCCAAAGGTGATATCTTTAATGGTATTGTTAAGTAAAGTTAGCAACTTGCTTTAAAAAGATTGCACATTTGTTATAAAGGTGGAATCTTTCATATGTAACATGTCATTTTTGTGCCAAAGTTGTAATCTTTCATAGTTTCCTTCACTAAAGCTAGCCTTGTTATTACACCATGTAAATGACAAGTGGATTCTCAGTAATTAGGACTCTATTGAAACCAAAGCCCAAGATTAGTTAACATACTAAATAGAATGGTATTGATTTCATGCAAATCCTATTAATTTTCATGAAGAATGTATCGTGTAGCGTGTGTTGGCTTTTCATTTAAATGCTTGCATTTGGGTTACTAGAATGTCCAAATTTTATATGTTGGTAGTTATTTAAGCTTGCAATTAAATTAAAGTTAGTAGCTTTAATGTTACATTCTTGCTGTATATTTGTTCAAGCTTGTATGTTCATGGGAAATATGTTGAATGAAGGATGGCTATTGATGCTTCATAGGAAATATGTTCATGTTGCAAGGAATCTTTCATGTGGTTATGTGTATGTTTGGAGAATAGTGGTAGTTAACGGAGTATGGGTTATGTTTCATAACGGTGTGGTATGGAGAATGTTTCAAGTTGTTACATAATGGAGAAAGATGGGAGTTGTATGTTGGAGGGTTCATGTGGGTGGAGGATTGGTTTATCATACTTTCTAATTTTTTTAAGTCCACAATATTGCATTGTGTTGCATGCTAAGAATGCATGTTGCTTGGTAATTCTATATACTAATGTTCATGTTGTTTAGTTTCTTAATGACAATAAAGCCCATATTGCTTACGAATCTCTAATTTGATAATGATTTATGTCATGGGCTAGCCCTTCCATTTTAAAGCATGTCACTTCTTGTTGTCCCTTTTGTGTTCACTCTATTGGTGCATGATATCCTCGTAGTTTCAATGTAGTTTGCATTTTTTGATATGGTAGTTCACATCTTTAACATTGTACGTTAGTTTGGTTGAATTAAATGTTATTAAATGACTAAGTTCTCTTAAATGAGGGTGACATGGGGTTGGGGGAACCGAAGAAGTACGTGGACATGAGGGATGGACCGGTTGTTGTGGTTTGCACTCCTGACGTAGCCCAAGTGGTGGGGAGTGGTGGATATAAGAAGGATTGTGGAAAGGGCTCCATTGTTAATAGCATTGAACGCTTGGTTTAGTCCATAGCATGTCTGGGGGAGTTCCAGTCCCACCCCAGCTGGGGGAGGGAGGCACAGTCCCAAAAGAGTCCTACCTACTACCTAGGTTCTAAAACGCTAACTGATACTCTTATAAATTATATTTTTCGTTGTAATTAGGGTGATGGACTTAATTATAACTTAGATGTAATTTTTCGCATTTGTATCTTTATTGGTTTTCTCTTGTACTTGTAGCACTTAATATCATAAGTCATGTGTTACACCTTACTTGTTGCACGCGCACCCCCTTACTCACACCTGTGAAATTTCTCACTTCCTTATTTGTCTGATGCATATGTGGTTCTTTCCATACATTGTGTTATGGTGTGATAATGACAATATCCCCAAATTAATATTTACATGCACGAGTTGGGTTTCCTACGTGGACACGCTTTGACGTGCTCCAATTTGTGGTTTCAGGTTTATGCAGCTGGATGCAGAGTGATGTAGTTAGAGTTTGGTTTGAGGAGTTTGGGTTGTGAGTTTGGTAATAAGGGGAGAGGATGAGAGACTTGTACTCTTGGGGTTTGTTTTGGGTAGATTGAGATATTGTATATAATGGATGTAATAGACATGTGTGATGAATAAAGATCAGAGTTTCTCTTTAGTTTAGTTGTCTCGGGGTTGGTACAGTGTTATCTATGGTTCTCTCTGTGAGTTCTGTGCTCTGTTGTTGGTTTGTTGTTGAAAAATTTACATGTACTACCCCAGCAGTGTGCAGTGGCCTGTAGTTTTTCTTTGTATTTTTCTTCTCTATTCCTTCGTAACAATCGCTTCCTGGGTATCCAGGGGAGCGGGGCGTTACATGTTGCTAATGTCTCTCTTGTTTTAGTCTCATGTTTATCATATGGAGAATAGCATGATTTGGAGACTAATAGCTTGGTGAAAGAATGGACATCAAGAGGAGCAATGCCAAAGCTTGGACTCAAGGGGTGCCAAAGCTTGGAGATGATGGGGAGCTTCAAGGCATCAAGAATTGAAGCCATAGACTCTAAGAAAAGTAATGTAATCCATGTATTATTTCATTTATTACTTTTCTCTTTTTGAGTCCAGGTTTAATGTAAATGGTCTACTCATTCATGCATATACATATAACCATCTTAGTGAGTCTTAGGATTATTATAGAATCCAACCCAATATGTTCTTCTTGCCAAATGACTCAATTGGAGTCTATGGCTCTCCAACAGGCGACTGATGAAAGTCGTACAGATGACTGGGTGACTGCAGGTGCCTGTCGAGCCTTCTACAGTTGACTTGAAGTGCAATTTACAGGCGCCTGTCTTCCAACAGGCGTCTGTTAATTGTTATACAGTCGTCTGTGTTCAACTTGCATTTTCTGGTCTTCATCCCAATTTGCAAGTCAGTCGACTGATGTAGTATTTACAGTCGCATGTCTATTTACAGTCGCCTGTTAATTGCTCTACAATCATCTGTGTGCAAGTTGCATTTTCTCTGCTCTGTTTCCATCCCAAGTGACAGTCGCCTGCTGAAGGATATTCAGTCGCCTGCTGAAGGATATTCAGGCACCTGCTCCTTTTATAGGCGCATGTGTAGTCTTATGCAGTCGCCTGTCCTGGCTCAGATTATAGCCATTGACGAGTCGACTGTTTGTTTCTCATCAGTCGACTGTCGATGCCGTAAATTGCCAAAATCTAGCTATTGCAGATTTATTCATTTTGCCGTTTTACTTGGTTGGGTTCCTTTGGGTTTCCTATATATATGAGAGGGCTGAGTTCAGTAGAACTTCTCGGAACTATTGAAAATCATTAGAGTTTAATTAAGCCACTCTCAAACTCTCTCATTTCCCTCTTAAAGCTCATTATCTCCTTCATGCATTGAAGTGAAGCTCAAGGGAAATCATCCAAGTGCTTTCAAGCTAATCTCATCACTTGGAGATTTTCTTCCATGCCTTGCATTAATTAATGAGTAAGTTCATCATCAAGGCATAAGTAAGAGTATTTATTTTACATTGTATTTCTTTGAAACCCTAATTCTCTTTGTGGGAATTAGATACTATCTTTGTGAGAGTTACTCTCTTTATGGGAGTTTGGTGTCCTACTGTATGAATAACCCTAATTCTGTGAATGGGAGTTAGTAATTCTCTGTGTGGGAGTTTGACCCTTGTGTAGGGTTGGTTGGGTTCTTGTGCAGGACAAAATCCTCTGTGTGAGGTATCTCTTAGTGGGATTGTATTCACTTCTCTTTGTGGGAACTAAAGTGAATATTTGTGCGGTTGGACGTACCCAAGTTTGAGGAACCAGGTTAATATCGTGTGTTTGCATTTGGATTGATTATATTGATCAATACCGCTTGCACTTATTATTCCGCATTTGCAAATAAAATTTTAATTGCACAATCTATTGTCATTACTCTATTCCCCCCAGAGTCTTTGTTGTTAGTATTTCAAGGTAGACGGTCCTTACAATATGTAGCTAAGGAAATTTCTTTTTGATTCTTTGAATGATAAAGATTAAAACAAGAATCACGGAAAACTCTTTTTGATTTGTTTCTATTTGAAGTAGAAGATAAAAACAAGAGAGAAATAAAATCATTAATACCAAGAATTAATACTTAAATGCTTTTGAGAAAACTGAATTTTTCTTAGCTTAAAAATGAGAGAGATATATATCTTTAAATTGCTTTGAAGGCTTAGGAATTCTTAAAATTATTGATCATTCATTACCCTAATAAATTCTGCAACTCCCTCTATTTATAATTCATTAACTTTTCTAAATTTATCTTAAAGATATCCTTGCAACGGCTATCCAGCGCTATAAAACCCTGTAAAATCTGGAAGTCTGTCTACTAGTTCAAAGTAGTCGACCACTATAGTAAAAGTAGTCGACTCTTTTGTGAACTGTTGTTGGCTACTTTCATAACAGTGGCCGACTTATTTTCATCCAGAGCAGCATGCTTCCATTCCCCTACAAAGTAGTCGACTCCTTTGTAAAAGTAGTCGACTAATTTTCAAACATATGCGTATTTAGCCTTTAAATCTTTGGAAAATTATTTCAAAATAATTTTGAAGCATTTGTAATCATTTAATAAGGTTTAATAAGTCATGTGTGTGTAGCTCCAATTCTAAGGCATAAAATGATCTACGATATGAAAAGAAAAATTACATCAAAATATATATCTTGGTCTTCTTGATGCACTTGAGCTCTCTTCTCTTCATCTCTTAGCTTATCATAGCATTTGGCCTTGTCTTGAGCTCTCACATCAACTTTCAGGTCTTTCTCTAGAATCCTTCTTCTTGGTTAAGCTCCTTGGCTTCATTTGACTTTATTGACTTTCTGATTATAAGATTTCTTGACATCATAATATTTTCACATTTAAATGAATGGATTAGTAATATTAATGTAACGTCCCTCTCCCCAGGAAACCCGGGAAGTATGAATCCGTCCGATGTTCCCCTAGAATAGCGAGCGTTACGAAGGAAGAAGAGAAAAGCGATACAATAAAACCAGCAGGCCACTGCGTACATGCTGGTAAGTACATGCAATGTTTCATTGATACAACACCAAAGAATAACAATTAAAGAAAATATACAACAAAAATAACACATTCATGTTGAGTATTGGTGTTTCATACCAATCTTATTTTGATGATGATCACAACATTATGTTGTTGCTAATGACTCTCTTGTTTTAGTCTCACAGTTTCATTTCTAGAATATCTTTCTTGGAGACTAAACACTTGGTGCAAGGATGGACATCAAGTGGAGAAGGGCCAAAGTTTGGACTCAAGGGTGCCAAAGCTTGGAGATGATGGAGAGAATTAAGGTATCAAGATTGAAGACTTAGACTCTAAGGAAAGTAACGTACTCCATGTAATATTTCCTTTATTGCTTTCTCTCTCATTTGAGTCTAGGTTAATGTAATGCCTTGATAGATGGTCTACTCATTCATGCATATGCATTTAGCCATCTTAGTGAGCCTTAGGATTATCATAGAATCCAACCTAATAGGTTCATCTTGTCCAAAGACTCATTTGGAGTCTCTGGATTTCCATCAGTCGCCTACTGAAGAATTTATAGTCGACTGGGTGATTTCCAGTTGCCTATCGATCCTTCTACAGTCGACTGATATGCATTGCTCAAGTCAACTTTTCTATTGACTCTACTTGATCTTTTCGCATCAGTCGACTGCTGCACAGTTTACAGTCGCCTGGAAATTGGTCAACAGTCGTATGAGTAGCGTAAGTGCAATCTCTGCCTCTTTTTTTCATCTCCTGCAGCAGACGACTGATGACGGTTTTATAGTCGCCTGACTATTTTACAGTCTACTGTATTATTGACATCAGTCGCATGTATGCTTATCTGGAGAAAGAGTGCAGCTCTTTGTTTTATTCCATCCCCTGCAGCAGTCGCCTGCTAAAGGTTTTACAGGCGCATGTCCTGTTTACAGTCGACTGTCTCGACTTCATCAGTCGATTGTCCTGGCTCAGATTATAGCCATTGGATATTTTCTAGCCGTTGATTAGTCGACTGTCTTATGATCATCAGTCGGATGTTGTTGTCGTTTTCGCCCAGTTTCTATCCGTTGTAACATTGTGCTTTTGGCTGTTTTCTTGGGGTTTTGAGGGTTGATATAGGGTTAGTATATATATGAGTGTGATGTAATCTTTAGAACTTCTTGATTCTATTGAAAATCACAAGAGATCTATAAGCCACTCTCAAACTCTCTCAATTCCCTCTTTTGAGCTCTCATTCCTTTTCATGCATTGAAGTCCAGCTCAAGGGAATTCATCCAAGTGCTTTCAAGCCAATCTCAACACTTGGAGATCCTCTTCCATGCCTTGCATTCATTTATGAGTAAGCATCTCAAGGCATAGGTAAGAGTATTTATTTTATTTGGTGATTCTTGTAACTCTAATTCTCTTTGTGGGAATTAGTCTTGCTCTCTTTGTGGGAGTTTATCTCTTTGTGGGATTAGTTTATTCTCTTAGTGGGAATAACTCTCTTTGTGGAGTAACTCTCTTTCTGGGAGTTTGGTGTCCTAGTGTAGGGCTAACCCTAATTCTCTGAGTGAGAGTTAGTGATTCTCTTGGTGGGAGTCTTGACCCTCGTGTAAGGTTGGTTGAGTCATTGTGTAGGGCAAAATCCTCTTGGTGGGATATCTCCTTGTGAGATTTGTATTCACTTCTCTTTGTTGGAATATAGTGAATATGGGTGTGGCTGCACGTACCCAAGTTTGGGGAACCAGGGTAAAATCTTGTGTTTGCGTTTGGATTGATTGTGTCAATTATTTCCTCTTGCATTTATTATTCCGCATTTGCAAGTTTAATTTTAATTGGACAATTTTATTGCCATCACACTATTCACCCCCCTCTAGTGTGTTGTTGTTAGTATTGCAAGGGTAAGGCTATCCTTACAATTGGTATCAGAGCGAGGTTATAGCATACTGCAACAATGGCATTCAACGCTACATCTACGTCTCATGAAGAAGGTCATTCAACCGTTCGACCCACGCTCTTCAACGGAACCAACTACCCAAGTTGGAAGATCAGGATGATGATCTACGAGGGTCAAGACCTATGGGACATCACGGAGGTGCCATTTGAGAAGCCCACTACACCTGTGGCTTCAAGGAAAAAGGCGAAGAAGGACTCGATCAAGTTCAATGCGAGGACTATGAATGCACTCCATTGCGCCCTCTCTGCAAATGAGTTCAACCGCATTTCCATGTGTAAAACGGCCAACGAAATTTGGCATACTTTGGAGATATGTCATGAAGGGACTACAAAGGTAAAGAAATCTAAACAAACTGTGTTTAAATTTAAATATGAAATGTTTAAGATGCATGAAGGAGAAAGCATTTCAGAGATGTTTACAAGGTTCACTGATATCATGAATGCTTTGGAGGGACTTGGGAAGATGATTTCCCAAGAGGATCGTGTAGAGAAGATCCTTGACTCTCTCACACCTCATTGGGAGTCAAAGGCCAACGGAATTTTGGAGTCATATGACACGTCCAAATACACCGTTTAGGAGTGCATTGGTAATCTCATGGAGTATGAAGTGAAGCTTTAACACAAGAAGGAGATTCAACTATCAAAGCCTGAGAAGCAGGAGAATCACAAGGGGGTTGCATTCCATGCCAAGGAAGATCCAATCAAATGGAGAAAGAAATTCTATCGAGAAGCTCTTATTGAAGAAGATGAGCTAGAAGAGGCGAGTGGAGAAGAAATTGAGGATCTTGCCGAGCAATTCAAGGCATTCCTTAAGTGCAAGCAAGGTAAGTTTTTGTCTAAGTTTGCCTCCAATTCTAACAAGGTTCCTACTTGTTACACTTGCAGTGAAAAAGGTCACTTGTCCACCGGATGCCCTTCCAAACCCAACAAAGAAACCTACAAGGGTAAAGGGAAGAAGCATTGGAAAGGAAAGTCCAAGTCCAAAAATCACAAGAAGGGACTTGTCGGGACTTTTGATGATTCAAGTGAGGATACATCTAGTAACGAAGAAGAGGATGGAAATGACGATGCTCATGCTTTGTAGCAATTAATGCTCCTACACCAATCCCCTCTGGCTCAAATGGAGATGAGTTGGAAGCATGGCTCAACTCTTACAACTCCTATGAGGAATCGTGCCTCATGGCTATCGAGGAGAAGTCTTCATCAAGCTCTAGCAAAGAAGAAGTCGATGATGAGATAGAGGAGAATATCTCATACGAGGAGCTTGAATATCGTTTTGGTATGGTTTCCGAAAATGATAGTAAGTGCATCAACTCTTACAACAAATTGAAAGCAAAATATAAGATTGCTAAGAGTAGGTTGCATGAACTAGAAATTGTTAGTGTAATTCATGATGAAATGCATGATTGTGACACTGGTGAGAGAGACAAACTTCTCTCTCAAGTTAAGGAATTGAGCTTGACTAATGATAATCTTGTTGCTCAAAACCTTAGCTTAGAAACTCACATTCAACAACTTACGCTGAAATGTGAAGAGGAATCTCGTAAGCTCAAAAGCTTTGTGTACTCTAGGGATTCACTCCACGATTTGTTGGTGTTTCAGATTGTTTTCTCACTACAGTGTCATTGACCGTGGACTGCCCGGTCAACGTGGTCAAGGGGCCGATTAGGGTCCCTTGGGTGCGTCGAGCATGTGTAGGCGTGACGTGAATCGGAGATGTAGTTGACGTAGAGCATGCCAGGTGGGCCGGGTCTGGATCCTCGGCCTCTAGAGGGCTGAGGGGAAGCCTCGGCCCGGTGTGAGGTGCTCGGCCTCGGACGGTCGGGTGACGAGGGGAAGCCTCGGCACCTTGGCTTGACGCGTGACCGAAGCGGAGCTGAGGGGAAGCCTCGGCTCAGATGGGTGCACTCGGCCTCGGTCGGTCGGACGACGAGAGGTAGCCTCGGTCTTCTCGCTCGATGCGCGGCCGGCGTGGAGCTGAGGGGAAGCCTCGGCACTTGGATCTAACGTCTTCCTCCAGGATCGGTTGAAGGCAGAGTCGCTCGGTGAGAGACGCGTGGATCCTCGCGTCGGCTCGGCGAGGGGTAGCCTCGGTGGAGCGACGTCCTCGTGGTGGTGGAGGCGAACGGGCTTGGGGACGAGGGAACTCGGCTCCAGCTGTGATGGCGCGGAGGGGTAGCCTCGGCGTCATAGGATCTCCTGGACCTGAATAGACGATAGAGCTCGTCAGGGGGTCGGACCTTGGTTCCGACCAATTCCACTCCGATGCCTAAGTCAGAACAGATCTGTGTAAGGGCTGGGTGGGATCGAGTATGGCTCGCGGAGAGACCGATACCCGATCCTCGGGCCGAGTTATGGAGGAGAAATATTGAGGTGGAAGAAGGAGTAAAAGTGTTTGTATGCGATACCATTGTTCTCGATCACAACCCCTTGGCGATGATGCCTCCCCCCTCTTCATATAGGCGAGTCCCATAGTAATGGGCCATGATGAGACATCATGGTCGATATTGATGAGGTCGTGCTAATGGGGAATGTTGACCCCAATAATTGCCATGCTTTATGGAGGGATAAATGCCATGAAGGTGGAGTGATGGCATTGAAAGTGGCCGCCATCATTGGCGAATCATGGCCATGAAGTCGGTTGCCATATTTGGCGAGCCATGAAGGTGGCTGCCATAATTGGCGGATCATGATGGCACGGGGCGGCTGCCATATTTGGCGAAGGCTTCCTCGATTTGGGCCCCGATTTCCTCCACTACAGAAGCGGGTAATCTCTTGGGCCTTCGTCGTGGGTGGAGAAACGCGACCCGCCCGTAAGATCCTTGGGCCGGAGCCCGAGGCCGTAGTTTGGCTGGTTGACTGGTCGTGGTTGACTTGGCTCCTCCGGACCCGGTCAAAATAGTCGTATCAATTGCCCCCATCTTCTGAGCTCTACCATTGTTGAGGTGGAGGTCGGGAGATGTAGTATAATGGGGAAGAAGTTTCTCTTTCTGTAGAATTTGGTCCGTCCTGCGGAGTTGGCTAGTGACGATAGATCGTCGGTCCGAGATTCGTTCGGTTGCGAGGGGAGTCGCCCCTCGACTTACGGCCGACGACGGAGTGGGTCGATCTGCTGGGGGAGTTGCCCCCAGCCTTACGATCGATCTCGTTCGTTCGGTGGCGAGGGGAGTTACCCCTCGTCTTACGGCCGACGAAGGAGTGGGTCGATCTGTGGGGGGAGTTGCCCCTCGACTTACGGCCGACGAAGGAGATTCGTTCAGTGGCAAGGGGAGTTGCCCCTCGACTTACGGCTGACGAAGGAGATCCGTTCGGTGGCGAGAGGAGTTGCCCCTCGACTTACGGTCGACGAAGGAGATTCGTTTAGTGGGGAGGGGAGTTGCCCCTCGACTTACAGCTGACGAAGGAGATCCGTTCAATGGCGAGGGGAGTTGCCCCTCGACTTACGGCTGACGAAGGAGATCCGTTCAGTGGCGAGGGGAGTTGCCCCTCGACTTACGGCTGACGAAGGAGATAGGACCTTGTGAAGACTTTCAAAGATCCCATGGCGGCGCTCTGCCACTACTTCGTCCCACTCGGGTTGATGCAGGAGCTGTTCGGCAAGCGGGAACCCAGCAGCACAGTCGGCGGTGCTTCGGCCAGATCAGCTCGGCCACGGTCAGAGGAGCGGTCCGGATGCTCAAACTCGGACGGTGGTGCTTTGGCCCGACTTGCGAAAAGAGCTCAGCATGGCTGGCATCTCGACTTTGAGCTCGGACTATGCTGGGTTGGACGGGTGCCTGCCCTCAGATCTTGTGGTTTTGATCTAATCGCTCTTCCGCTTGGAAGAAATATGTGCTGGGGGGTTTTCCTCGAGGCCACGGAGATTTGCTAGGGGTAGAGAGATCAGGAAGCGAACTCATCCCGCACTAAGGACGTCGAACGAGAGGAGATCGCCTGGAGGAGCTCGACAGGGAAGCTTCAGCGGAAGTCCGAAGCTCAGGAGCTCGGAGCTTGGTCCGAGGCATGGCGGAAGCCTCCGCAAGCTCGGAAACTTGGAACAGTCGGGCCAGCAAACGGTGAGCGCCTCATCCTAGTTTTGCTCGGCAAAGACGATGCCGAGCATGCCCGTCGAGCTCCCCCGAGTTTTGCTTGGATGACGGAGCTTTGCCCGGTAGTGGCGAAGTCGACAGAGGAGGGCCCAGCAGCACGGTCGGAGATAGCCTGTGAGCTTGGAAGCTCTGTCGGTTGTGGTCACCCCCATGCTTAGGTCAATTGGTGGAGCTTGCCTCAAGCTCATGTCAACTCGGATGAGCTCTTCTCAAGCTGCTCGGCGATGGGCGACTTTAGGGAGGGTCGTTTCGATACACGCTTCCATTGTCGCCACCTGTAATGGTCCAAACCAAATTGATCAGATCTCTTTTGGCCTAGTTCGATCTTTGGACGAACACCTGAAAATATTTGACTGTAGGGCGCCCCCATCCGGATCTATCAAGCTATAGCTGTGGTCTCTGGGTGGCTTTCGAGCTTCTAAGGGGTCCGATCACGTTCCTTGTGATCAGAGCCAGTCGGTCATCGGAGAAAGATGATGGCGAGACGTCCGGCTTATGAGGGGGCCGCGCACCGTACATTTGGAGAGCATATCTCTGGGAGAGCGTCTTGCGTTGCCGGAGACCGGAGCAGTTTTGCTAGCTCCGTCGGATAGCAGCCTCGAGCTCCGATTATGTCAGGTCAGAGTTGAGGTCCGAGGACGACCGATCCAGGCCTCCTCAGAGCTTGGGTTACTCCTCGATTGTGGAGGCTGTGATTGTTCCTCCGATCCTGCCCTTCCCCCCCCCCCCCCCCCGCTTCCCTCCTTGGTATCCGCCTCCCGATCCTTGGATCCGCAGCCAAGGGGAGCATATATCGGATTGTGCCGCTCCAGGCCCAGGAGATGTTGGTCATGACCTCCAGATACCCAAGGCGAGGTGCTCCAGAGTCCGGTGACTGTGCTCTGATGGCGGTCACGTCAGCGAAATAGGGGAGCTGGGTTGCCGATCCGCTGCATGGCTTGGGCAATGGTGAGATCAGCGAGGGGGTTTGAGATACACGAAAGTTGGATTGCAAAGGTGACGCTTCGCTCGAGAGGAGAGCACAAATAGAGGGATTCTCACCTCGGATCCGCGCTGGGACGATGGGCGCTTCGCTCGAGCGGAGAAGACAGAGGGCTTCTCACCTCGGATCCGTGCTAGGTCTCCTCGTCCAGAAGACTCCATATAGCGGAACGGATCTCTTCTGCCATTCTTAGGCAGAGGCCGAGGCGTGAGAGGGGACCACCTTTGGGTGAAGCATCCGTCACCGATGTCGTCGCTCGAAACATCCCTCGGAGTCATCAGAGAGTGTAGGCAAGGTGGTCGGTGAAGTGCAACTGTTAGATTTCTTCGACGAGCAAGAGATATGTGGGCAGAGTTCAGTCAGAGGTGAGGGGAGCTCGGCAAGCGGTCGGTCGACGGCTCGGCATCGATAGGTCGGCGGCTCGGCATCGGTAGGTCGGCAGCTCGACTCCATCCATATGGGCCCGTGGAAGGGAACCCCTTGCGAGCTTATCAAGCCCGCGTCCACATTTTTCCTCAGTTTCCTATACATCTAGTGGGCTTGCCACGCTGACAGACTCGACTCCTCACGGTCGACACTTGAGATGTTGTCACAGGTGCCCCTGAGGAGGCAAGTCGAGTTTGTATCAAGCTGCGTCAATACTCCTGTTGCCTCTGTTCATGGTTCCCCTACGATGTCGTCAGGCTTAGTGCCGATCGTGCCTCGGATGGGGAGGCTCGGGTCGAGCTCTGCCGGTTGTTGAGTCGAGCCTTTGAGCAAAGAAGCTTGGAGAAGGAAGTCGATGTCTACAAAACTTGGTCGATCAGTTGCCGACGAAGTTCCCAATTAGCTCGTGGCGTCGGGACTTCGCCCTTGGTCAGACAAAGGGGTGGTAGCTTCGATCTTGGTCGGATGGATCACGGTGACCCCGGTCCATGTCAGTCAAGATATGGTCACTCCTAGCCCATCGTCTCTGAGCTTCTCCAAAGCTCGGCTGGAGATTGGACTTTTGCATCACCACCATCAATGGCACCAGAAATTGATTACTCCAAGGGATCACATGACCCATCTATTCAAAGAGAGTTTGTGGCGTGAGGGGTCTGTGTGATTTTCCAATAGGAATTGATCTATTTACTAAAGGCAGGCAAAACTTATCTTTCGGTTGGGGGAGGATCTAGGCCTCGACGTCGTCCCTAGGCGGAGAGAGGAGGGAGCCGATGTTGGAGATCTCGCCGTTGGCGTGGAGCTGGCCGAGGAGTCTGGGAGTTCGTTGGTGGCGTAGTTGAGGGCCTCCCTAACGTTGCTCAGCACGTCAGATGCGCAAGGGTCAGAGGCGTAGCGGACGCGCTCGACTTTAAATACAGACTGGACGATATCCCTCGGGTCGTTGGTATTGCCGGCGACCTTGTTGTGGGAATCGGTGATACCCGCAGCGGGTCCAGCTTCTCGGTCGCGGGTCAAGCGAGAGGATCATATTTTATCGGATTCAGGCCTTATGGAGGTGAGAAGGACCGAGGGAAGCTTTGACATCGGATCATATAAAGCACCAGGTTGATGTCGAGGCTGGCATAACGGTCGCAACATGATTCCCCATATTGGTATCCACGTTCGCCCCCTGGTATCGGTAGTTGGTCAGGTCGGCGATTCATCCAGCCGGTCAGCAGTGAACAGACTGAGCCCCCAAGTTCTTTTGGATCGATGCATCGATGATTTGATGCTAGGCCAGTGGTTCGGCGTCTTTTGCAATCCGCATGATGCATCGTTGAGCTTGGCATGAAGTATGTCTTAATGGGGGAGGAATTGAATGTGTAGGGTCTATAACATTTGTATCTAAGAGGGATACATGAGCATGTATCTTCCCGTTCAGACCCAGTATGCATGGTACCCACATGTCGCAAACCAACCTCAGGATCCATTCTGCAACTTAGAACGTTGGGATCGGTGAGCGGGGGGCTGAGAAATCCATGTAGTCGCGGTTTCTCCCGTCGAAGTTGAGCGCCTAGCTCGGTGGACGGACTGGCCCTCCGGCGGTGGTGAGGGCGTCGCCACCCAAGGCGGCATCGATGGGGCGGACACGGAACTTGCGATTGCAGAGGGGATTTTATCGGCAAACCCGGAGGCTGGACCGCCAATCGGCGCAGGACCCAGCTAAGTCGAGATCGGTGGCAGGGCTGAGATCCACAAAGATCCGATTGTATATACGGCGCTAGCTCAGGAAGAGAGCACGAACCAGGAGCTCGACGCCTCAGATCTGATGCCGGGTCTTGTTGCCCAGAGGGTTCTTTGGAGGGGACCGGGTCTCCTCTGTCGTTTTCAGGGCGGATTCCGAGGCGTGAGAGGCTCTTGTCGAGGGAGTCTCATCGAAGGATGCTGCCTATGTGGTCGATCTCACCACCGAATCCGGCGTCGATGACTCTTTCCATGATCTCGTCGAGATCCGTGATGGATCCTGGGGGATCGTGACGATGACACGCCACTGGATTCACCACTGGAGTCTGACCATCACCGTCGGATTCGATGACGATTGGATCGGACCGACAGCCGCTTCTCCGAGATTTGTCTTGAACCTGCACTCTAGGAAGAGCATGTATTGTTGCAGATCGTCGGGGTGATCACAGGTCTGCAGGCCGGACTTGCGTATCCGCTCCAAAAGAGAGTCAGCCGCGACGGGTACACGTGGGAGACTTGATCTTTTGTGGGTTTGTGCATGCGATAGTCGGCCTCTTTAGACGATTAGGAGATGTGTAGTTGCTTCTTTGATTTGCGAGGGGGAGCTTGGATCGACAGTTCTGAGGATATGATGATACAGGATCACCCTTTGGGCTTGGAGTCTTTCTCCCCTCAAGAGTTGGTCTTCCCGGCCTTTGATTAGCAAGGACGAATCATTGTTGGTGCGGTTGATAACATGGGTGTTGATTCGTTCCCACAGACGGCGCCAGATGTTTCAGAGTGTTTTCTCACTACAGTGTCATTGACCGTGGACTGCCCGGTCAACGTGGTCAAGGGGCCGATTAGGGTCCCTTGGGTGCGTCGAGCGCGTGTAGGCGCGACGTGAATCGGAGATGTAGTTGAAGTAGAGCACGCCAGCTGGACCGGGTCTGGATCCTCGGCCTCTGGGGGGCTGAGGGGAAGCCTCGGCCCGGTGTGAGGTGCTCGGCCTCGGACGGTCGGGCGATGAGGGGAAGCCTCGGCACCTTGGCTTGACGCGTGACCAAAGCGGAGCTGAGGGGAAGCCTCGGCTCGGATGGGCGCGCTCGGCCTCGGTCGGTCGGACGACGAGGGGTAGCCTCGGTCTTCTCGCTCGATGCACGGCCAGCGTGGAGCTGAGGGGAAGCCTCGGCACTTGGATCTAACGTCTTCCTCCGGGATCGGTTGAAGGCGGAGTCGCTCGGTGAGAGACGTGCAGATCCTCGCGTCGGCTCGGCGAGGGGTAGCCTCGACGGAGCGACATCCTCGTGGTGGTGGAGGCGAACGGGCTCGGGGACGAGGGAACTCGGCTCCAGCTGTGATGGCGCGGAGGGGTAGCCTCGGCGCCATAGGATCTCCTAGACCTGAATAGACGATAGAGCTTGTCAGGGGGGTCGGACCTTGGTTCCGACCAATTCCCCTCCGATGCCTAAGTCAGAACGGATCTGTGTAAGGGCTCGGTGGGATCGAGTATGGCTCGCGGAGAGACCGATACCTGATCCTCGGGCCGAGTTATGGAGGAGAAATATTGAGGTGGAAGAAGGAGTAAAAGTGTTTGTATGCGATACCATTGTTCTCGATCGCGACCCCTTGGCGATGATGCCTCCCCCCTCTTCATATAGGCGAGTCCCATAGTAATGGGCCATGATGAGACATCATGGTCGATATTGATGAGGTCGTGCTAATGGGGAATGTTGAGCCCAATAATTGCCATGCTTTATTGAGGGATAAATGCCATGAAGGTGGAGTGATGGCATTGAAAGTGGCCGCCATCATTGGCGAATCATGGCCATGAAGTCGGTTGCCATATTTGGCGAGCCATGAAGGTGGCTGCCATAATTGGCGGATCATGACCATAATTGGCGGATCATGATGGCACGGGGCGGCTGCCATATTTGGCGAAGGCTTCCTCGATTTGGGCCCCGATTTCCTCCACTACAGAAGCGGGTAATCTCTTGGGCCTTCGTCATGGGTGGAGAAACGCGACCCACCCGTAAGATCCTTGGGTCGGAGCCCGAGGCCGTAGTTTGGCTGGTTGACTGGTCGTGGTTGACTTGGCTCCTCCGGACCCGGTCAAAATAGTCGTATCAGTTGGAAAAACAACATCCGGCAAATCATAGAGGAGGTTTGGGTTATATTCAAAATGTGGTTCCCAAACCCACCTCTAATTCCTCTTATGGTGCAAATATAAGAAATTTTGCTAAAGCGCCTAAGAAGAATCACCATGCTTTCTTGTACAACAATAACATCAATAAGAAGCATGTAGATCACAAGGTGATGAGGAAGAATGAAGACTCTTCATTTTTTGCTAAGAAGCAAAATCCTCATTCTTTGCATGCCAAGAAATTCGTTTCTACACCTAAGCATGCCACATCCACCCCTCTTGCAAAGGCAAAACCCTTGCCTAGGAATTCCTTGAGTTTATGGATTCCCACTAAGGTTAGTGTGCAAGAGAGGGATAGTTACATCAACTCTCTAGTTAGGGATGTGATTACCTCATCTGATTACATTAGGAAATCAAACTCCTCTTGGGTTTGGTTCCCTAATGTTTAGGTTCCTCACACATATGCATATTGCATGGGTATTGTGCTTAAATGTTTATTTTAGCATACCCATTGTTTGTGTGTGTTTCATGATTTTGAAAATGCTTTCAAACTTAATTTTTTTTCATAAAAATGGGGACCTTAGGGAATACATTGACATGCATGCATTTATTGATCCATATGTATGTCAATGGGGGAGTTAATATGTGTATGTTTAAAATATTTTAAAACATATTTTTGACTCTCATTTCGGGGTGTGTTTGAGATCATATTTACTATTGGTTATTTTTGGTCTCAAACCAAACCTCTTGAATATTGCCAACATGTTTCATGTTAGATCCCTTTTGGCAATATCTTTGTGTATCTTTGAAGCTTGATTTTTTCATATCTATTGCTTTGATACACTTTAGGCCCATGGCTCCATTATCCGTATATCAATTTGTAAAGAGGATTATTTTCCAAGATTCTTTTTCTACAATTGGTATTTACCTCAATTGTTAGGGATTGTTAATCTCATTCTTTATAATTGGTATTAGATCCTAGAAGCCAAAACTTGACCAATTCTATGATCTAGGGGGAGCATGGGATAGTGATTGATACACACTAAATTTTTCAATTTGGTATCATACATCTCCTTATTTCTTGCATATTGTCACATCTTGATTAAGATGACAAAGGGGGATATATTTGTTGTCCACCTCTTTGACGATGTCAATGGGGAGAGTTATATGCATTATGTAAATGTATATCTTGTATTTCATACATATGCATATTGGGGATAGATATATTGGATTGTATAAACCATTCATGTTTGCATGATATTGTCTATTGCAATTGGTTTATGTAATCCATCCCTATTATATGTCACCATGATCTTATTTGGTATAATGAGTATTTACTATTATGTAGCTCATTGTATAATTGGTGAATATAAGTCGGGGGAGTTCATTAGCTTTGTGCTTTAATTCTTTGTGTTTTACATAATGTGTGTCATCATCAAAAAAGGGGGAGATTGTTGAGTATTGGTGTTTCATACCAATCTTATTTTGGTGATGATCACAACATTATGTTGTTCCTAATGACTCTCTTATCTTAGTCTCACAGTTTCATTTCTAGAATATCTTTCTTGAAGACTAAACACGTAGTGCAAGGATGGACATCAAGTGTAGAAGGGCCAAAGCTTGGACTCAAGGGGTGCCAAAGCTTGGAGATGATGGAGAGCATCAAGTCATCAAGATTGAAGACTTAGACTGTAAGGAAAGCAATGTAATCCATGTAATATTTCTTTTATTTCTTTCTCTCTCATTTGAGTCTAGGTTAATGTAATGCCTTGATAGATGGTGTACTCATTCATGCATATGCATTTAGCCATCTTAGTTAGCCTTAGGATTATCATAGAATCCAACCTAATAGGTTCATCTTGTCCAAAGACTCATTTGGAGTCTTTGGCTTTCCATCAGTCGCCTGCTGAAGGATTTACAATCGACTGGGTGATTTCCAGTCGCCTGTCGATCCTTCTACAGTCTACTGATATGCACTGCTCAAGTCAACATTTCTATTGACTCTACTTGAGCTTTTCACATCAGTCGACTGCTACACAGTTTACAGTCTCCTGGATATTTACAGTCGCCTGGGAATTGGTCAACAGTCGTCTGAGTAGCGTAAGTGCAATCTCTGCCTCTTTCTGTTTTTCTCCATCTCCTGCAGCAGACGACTAATGACGGTTTTACAGTCGCCTGACTATTTTACGGTCGACTGTATTCTTGACATCAGTCGCCTATATGCTTATCTGGAGAAAGAGTGCAGCTCTCTGTTTTATTCCATCCCCTGCAGCAGTCGCCTACTGAAGGTTTTACAGGCGCCTGTCCTGTTTACAGTCGACTGTCTCGACTTCATCAGTCGACTGTTCTGGCTCAGATTATAGACGTTGGATATTTTCTAGTCGTTGATCAGTCGGCTGTCTTATGATCATCAGTCGACGGTTGCTGTCGTTTTGCCCAGTTCTAGTTGTTGCAGCATTGTGCTTTTGGCTGTTTTCTTGGGTTTTTGAGGGTTGATAGAGGGTTCCTATATATATGTGTGTGCTATAATCTCTAGAACTTCTTGATGGTATTGAAAATCATAAGAGATCTATAAGCCACTCTCAAACTCTCTCAATTCCTTCTTTTGAGCTCTCATTCCTCTTCATGCATTGAAGTCCAGCTCAAGGGAATTCATCCAAGTGCTTTCAAGCCAATCTCAACACTTGGATCCTCTTCCATGCCTTGCATTCATTTATGAGTAAGCATCTCAAGGCATATGTAAGAGTATTTATTTTACTTGGTGATTCTTGTAACTCTAATTCTCCTTGTGGGAATTAGTCTTTCTCTCTTTGTAGGAGTTTATCTCTTTGTGGGATTAGTTTATTCTCTTAGTGGGAATAACTCTCTTTGTGGGAGTAACTCTTTTTGTGGGAGTTTGGTGTCCCAGTGTAGGTCTAACCCTAATTCTCTGAGTAGGAGTTAGTGATTCTCTTGGTGGGAGTCTTGACCCTCGTGTAGGGTTGGTTGGGTCCTTGTGTAGGGCAAAATCCTCTTGGTGGGGTATCTCCTTGTGAGATTTGTATTCACTTCTCTTTGTGGGAATATAATGAATATTGGTATGGCTGGACGTACCCAAGTTTGGGGAACCAGGGTAAAATCTTGTGTTTGCGTTTGGATTGATTGTGTCAATTTTTCCTCTTGCATATATTATTCCGCATTTGCAAGTTTAATTTTAATTGGACAAGTTTATTGCCATCACACTATTCACCCCCCTCTAGTGTGTTGTTGTTAGTATTGCAAGGGTAAGGCGATCCTTACAATTCATATACATGGAATATAAATTACAAATATGAGTACAAATATTTAACCCTCTCAAAGTATAACAATGACTCGCTAGTACAACACTCAAAACAACACCCACAAATTAACTCCAACCTCCAAAACATAGCTGCACTTGCAAGACTACTATCATCTAAAAAATCACGGGTGGAGCATGTCAAAGCATGTCCAAGTAGGATTCCCAATCTCATGGCACATTATTAACATGTTTATGCAAATGCTACATGGCATGGCATGGTGACATAATGTAAATGAAACATGAAGGAAGCATATATGACACATGGGTAAAAGGATACAACTTCATGACATTGAACATAAAAGAAACATGAAGACATGGAGTGTAATGTTAGCTACAATGATAGATTAAAACATAAAGGCATGATGACTTGCAAAATTAAAGAAAGGTGAACTACTTCAACTTAACAATTATATATCACATGAGTTCACACATTGCAATATGCTAGTACAAATTGCATTAAACATGAATATGGAATAATAATACCCAACACATATTGGTCATAGGGCTATCATGACATGGCTTTATAGGATTTTTCCATTTACTTTCCATTTTATTCATATAGGATCGTGCATCTCCTTATGCACCCGTTTTTTGCATCTAATAAACAACTATAAATCCATGTCATGTCTTCCCTTTGCACCCACATATGTGTGGTATTGAAATTCCACACCTTAGCTACATTAGTATTAAGCCAAATCCCAACACACAACATTCCCCAATATTTCTCCTTTTCCTTGCCTTTCTTTCTTCTCATAACAATTTCATAGTCACGTTTACCAGGACCATGGCCTCAAAGTATCAAGGGATAGCCACATTTCTTCCTCATAAAAATGAGTTTCACAACTTTAAGCTTATTAGCACAACATAGTTCATAGAGTGATATCTCGCATCTTGCATCCACATTGATAAACTCCACATCAATATATCATACTATAAATTGTAGATAGATTTTGACAAAATGTATTGCATGAAAGTTGGAGATACTTAAATTTTACTGTCAAATATCAAAAATATTAGAACTTCTGAGTAAGTAGGCAATTTATTGTGACCTGTAGCATAAAATATAGAAAATCTATCCAGAATCTAAAACTGCTGCAACTAAATCAATGAATTTTCAAGCAGTTCCAATCAGATTTTGATTTAATGCAAAACATGAAAATTATATAGGATGAAGTGTAGATATCCAAAATGCTCAAGATTGTAAATTTTGCATGTCTACAGTAAAGGATATTATCTATACCGTGCAGGGGTGCAGATTCTATTTAAAATGGCTACCCAACAAAACAGACAATATTTCATCTAATTGCAATTAGATCCAGCAAAAGTGTAAAACATGAAAGTTGTCACAAATTTACTAAGCTGTCCAAATATATTTTTTCCAGGATTTCTGCAGCACCCAAACAGAAGATACAATGAAAAAATTTCAAATTTTTTTCCACCTTTTCTTTATATAGTTATATATCTCTCAAAAATAATGGTTGAAAAATAATATGATTTAGCCTTCGATAAGGTATTACAAAAATTTCTATTGTTATGAAATCGTTAAATTTTGTAATGTGTGGATCAGTGCTTTAAACCCTCCTAGGGTTCTCCCATTATTTTCACTAGGGATATATAATTATATGGATTAAACATCAAAAAAATTTGCAAATTGTTATGAAGGGAAAAACGTTGGGTAAAAGGTGTAGCGTGTTAGGAGCCCCCTGCCCTCATATATGTAGCATTCAATGGTGGGTGGATACCCAATGGGCCCAAAGGGCCTATTCACAACACTTTCCCTTATCCAACCAACATGGAATAAGAGGTGGATTCTTCAATATCCAAGTTAAGATAACTGTCTTGTTAAATAAAGGACAGTTTCTCTATAACTTCCCCTGTTTAGGGATGTGTCTAGGGGCGGATATTTCAGGATCCATAGTCAACTATTGACTCCCCCTCATCTGACCAAGCTTCAGGCTTGCAGATATCCTATGAATCTATACATCAGTCTCATATGTATCTATATATTCATAGTTCTCTCATCCTGACCCAGTTTACATTTTCTCACTCTCCTCGTCCCAATCCCACTTATAAGTTTCTCAAAGATACTAGTAGGCAGGAATTTGATAAGCAAATCCGCCAAGTTATTACAAGATTGGATCTTCTGTACCTCAATATGCTTTTGTTTCTGAAGCTCATGCATCCATAAGAACTTGGGAGAGATATGCTTCGTCTTGTTGCCTTTAATGTAGCCGTTCTATAGCTGGGCAATACATGCTGCATTGTCTTTATAGATTGTAGTAGGCGCAAGAACGCTGGGCTTCTGGCCGGTAGAGGTGAGAATGTGCTGGATCACAGAACGTAGCCAGAAACTCTCTTTACTTGCTTCATGAATTGCTAGAAGTTCTGAATGTGTGGATGAGATGGTCATCATGGTCTGCTTCACAGATCTCCAAGATATGGCAGTGCCGCCATAAGTGAACATGTATCCGGTCTGAGACTTCTATGTATGAGGATCGGATCTGTAACCTGCATCAGCATAACCAATTAAACCTGTTGTTGCCCCTTTCCTGTAGAATAGACCTAAGTCTATGGACCCTTGGAGGTAGCACAGAAGATGCTTAACTCTGGCCCAGTGCCATTGTGAAGGTGCATCACTATATCTGGCTAGTAGGTTGACTGTAAATGCTATGTCAGGGTGAATGCAGTTAGCCATGTAAAGGAGTGCACCAATAGTACTTAAATAAGGCACTTCAGGGCCTAGTACTTCATCTCCCTCTTCCAACGACCGGAAGGGGTCTTTATGTACATCCAATAATCTCACGACTATAGGGGTACTGAGGGGGTGGAACTTATCCATTTGGAACTTTTTCAGTAAGTTCGATGTATAAGTTGACTGATGTAATAGGATCACATTGTTAAGATGCTCTATTTGAAGTCCTAAACAGAATTTCGACTTTCTGAAGTCTTCATTTCGAAAGTTTCTCTCAAGCTTCTAGAAATCTCATTGATCTCTCCAGGAGATCCGATGAGGTTCAATTTGTCCACATATAAGACTTTAATGACAAATCATGTTGCCTTTGCTCTAATAAAGATGCAAGGACAGACTGGGTCATTTGCAAATCCTTACTTCGCCAGGAATTTGCTCAGTCTATTATACCACATCCTTCCAGATTGTTTCAGACCATATAATGATTTTTGCAGTTTCACTGAGACAAAGAATAACCGTCAGGCAATCATAACGATGTCTCGGTCAAAATTTCCATATAGGTATGTAGTCACGACGTCTATAAGCTGCATATCCAAACCTTTTTGAGCTGTTAAGCCAATAAGGAATCAGAAGGTGATCGAGTCCTTGACCAGGGAGTATGTGGTGTCAAAATCCACCCCTGGACGTTGGGTAAAACCCTGCGCTACAAGCCTTGCTTTGTAGCGAACGATCTCATTTTGTTCATTTCTTTTTCTAACAAATACCCATTTATAACCCACAGTTTTTACACCTTTTGGTGCTTGGACGATTGGTCCGAAGAACTTGCATTTTGTGAGTGAATCCAACTCCACTCCTATTGCCGCTTTCCACTTTGGCCAATCATCTCTGCTTTGACATTCTGTCAGAGAGTGTGGTTCAATATCATCATCGAAGTACGCGATGTTGATGGCAATATTGCACGCAAATGTGTCATCTATAATAGTTCTCTTTCATTCCCAATACTACCCAGTTCGTACATAATGTATCGAAACTTCATTTTCTCCCGGTTTTTCATCTCTTCGAGAGTTTGGGAGAGATGGGGAAGTATGGCTTATAGTAGCATCCTGTGGTGGTATTGTTTGACCATTGTCAGGAGTCCTACTCTTTCGAGGGACGTGGTCGTCCTCTCTTTTTAAGAGGTCTAACCATCTTTGCTACAGGCGGATTGCATCCATTTTGCGGTATGTCAATCCTAGCTGGAGTGTTAACAGCAGGGACATGTGATCTAACAATCTTCTGGTTGTCAGCAAATTTGTTCGGCAAGAGATGGACAGTGTTTTTGATATGGAGAATCTTCAGGAACTCCTCCTCACACTGGCTTGTAGGCAGATCAAAGTGACTTAAATTTTGTGTATCTCAAGAGATACTGTCTGAAGCTTCAAGCTTCTTGGTTTGTAATCCTAGTCTTGGAAATGATGTTTCATCAAATTCACAGTCTTCTAGACGTGCCTTGAAAACGTCGCAAGTAAGGGGTTCTGTAACGACCCCCGTGTGTAAATACTAAGTAGCCATTAAATTGGCCCCAGACTCCTTGTATATGTGTATGCCCATTTCACTAGAATGGATATATTTGCATTTATACCCCTCAATGTTTCACTTATACCCATGATAATAGTGATAATGAAATCGGTTTAGTGTTATGGAAAATTAGTAATTAAAACACCAAGATAGAGGGCTCTTACTAAAAGATTAGTTCAATGGCAAACTTGTAAATATATCACCAAGTTGGAGGGCCACTTCATGAGAGGCATTATGCAATGGCACACCTTGTAAATAAAACAGAAAAATTAATGGCAAATGTGAAATCATGATAAGCCATGACAAACTTGTCAATAATGAGAATATTAAGAGATAACTCCTATTTAATAACTTTCCCCAAGCTTCTACACATTTCTACACATCTCTCTCTTCTTTTCTTTTCATTTTAATTCCATTTTGTTTTACTCTCCCCATTTTTTGTGTGGCTGGCCGAAATTTGCAAACAAAAAAAGAAAGAGAATAAGAAAGAGAAGAGAGAAGAGAGAAGAGAGAGGAAGAAGAAGAGAAGGAGGAGGACGGAGCTTGGCTTGAGGAGACCCCTTCTTCTACTTTAGGCATTCCTTGAAGCTCCATAGGAACTAGGAACTTCTCATCTCTTCTACTAGTTATAGATGATGGGAAGGATGCTTGCATGTTTGAGTTCTCTTTTGAAATTTGGAAAGAGTGTTGTAGAACTAGGATTCTTGTTGCATGCTTGATTATTTCTTAAGGTAATGATGGGATTAGGCCAAGTTAATGTTTTTAGTTGTTGAAATGGAAGAAAGATGGTAGATTTAAATGGATGTTGTCATTCTTGGTTGGTATGATTAGTAAAGATGTTGCCTTTAACACAAAATCTTCACTTTGCTAAAAGATTGCATTTTTATGAATAGGCGAGTTGCTATGAATAAGAATAATGCCACCTTTGGAAGAAAGTTCTCATTTTGCTAAAAGATGACATCTTTAGGTTAAGCTAGTTTTTAGGTTTAATAAAAATGCCACCTTGATTAACAAAAACCCAAGTTCCTTTTGAAATCTCTAGCAAAAATCGAACACTTTGACAGCTAAAATTTTGTAGTTTGGTATTCCTACTTCTGCAGTCAGCGTAGTAAGAAATACAATCTAAAATAATTATGTTCATGTAGTTCACGAAATCCTACCCCCAAAATCATATAAAATTTGACATAGGCTCAATTCAATAAGTAGGAGCAAAAATTCAATCTTTGAATAATGTCTGAAATTCTGTCAACCTGGACATAGTTTAGTAAAACGAAACTCAGTACCTGCACACACAATGGAAATTTATGTTCTTAGTCTCGTTGGAAAGTTAACAAGTTTTTATCCAACTTCATCACAGTGCTTATGTTTCGAAATTCTGACTGCAATAGGCCTAAAATCAGCAACCAAGACAGACCCTAGAATCTGTCTGAAAAACAGACCTTACAGGCTTCACAAAATAATTCACCATAAATCATATATTTCATATTTTTGCATGGAATTTTATAAGCTAAACCAACACTACCATATATACAACTTTAATTTAGGAAATTTTGTCAAACTCGCATTGAAAATGGCTGATATCCATTGATGTTTATGACTGACAGTGAAAATTCAGCAAATTGAATGGTTTGGTATTGACTTGAATTGTGTTTTGGTTTCTTCCTATGTTCAGATATTAATACTCAACATTGCTTATGTGGATGCATCAGTATTAAAGTGTTTGCCTATGGATATGCTACTTTATGTTGCAAGTTTGGAAATGGATGTTTATGTTTATGGTTTATGGAACATGCAAGTTTTGTTGTAAACATCCCGATGAAAAAGAATGCACTTGGACCTCATTTTACATGCTTAATACACTAGGATTAATGATTAGCTAAAAGAAAACCTAGGGTTGTCTCGTTCCACTCGAAGTGGGTGAGTGCCCTAGGAGGGTTTGGGGGAAACCAAGGTAACGAGTGGACATGCAGGGATGGACTGATGGGTTGTGGACCACTCCTGACGAGCCCTCAGAGGTGGGGAGTAGGTTGGGTTGGTTGAGTTAGTTAAGTTGGAGACTGGCTTCTTTCGTAAGAGCTTGTCTCGAAAAGTCGTAGCATTCCACCCTCCTTACCGGGTGAGGTCCAGTCCCCAATGTCTGACCTGTTACTTAAGTTTCGAATTCATGCTGAAAAAAAACTAACCTATAAAGACAAAAAAACAGCAACCCTAGAATGTGATGCCTTTTCTTTGTTTGTGCACTATGATTAGAGTAGTAGATTTATGGAGTTCCTACAGGGCACGTTGTGACGTGTCCCTTTCTCTCCCACAGGTATAGGTACCAGTTCTCAGGTGACGGGACCGAGGACAGAGATCCCAGAGGGCTGTTCGTCTCAGCAGGGTCCGTAGAGACTGTAGTTAGTGTAGGTTTTATGGTGTAGTCTTGGGGTGGGTGTGGGATGATAGCTGTGTTTTGTACCCATGTTTCCTTTGTACCCCGTAGGGTTGAGTTGTACTTTTGTGGGGGCTTTAGCTGTTTGGGGTTGTACAGTGGACTTGTACAGTACTAGTTGTGTAGTTATGTGCTCTGTGACGCTTGGGTGTTCTGTTTGTAGTACTTTACTTTGCTGCATGTATTGTAGTACCTTGCACTTTCTTCTGTGTTGGAGCTGTACTGTTCTGCTTTATTTCAGTTTGTACTTTATTGCATGTGTTTCCTCAGCGTTGCAGTGGCCTGCGAGTCGTTCGGTGAACACATTAGCGCTTGGTATTTTAATACCACGGCTTGTCACGCCGATCCTCTCTTTTTGGATAGCGGGGCGTGACAAGTTTTATGGTGGCCCATACAGGTCAGCGCACACTACGATACGTGTAAAGGGGATACAGGTAAGGCTCCAATTTTTCAGTACATGGTACTAATTCATTTGTTTTGTTTCTCACCTGCAGATGGAAGGTGGAAATGGGAATTTCGGCGGGACTAGATTTTCTGACGGCGGGATTGGTCTAGTTGGCGATGGGCATTCTTCAGATGACAGGACCTCAGAGTTGGCCCTGATGGTTAAGGTTCTGATGGGCATTTTATAGCACATGGGTCAGATGGAGGAGAGGGTATTAGCGTCGAAGCCACCGAGCTATAAGGAGTTCAAAACGCTGCGTCCACGATATTTCTCAGGCAGGGAGAGTAGCCTCGAGGTGGATGAGTGGCTACGACATACGGAGGATGATCTGACGATGTGTCGGTTTCCCCGAGATGGTTGGGTAGAGTTGGTGAGGCACCAGTTGACCCATCAGGCCAGAGACTGGTGGGAGGCCCAGGAGAGGAGACTGAAGGAGAACATTCCTTGGAAGACCTTTCGGGAGTTGTTTGAGGCCAAGTTCCTTCCGGAGGAGGCGAAGGATGAGTTGAGGCAGAGATTCGAGCACCTGACTCAGAGTAAGAGAACAGTGGATGAGTACTGCTGAGTAAGTATGCGCCAGAGTTTGTAGCGACAGATGTCACCAAAGCCAGGCGCTTTAGCATGGGACTAGAAGTAGAGTTTCGGGTGGCCCTGTCTACTCAGGAGTTGTTGACTCAGGAGGCCGTACTGCGAGCAGCCAGACAACATGAGACCCACATACTGAGTCTGGGGAGACCAACAGCCATGACAGATGATCGGCCGCTCAGTAGAGGACCACCCCTGGCCCAGTTCAGCAGGTGACATTCAAGCGATCGGGGGGCTCCACCCTTGGCACAGAAGGGGCCTTCATGCTACAGAAGCGGGAAGCCGAGGCATGTGCAGAGAGATTGCCGAATTCCGAGTGCTAGGTGTTACACGTGTAGAGAGCCGGGACACATCAGCAGATTTTGCCCACGGTCAGGTCATGCTCCAGTACCACTGGCATCAACGACGGCCCGGCCTGTGCAGCAGAGACCTCTCCCACCACCGCTGCAGCGGCTTTCCCTTCTGGCATCGCCAGGATCGAGGCCGACAGTGCCAAAAGGACCCCCTCCACCACCTCAGCAGTGACGAGGGTATCAGGGGCAGCTCCTCCACCGAGGCGAAAGCAGTATACTATGACCCCAGTAAGGACTTCGAAGGGTGCTGGTCGGGTGATCACAGGTATGAATCTTGCCACTCTGCAGTCTATTTGATTTTAGCCTCAGTTGTTTTATTTAGCTAGTTGGCTGAGTTTTAATGTTGTGATACTTTAGGTATTGTTAGAGTAGCCTCCTACCCTGCCTTGTCTCTATTTGACTCTGGAGCGTCACATTGTTTTCTGTCTAAGAAGTTTGTGACACAACACTCCATAGTAGTTGACACCTTTGCTGCTAGTTGGAATGTTCACACCGGGAATAGGGTCATTTGTAGTGTTTCTTGGATACGGAATTGTCCAGTTGAGATCGTGGGCGGAAGTTGTATGCAGACTTTTTAGTGATTGAGTTGCCCGACTATGAGGCAGTGTTTGGTATGGATTGGTTAGGGATGTTCTATGCTAATATAAATTGTAGAGTGAGGAGGATAGTTTTTCGGTTCCCTGACCATCCAGAGTTTGAGTTTTGGGATGGTAGTGGTGAGCTTGAGCCTTTGAAGTTCCGAGCGACGGACGTGGAGTATTTGGACATGAAAGCAGAGCCAATGTTACCAAGGGTTGTTGAAGAATTTCCTGACATCTTTCCAGATGATATCTTTCGGTTACCCCCAGATAGGTCCATGGAGTTTACTATTGATCTGATTCCAGGCACCCAACCGATAGCGAAGGCTCTATACCGAATGGCCCCACCAGAGTTAGCCGAGCTTCGCAATCAGTTGACTGATTTATCAGATAGAGGATTGATTCGCCCAAGTGTGTCACCATGGGGAGTGCCAGTGTTACTCGTGTTGGATCTAGATCGTAGCCTAGAGGGGGGTGAATATGCTATTAAAAATTCTCGTGCAACCCACGAGAAATCACACGCAGTTATAAGCTCATGCGGGGTAATAAAATAGCAATGACAGAGTACGCACAGATATACCCTGGTTCGGTCATCCCCATGACCTACTCCAACCCCCGAAAGCAAATACTAGATAGATGTGTAATCCTGTACAGCTACAATGAGTCAAGATCCCAAATCTATTCTCACCTAGCTCGTACGCACACCACGTGCTCTACACTCTCAATCTAGTCAGATGCTCTCCCTCCGTGACGACTCCCAAAGTCGTCAGGTCCCCAAAAAGTAACACAGAAGGTAAATTTTCTCCTATGAAGATCTAACACAATACTACACAATATAATAAACAAGAGAGTTTAGAATGCTCAGATCGTGTAGCGATGTCGTCTTCGTCAATCAACATGGGCCAGATGTCGTCTGGAAAGTAGTAGTAGTCTCTCGGCAACGGCAACTCAAGTTGCGGCAATTGAACTCCTCCCTAGATGATGATCCTTAAGTTGGCATGCACAAATCTCAATCTTCAGTGTTGCTTACGGCATGAAAAAAGTAAACACCAAGTTGTAGCACGGTAAACGTCACGGCAGCAAGGATATGTGCTCGTCCTGTTTGTCTGCCTGCCAAGAAATATTTGCAGAAACCCAATTAGCAGAATTCAGTCACAAGATCACAAACGAAAATATTAGCAATTAAATCTTTTGGTTTAGGCACTCCCCTTGTTGATTGGCTCTTTGTTTGAGGGAGCGAGATTCCTTCAGCTACTGCTCTTGATGATTGCAACGCAAAACAAATTCGGCCTCTGGAAAATTTTGTGCGTCTCTGAAGAAATTGCTCCTGGAAATTCTTGACACCTCCTTTAGGCTCTTGAAGATCAGAAGATGCGGTTGCCCTAGGTTTTAGAGAATTATTATGAGGCTCCTTGACAATTTTTAATCGGGATTAATTTTTGACAGCAAGCTCTCTTTAAAACATCCGGATCTCAACACAAAAAAAGAAACAAAAGATGTGGCAGGTTGATCTTAAAAAAACAATGAGTGTGGCTTGGTGTTTTGAATTTTGTGTGGGAAAAAAACCATGCGCATGTGCTTCGAATTTTTCCAAAACCAAAAAAATAATGGAGGTGCCCTTTGTGTTTTTTTTGAGAGCTCACAACGTGCAGCTGTCAAGCACCCCACTCCAATTAAAAATTAAGCACTAGGTTATTTTTAAGATAGAGGTGATTAAAAAAATCGGCCTGCTCTTCTTGTTTGTTTTTGATGATAATGCCTAGGAGAAGTGCGGCTCTCTGGGACAAAAACATGCGGTTCTCAAAACAAAGAATCAAGTGGGTTTCGGCTTCAAGGATTTGTGGGGAAAACTAAAAGAAATCGGATCTCTCACAAAAAACGCGCATACAAAAACAATGACAGACTTTGTGTTTTCCCCCTCTCAGAACACAACCGTGCCAAGTCCCTTTTTAAGAGCTCTCCTTTTTTTGATTCAGTTTATGGCCGGCTCTCTGAAAAAAAACTAGAAGTTGTTCCTTTTTATAATAGCATGGCTAGCAATACGGCTAGGGTATAGGGTGCGGCAAGGGAAAGAGTTCCAAGCACAGATGAGTACGGCTAGGGTCATTCTTGCTATGTGGTTGGGTAAAAGATTGACTTGGTCTAAATGTGATTTGAGTAGGAATTATATAGGAGCAATCTTTAATAGATTTGATCAAATCCCACTTTGATTATATTTGTCTCCATCTCTCCCAATATTGACCAAGTCCAAATAGCTTTGTGCACACCACCTCTTCTCCATTCAACTTGTTATATGATTAGCAATTGCTCCAACTGTTTACGGGTGTTTCCTCACCACTGAATCGTTGACCGATGACTATACGGTCAACGTGGTCAAGGGGTCGGTTGAGATCCGTTGGTCACGCCAAGCTCACGTGCGCTCAGCGTGGGTCTGAGATGGAATCAAGGTTGAGCGTCGGTCCTCGGCTGAAACGGAGCGAAGGGGAAGCCTCGGCTCTGTTCGATGGGCTCGGCCTCGGTTGGATGGGCATCGAGGGGCAGCCTCGGCGCTTTGCTAGGTGCTCGGTCTTCAGTCCGTAGCCACTCCCGCTAGCCGCGAGGGTGGTCATCAGGCGCTGAGGGGTAGCCTCGGTGCCTTGGTCAGCTTCTTCCTGAATAGACGAGAAACTCGTCAGGGTGGCCGGACCTTGGTTCCGGCCGAATCCCCTCCGATGCCTAAGTCAGATCGAGGTCTGAAGAGTGCTCGGCGGGGTAGGTATGACTCGAGAGGAGATCGAAACGCTAACCCTTGGTGCGAGCAGGAGGAGGAAGAGAAATGGCGGAAAACCAAAGTCGTTGATGGAATACCTCAGATTTGGGTACCTGGGATTAGATCCCTTCCTTGCTCGTCCTCCTGTCCTTTTATTGAGCTTCGTCCACATTTGCCCCCGATCCACGCCCCCATGCAGTCAGCCCCACTCACGCCCCCGAGATTCATCCCCATGATGGCACATGCCCACGTCTTGGGGGAGCCGATTACGGGGCTCCTTAATGGACATTAAGGCCTCGTGCTTCCGGGGGAGTGGTTACCCCCGGTGATAGTGGGCTGGTTATGAGCGTATCGGACCGTGGATGGTTCGGGTCTGAGATTTCCCGTGGGTCTCATTGATCGGGCTGTACCTTCTTCGTGGTCCTCCCGCCCTCGGGTTGGGCTCGGGCCCCCTGGTTCTGGGGCCTCTCCAAAGTAGGCGTATCAATTACCCCCATCGGTCATGTCGATCCACTCTAGGCAGCTCGGCTCGGCTGATGTGACTTCCGTCGATTTTGACAGGCGTGCCAGTCGAGGCTGGTTCATTAAATGGAGGCCATCATGCGGTGGCCCGTTCAAATCCCTCTAGGTCTGGGTTTCGAAGCACCGTCGGCTCCCAGATGCTGCCACATGCCCCTGCGCGTTCATCCCTGCCATGTGAGGGGTCGTCTTGGGGAAAGAGAGGGGTAAAAGGGGAGTCGATGTCCACCAGGCTGGTTTCACCAATCTTCATCCCCCATCTCTTCCCTTTTCTCTTCGTCGAACTGAATCCTGTTCAAGCTTCACCTCATGTCGTCATCCTCCGCCACCGGTTCGGGTCGCCCAGAGGACGTCGGTGATCCCAGCCTGGCTTGTGGGTCGGTCTCGGCGGTTCACCGTCATGGGGGCGTGCTTTCAGGGGTGCCCTCCGAGGTTCTGGGGTATTCCTCATCCGTTTGTGCCACCTCAATCGGGGGTATGCGCACCCGCTATCTTCTTCTCCCATACTCTGCCCAGGCTCCTGAATCCGACGAGCGGATCTACTTCCCCGGTCCACGTGAGGTCGGGGTATATGAAAAGTGTTTTCGGTTCGGGCATCAGTTTCCTCTCCACCCCTTCATCGCCAAATTTCTGCGGGCTCATAGAGCGGCCTTATGCCAATTCTGCCCCAACGCCATTGTGCTCATCGTCGGGTTTGTTGTTCTCTGTGTACTGAAGGGGGTGGTCCCCTCCCTCCAACTCTTCGCCCAATTCTACCTTCTGAGCCATCATTAGTCGGGGCCTGGATTTATATCAGTGCTTGGCCAAAGATGAGCCTGGTGCTGGGGCTGTCGAGCTCCTTGAAGCTCTAGAAGGGTGAATACGTCTTCATCGTCTTCCCGTCAGACGTAGATTTTCCGACCCAATGGAGCATCATCGGCACGCTGGCTCTTGAGCTGGGCGACCCAACCGATGTCGAGCTTGAGGCGGTGAAGACCCTACTGGCGATCCCTGTGAAGGACCGAAGAATCGACGTTCTCTTTGACTATCTTAACTTGCGGAAGACCACTTGGCCCATTGGTGAGTTCTGCTAACGTCTGTCGCTTGGAAGGGCTGATGTATGGGGCTATCCCGGCCAGTTCTAAACCTTTCCTCTGCCCCCTTGTACAGGTGGATTTGCCCCTGGCTCCTCTCCGACCCCTCCCTAAGTCACGGTCCCAGAGCCTGCTCCGCGAAGGAGGGATCACGTATTAGAGGTCCGAAAGAAACAGCTGGGCGGGCCTCCCGGTGCAGGTTCTAAGAGAGCGAGGGGCCAAGCTCCATCCTCCCCCCTGCCGGGTGTCTCGAAGAAGGCCCGTGCCCAAGTCAGGGAGGTTGACATTCCACTGCCTGAGGGTCGGGCTTCGTCCTCCTCAGTTGAGGCCATTTGGCCGTGGGCCGGGCCCTCATCACCGCTGCAGAACCCTCTCCTTGAGGTTTACGAGCGGTACCTGGGAGCATTCCACTCGGTTCCCGTCGATTTATCTCAGTCAGGCGAGGGTCTTCTCCGACCTCGCTTCCCGGTGGGGCCGGGGAGTCGGTTTTTGCTGACTGCAGAGTGGCGGCACAGCTGACTGAGAACTGCTACATTCCTCCAGATCAAGCTGCGTTGGATGGGGTCAAAGGCGACCGCCTAGCCGCCTTCGTGGTCCAGGCTGGTCAACAGGTGAGGCATTCTTGCATACCTCGTTCCTAGTAGCAATCTTCAGTTCATCCACGTCTCTTGGTGCAGTTGTCCTCGGTTGGGCTTTCGATAAGGCGCCAATTCGAGGCTCTTTTCATGCCAAGGCTGATGTGGTGTGGACTGTCGAGGCCGAGGGGGGGCGAGGGTGAGGCCAGCCAGCTGGCTGAGGCACGCGTCAAGTCCCTGGAGACCCGGGCAGCTGAACTCTCCTCTGGTTTGGATACATCAGATCGGGAGAAAGCCTTGGCTTTGGTTGGGAAGTCTAAGGCTGAGGCCAGATTGTCGAGCTCATGGAGGCCGCTTAAGTGGACGCCGAAGCTGGCGTGGGCCCTTCCCCCGTCGTTGCGGCAGACATCCCGGAGCTTTCCAGCCTTCTGGAGGCGGAGGAGGAGAGAGAGAAAGCTCTTCTAGTCCAGCTTAATGCGAGATCTAGGGAGATCGAGGTGGAGCGGGCGGAGCATCAGCGCCGGGTTACCCTCTTCGAAGATCGGATCCGAGAGCTGGAGGTAGTGAACCCTGCTCAGATTGCCCAAGACGCTGTGGAAGAGTATGCCCTATGTCCGAAGAGTTCGAGAAGGGGTTCGCCCGTTGCAAATCCGATATCCAGAAGAGGTTTCCATTCTCGGAGATCAATTTCGAGGAGCTTCGGGTGTACTCCGACAGCGAGGAAGAGACACTGGGCGGACCTCATGTGCAACCTGCTGGCGGCCTTGAGGGGGCTCCCGGCGAAGACGAGTGAGTGAGGGTTTAACCTTGTCGCTCGGTTATTGTGCTATTGTGTAACACTCCCTCCCTCATCCTTCTATTTAGAAATGAAGTCTCCTTTTTCTGCCTGTGATTGCTCATCTTCCCCCTTGGTGTGTGTCCCATTTTTGGGATTTGCTGGCAATGAGGTAGCCATCCTACCGGGGATGTTGCCCTTCGTCCTTGCAGCGTGTTTGGCCGGTCGGCTGGCTGGGGGACGCTATCCCCTAGGCTCATGATCCGATCGGCATGCCAACATGCCGGGGGAGTTGCCCCCGGCCTTACAGTCGGTTTGGTCGGTCAGTCTGCTAGGGGTGCGACCCCGTGTCTTGCGACTAACCGATGAGGTTGACCGCTGAGGTCGACCTCTTGTCCGACCTGCCAGGGGAGTTGCCCTAACCTTACGACCGACCGGTTAATCGACCTGCTGGAGTAGTTTCCCCCAGCCTTACGGCCGGTTGGTGTCGTCCAGCTTACTGGGAGGGCTATTCCCAATCTGACGGCGGATCAACGGACCGACCCACTGGGGGAGCTGCCCCCAGCCTTACGATCGATCCAACCCCTGGACGACCAGGGGGGGTTGACCCTCAACCTGTCAACCGGTTGGGAGAGTCAACCTGCTAGGGGTCTATCCCCTAGCCTTATGAACCTTTGCTCGGGTGCTCACCCCGCGAGGTCTCCCTCATCCTGAGTGAGAGCTTCTCCTGGTCGTAAAATATGAAGATGAATAGGCTCAAGGGATTTTATTCGGGTAGATAGAAGAAAAGAGATACATTTGTGGGCGATCTCATTGATAATATTTATGCAGGTGCTCGGCGTTCTAGGTATGTGTGAGGATCTTCCCCTCCGAATTAGCTAGTCAATAAGTCGCGGGTCCGAGGACCTCGATGACCTTGTAGGGTCCTTCCCACTTAGCCGCTAGCTTCCCTTTGCGAGTGATCTCCGTGCTGAAGGCAGCTTTTCTGAGGACCAGATCCCCTTGGCGAAAGCTCCTCCCCCTAACTCGAGAATTGTTTTAGCGAGCCACCTTCTGCTTCTGGCGGATGATGGTGGCCAAGGCCTGCTCCCGTCGCTCGCCTAGGAGCTCCAAGCCGAGCTCCAAGCCCTCCAAGTTCCTTTCCTCATCGAAATGCTTTATGCAGAGGGATTCATCACCTACTTCGACTGGCACCACCGCCTCGGCGCCATAAGCGAGCATGAATGGGGTTTCGCCCGTGGCCTTCTTGTGGGTCGTTCGGTATGACCAGAGTATCCCTGGGAGTTCTTCTGGCCAACTCGCTTCGGCGTCCTCCACTTTCTTACGGAGGGGCTTTATGATGCACTTGTTGGCAGCTTCTGCCATCCCATTGGTCTGGGGGTGCGCCACTGAGGTGAAGAGGAGCTTGATCTTCCACTCTGCACAGAAGCCTTTGAACCCAGCAGAGTCGAATTGCTTCACGTTGTCCGTGACGATGGCTTGGGGAATCCCAAACCTGGAGATGATAGAGTTCCATACGAAACTCTTTGCCTTCTTCCAAGTGATGGAAGCAAGGGGTTCGGCCTCGATCCACTTGGTGAAGTAATCCACCGCCACGATCAGGTACTTCCTCTATCCTCGGCCTGAAGTAAACGGTCCGAGGATGTCAAGCCCCATTTCACGAAAGGTACGGGACTGACAATCGGAACGAGTTTCGATGGGGGGGTTGAGCCGAGTTTGGAAAACCTCTGGCATTCTTGGCACCTTTGGACGTATTCCGTCGCGTCGTGGACCAAGGTCGGCCAGTAATATCCTTGCCTCAAGATCTTCTGGGTGATCGTCTTGCCTCCGTGGTAATTTCTGTAGATCCCCTCGTGCACCTCCTGGAGGACGTAGTCTTCCTCCTGAGGTCCGAGGCACTTAAGGTAAGGGAGGATGTCCGTCTTGGTCCAACGTCTCTTGTAAAGTGCCCCTTCATGGATCACGTACCTTTCTCTCTAGGGTTCGGCGTTCGTCCAAGTCCGTTGGCACTTCCCCATGGGAGAGGTACCGAACGATCGGATCCATCTAGGTGGGGTCCCCGTCGATCGCCATAACCTCTTTCTCCTCCGTGCTGGGGAATCGGAGGTTCTCCATATAGATGGTGCGACCCAGCTCCTTGGTCGAGGAGGAAGCCAGTTTGGACAGGGCATCTACACGTGCATTCTCCGATCGTGGGAGGTAAAGGGTCTCAGCCTTCCTGAATTTGGACAGGACAGTCTTGGCCATGGCCAGGTAGCTCTGCATCGCCTCCTCGCGCGCCTCGTAATTCCCCTGCAGTTGGTTGATGGCAAGCTTCGAGTCGCTGAGGAGACGTAAAGAATCGGCCCCGAGTTCTCGAGCCAGCCTTAAACCGTTTATCGTGGCCTCGTACTCGGCCACATTGTTGGTGGCCGGGAATTCAAACTGAAGCACGTACTCGACGACACTTTCTTTGGGAGATCGAATCGCGATCCCGGCCCCACTTCCCGACCGGGTTGCTGAACCATCTACATGGACTATCCATGTGTCCTGGTCTCCTGGGGGGCCAGTAAGAACGATGTCAGTCGAAAGGAAGGACAAGGGTTGGGTGGTTACCGTAGCCGAGCCCTCTCCCTCAGAGGGGTTCCCTCCTTCTATGGTGCATTCGGCGATGAAGTCTGCCAAGTCTTGTCCTTTTATGGCCGTGTGCGGCTTGAATCGAAGGTCGAACTCGCTCAGTTCCACTCCCCAATTCAGCATTCTCCCCATCCGATCAAATCTCTTGAGGTTTTGTTCCAGTTGGGAGTCGGTAAGGAACAATATAGTGTGGGCTTGGAAGTAGGGCCGGAGTCGACAGTCCAAGAGAACGAGGGCGTAGACCAGCTTTTCCATAGGGGTGTACCGCCCCTCCGTGTCTTTCAGGATTCAACTGGTATAATACACTGGCCTCTGTACTCCACCGTCCTCCCTGACCAGCACCGAGCTCACCGCTTCTCCCGTGCACGCTAGGTAGAGGCTCAATGACTCCCCCTCTTGCGGTTTAGAGAGGAGCGGTGGACTTCGAAGGCATTCCTTGATTTCGATGAATGCTCGGGAGCACTCCTCGTCCCACTGTATCGTCTTCCTTTTTTCGACAGGCTCAGCGATGGATTTCCTCAGGGTCTTGAAGAATGGAAGGGATTTCTCCGCCGACTTGGACAGAAATCGCCCCAGAGCGGCGATGCATCCATTCAACCTCTGCAGCTCTTTAATTGTCGTCGGCTCCCGCATGTTAATTAGTGCCTCGATCTTGTCGGGGTTGGCCTCAATGCCGCGATTGGTGATCATGAAGCCCAGGAACTTACCAGATCTCACCACGAATGTGCATTTCGTGGGATTGAGCCGGATGATGTGCTTTCGCAACCGCTCAAAGGTTTCCCTGAGGTCGGCGATATGATCCCCTGGCTCCTTTGATTTGACCAGCATGTCGTCGACATAGACCTTGTAAGGACCATGTCTATGGGGAAAACACTAGAAGGGGGTTGAATAGTGTTTATGCAAATTTAAAGGAATTTACGCCAAATAAAATGCAATCCAACAAATAGTGCGGAATAGAAAAACGACCCAAAGTGAAACACACGCAAACGCAGAGATGTTTCAAGGGTTCGGATTACCCAAGTCAACTCCCGACTTGTTCCCGGTAATCCTACGTCCCTACCACCTAGATACCACCTGATACTCAAGTTAGAACCATAACTTGAGGTTTCCTTAAAGCCCACTTGTAGCAACCCTACAAGTGCAATCGAATACAATCGATGTCCTTGACTCCCACAACCAGGGAGCAAGCAAAACCACTCTCACAACAGAGAGCACAATTCAAGTAACGAAAGTTATGAAATATGAAATCAACACTTACAATCACCTATGCCTTGAAGTAGAACTTGAAGGAGAAGAGTGATGTGTGTTGAAGAACTCTCTTGGAAGAGAGGAGAAAGCCCTTTCTCTTGACTGCACCAATTGCCTAGAAGATCAATCTTTGGTTCTAGGTTGGAGAGCAAAAGAACAAGATTTGGATATACTTAGGGCTTTGGATTTGAGAGCTTTGATCTTTGGAAATGAAAGCTTGAGAGATTTTGCAATGAATGAGTAACCTTCCAATGGAACAGTAGAATATCTATTTATAGATTTCTCAAATCCACAAAACAGTTTAGGCAAAAACCCAGTTGGAATCCGTGAGAAAAATCTCAACGGATATAATCTGAACTAGCGACAGTCGACTGTTGAACAATCCACAGTCGACTGTTGCACAGTCAGCAAGGGTAGGTGAGAATTCATAACGGTGACTTACCACGTGGACAGTCGACTGATGAAGCAAAGATAGTCATCTATTAAAACAACGGGCGACTGTAAATTCTTCGACATGCAACTGGCCGAGAGAAGAGTAAGTTAGACAAATACTGGAAATCTCACAAGATACAGGACAGACGACTGATTCAAGTAATACAGTCGACTGTTAATCAGAACATGCGACTGTAAAACCTTAAACATACGACTGTCAAAAGCAAGAGAAATTTCCAGAGAGCTGAGTCAAAGAAGTGACTTACAGATAGGTGACTGTTGCAGCATAGACAGTCGACTGATCTACTAGACAGTCGACTGTATATACAGCATTAGTCGACTGGCCGTAGAAGTCAGATCAAACAGAGTTTGGGCAAGGATAGACAGGCGACTGGTTTACAATACATAGTCGACTGTCACTAGGACAGGCGCCTGTGAATCGTTCAACAGTAGCCTGTACGAAATAATCAGAGAAGGCCCAAAACTATATTGTAATAGTCTGTGCATATCAGGCGACTGTAGAACAAAACACAGTCGACTGTTTTTGAGACAGGCGACTGTAAACTGTTCAGCAGTCAGCTGTTATGAACAATCCTAGCACAAACAAAAGAGAATTGAATTGGGATCAAAGGACAATTGGTCTAATGAAGTCCTATGAGAGAATATAGATGTGTGTGAGTGCTCCATCAAAGTTCTACTACTAAGCTACATACTAGAAGAGATAAAAGAAAAATTACATTGACAAATAATCTCTTCTTTCCATCGTATGAGCTTGAAGTCTTTACGGAGCTTCAATCATCAATCTACGATCATCCAATTCATGTCATTTGCCTTCAATGACGTTTGTGAGTCATCCATTGCAAGTTGATCTTCATAATAAGCTTAGGCAATGGATTAACTGCAAAATAGGGGATTAGACACAAGTATTTATGTTTGCTCATCATTAACACCAAGTAGGGAGAAGTCCAATACTCAACAGACCACCAGGTTCCTCCCTATCTGGGAGTCAAACACCTTGTTGACCATTCTTTGGTAGGTGGCCCCCGTGTTCTTCAGCCCAAAGGACATCTTCTTGTAGAAGAAGGTCCCCCGATCTGTCGTAAAGGCCGTCATCTCTTCGTCCCGAGGGTCCATCTGGACTTGATTACATCCGGAGTAGGCGTCCATGAAGCTGAGTATCTCATACCCTGAGGCGTTGTCCATGAGGTGATCGATGCGAGGCAATGGGTAGCTGTCTTTGGGGCAAGCTTTGTTGAGGTCGCTGAAATCCACACACATACGCCACTTCCCGTTGGGCTTTTTGACCATCACGACGTTGGACAGCCACTCCGGGTACCAGACTTCTCGGATAAAGCCGGCGTCGAGAAGGCGCTCCACCTCCTCGGAGGCGGACCTCATCTTCTCGCCTCCTAGATTTCGCTTCTTCTGCCTGACCGGTTTGAAATTGGGGTCGGCATTCAACCAGTGCACAATTACCCGGGGGTCAACGCTGGGCATGTCATCGGGTGACCATGTGAAGATGTCAAGTTTGGCTTCCAAACACTCGATTAGCCTGCTTTTCAGGTCAGGGTCCAGTCCCGATCCGATGGAGACGAATCTTCCTTCGACATTCGTGACTGGGATCTACTCCTGCCCCTCCCCTGGAGCGGGTCTTGGCCCGTACCTCAAGTCAAGCGAGGCCATCAGATCGTCAGGCCGTTCAAGGGGCTTCTCCTCTGCTAGCTGGTAGCAGATCTTCAGATTTCCTGCATCACCGTTGACTTGCCCAATCCCCCTTGGGGTCTGAAACCTGATCATTCGGCGGAAGGTCGAGACCACTGCGCCGATAGCGTTAAGGAGCGGGCGGCCGATGATCCCATTGTACACCGACCCGATCCTTAGCATCACAAACTCCACTGCCAGGGTCACCAAGTCGGGTGGTTTCCCGAGCGTCACTAGGAGGTGGATCGCCCCAACGATGGGCGTGGAGTGACCCGTAAAGCCCACCACGGGCCCGGAGCATGGCTCCAGGTCCTCATTTCGCAGTCCCATCCTTTCCAAAGTCGACATGAAGAGGATGTCGCATGAGCTGCCAGTATCGACCAGCAGCCATCGCACCATGGATGTGTCGATGACCACGGATACCACTAGTGCGTCATCCGACCATGGTTTCTCCCTTGCTACCCCTGCCCCGCTGGCTGAGGGGGGTGACGGAGGGCTCTCGGTCTCCATATCATAGTCGACTGCGTGGTCAGGCCGGGGTCACCTCGGAGTCCCAACCTGAAGCGTGCCCCGGGGAGTCATGGTCCCTTCCTGTCGGCCGCGGAGGGGATCGATGCGCGACGCCGGGGTTGCGTCCACCCTTCGGTGCATAGGGCGGAGCCGTGTCATTGTTGGTGTGGTTGCTTTACATGGGTGTTAGCTCGTTTCCACAGACGGCGCCAGATGTTTACGGGTGTTTTCTCACCACTGAATCATTGACCGATGACTGTATGGTTAACGTGGTCAAGGGGTCGGTTGAGACCCCTTGGTCATGCCAAGCTCACATGCGCTCAGCGTAGGTCAGAGATGGAATCGAGGTTGAGCGTCGGTCCTCGGCTGAAACGGGGCAGAGGGGAAGCCTCGACTCTGTTCGATGGGCTCGGCGTCGGTTAGACAGGCATCGAGGGGCAGCCTCGGTGCTTCGCTCGGTGCTCGGTCTTCGGTCCGTAGCCACTCCCGCTAGCCGCGAGGGTGGTCGTCGGGCGCTGAGGGGTAGCCTTGGCGCCTCGGTTAGCTTCTTCCTGAATAGACGAGAAACTCGTCAGGGTGGCCGGACCTTGGTTCCGGCCGAATCCCCTCCGATGCCTAAGTCAGATCGAGGTCTGAAGAGTGATTGGCGGGGTAGGTATGACTCGAGAGGAGATCGAAACGCTAACCCTCGGCGCGAGCAGGAGGAGGGAGAGAAATGGCGGAAAACCAAAGTCGTTGATGGAATACCTCAGATTTGGGTACCTGGGATTCGATCCCTTCCTTGGTCGTCCTCCTGTCCTTTTATTGAGCTTCGTCCATGTTTGCCCCCGATCCACGCCCCCACGCAGTCAGCCCCACTCAGGCCCCCGAGATTCGTCCCCACGATGGGGCCTGCCCACGTCATTGGGGAGCTGATTACGGGGCTCCTTAATGGACATTAAGGCCTCATGCTTCCGGGGGAGTGGTTACCGCCGGTGATAGTGGGCTGGTTATGAGCGTATCGGACCGTGGATGGTTCGGGTCTGAGATTTCTCATGGGTCTCATTGATCGAGCCGTACCTTCTTCGTGGGCCTCCCGCCCTCGGGTTGGGCTCGGGCCCCCTGGTTCTGGGGCCTCTCCAAAGTAGGCGTATCACCAACTATTGAGAAGATTATCGTTTCGCCTTTTCTGAAACACACTTAGCAAAAATAACCCCATATCAAAAAGTCTATGCCCCCCATTTTTTCGGAAGATCCGAACCGTTCATCTTGATCTCCACCCTCTAAATCCTTGACCCACCAATTTTCAGCCCGATCTCATGTGTTTTGCCCGTTCATCAACCATTCGCAAAAGTTCTGTTCATACGAAACCGTTATATTTGGGTCAGATGGATGAACACGCAAAACACATGGGATCGGGCTGAAAATTGGTGGGTCAAGGATTTAGAGGGTGGAGATCAAGATGAATGGTTCGGATCTTTCGAAAAAATGGGGGCATAGACTTTTTGATATGTGGTTATTTTTGGGGGTCATTTGATCCCTCATATATATATATATATATATATATATATATATATATATATATATATATATATATATATATATATATATATAGTGATGCTATTGTGAGAAGGTGAGAAGAGTGGCTTAAAGTGAGAAGGGAGATCTCAGCTGTCCGTTATCGAATGCGGACATCCGCTGGCTCAGAAATGATCCCACACGCGCACGTGTTCCTCACGTGTCCCAAATGTCACGCAAGGGAGTCCCAGCCATCTCACGCGTTCTCTCTCTTTCTCTCCCCCTCCCTCCCTCCCCCCGAAACCGCAACAAAAACCCTATCTCTCTTGCGCTCTCCCGCGTCTTCATGGGCAAGACCTCTCCCGATCTGAGGAGGCGAACTCGCAAACGTTGGCGATGAAGAGGGCAAAAACCCAACTCCACCTCTCGCGATCTCTCTCTCGAAGACCCCCAAAAAAATACTCAAGCCCCTCTACCTCTATCGACGAGTATATCCTAACCGCCCACAAAAAACCCTAATCACCCGTGCCAATTCCCTCCAGCTGCGTCAATCGGAAGCTTCAGAAGATCAAAACCCTAGCTCCGCCTCTAGATCCTCAATGTATAATCTGGGACCTTTTGTTTATATTTTGTATGCTTGCTCTTGCCCGCATCACATTTTTGTGGTGCCTTATATCAATTATTTGTCTTGCGTCATCGTGCACAAGGTGTTTTATTGTTGTTTCAGAGTGTTTTCTCACTACAAAGCGTTGACCGTGGAGAACCTGGTCAACGTGGTCAAGGGGCCCGCTTTGGGTCCCTCGGGGGCTTCGAATCGGTGCAGAAGGGGCGAGGGGAAGCCTCGGCCCAGGTTGAGACGCTCGGCCTCGGACAGGTGTGCTCGGCCTCGGCTGGAAGGGGGACGAGGGGGAGCCTCAGTCGCCAATGGAAGGGGGACGAGGGGAAGCCTCAGTCGCCCGGGTAGACGCACGGCCGGCGGGTGGCGAGGGAGAGTCTCGGACCCAATTAGGACGCTCGGCCTCGGCGGGACGTGCTCGGCCTCGGCAGGCTGACGGTGAGGGGAAGCCTCACTGTCCGGTTGATCGAGTGGTCGGAGAGGGGCGAGGGGTAGCCTCGGCCCGTTGATCTGTTGTCCACCTGCGCAGACGAGAACGCTCGTCAGGGGGCCGGACCTTGGTTCCGGCCAAATCCCCTCCGATGCCTAAGTCAGATAGAGATCTGAGAAAGGAGGCCCGGCGGAGACGGTCCGACTCGTGAGGAGATCGTAACGGCGTCTCTCGGCGCGAGCGGGGGAGGAAGGGGATGAATTGGGGGAACGAGGTCGTTGATGGAGTACCTTAGGTTTTGTTACCTGAGATGCGGTCCCTTTCTTCGTCGTCTTCCTGGCCCTTTTGTAGAGCCCCGGCGTGATCGCCTCTGACCCACGTCCCACGTCCGCCATTGATCGTGCCCCATCAGTCCCCCCTTGCCGCCGCTCTCTCCGCCCTGCCAGCACCTCCCCATTATCGCTATTTAGTGGTCGCGCGTCCGGGGGAGTGGTTTTCGCAGGAGTGGGCGAGCGACCAACGGGTTATTGGGGCCGGGTCGGATCGGCGTTCGAGAAGGTCCCTTGTAGGGCCTTTGTCGAATGGGCTTTGAGGACGCAGATGGGCTTTTGACCAATAGTCGGGCTCCTGGGCTCGTGCTTTACGGGTCTCGGCCAAATAGGCGTAACAATTGCCCCCATCGGTCGGGTTGATCGGCCTCGGCCGGTTCGGCTCGGCCGATGTGACCTCTGCCAATTTTGACGAGCTCGCCAGTCGATGCCGATTCATTTATTAGTCGTCATCATGAGTTGGCCCGTTCGATGTTTTTAAGGCGCAGGTTCCGAAGCGCCGCCGGCCTTCAGATGTTGCCACGTGTAGCGGCAAGCTTATCCCTGCCGCTCGCGGAGTCGTCTTAAGTGGAGAAGCCGAGGGATTCGTGTGCCGCCATCCCATCGTCTTTCTTCTTTGCGCTGATCCCCCTCCTGTCTGAGCTCTGCCCCATGTCGTCTTCTTCTGCTACGGGTTCGGTTCGGTCGGAGCGCGATGTGGCTCCAGGTCCGGCGGGTGGCACTCCTTCGGCGATTAGTCAGCACGGGGATGATCTTTCAGGGGTTCCTTCTGAGGTCTTAGCGTGGCCTTCGTCGATCTGTGCTACTGCCATCGGGAGCATGCGCTCCTCCTACCTACTTCCGCCCTACTCGGCTCGTGCCCCTGGGGCTGACGAGCGGATCTGCTCTCCTGGTCCCAATGAGGTCGGGATATATGAGAAGTGCTTCCACTTCGGGCTCTGTTTCCCGCTTCATCCTTTCATCGTTGAGTTCCTTCAGTCCCACAATGTGTGCTTGTGTCAATTCTGTCCCAACGCCGTCGGGATCCTTGTCGGGTTCGTTGTCGCCTGCATGCTGAAGGGTGTGGTGCCCTCTCTCCGCCTCTTTGCCCAGTTCTACCGCCTGAGCCTCCACCAATCGGGGGCGTGGATTTACATCAGCGCCCGCCCGAAGATGTCCCTGGTGCTGGGGTTGCCGAGCTCTCTGAAACGCTGGAAGGGGGAATACGTGTTCATCACATTCCCCTCGAGCGTACACTTCCCGGCTCGGTGGGTGGCGGCCGGTGCCGTTGTTCTTAATCTGGGTGAGCCGACGGTCGCTGAGCAGCAGACGGCGAGGGACATGTTGGCAATTCCTCCGAGGGAGCGCTCGATCGACTTCCTCTTTAGTGACCTCATTTTGCGTAAGACGGTGTGGCCCCTAGGTAAGCTGCTCCGAGCGTTCGCCCCTCGAGGTCGCCCAGGTTCTGCTCTGTCTCTCATTTATTCTTTGAGTGCAGGTGGGTTCCCTCTCGGTCCTTCTCCTGCCAGCGCTCTCGTGCAGGCCCCAAACCCGGATCCGCGCAGAAGGGACCATGTGTTGGCGGTCCGGAAGAAGCAGAGGGTTGTGACCGCGTCTGGAGGCTCGAAGCGAAAGAAGATGTTGTCTCCCTCTCTCCCCTTGCAGGGATCTCCCAAGAGGCTCCGTGAGGGGGTCGAGGGGGTCGACGTTCAGCCAACTGTTGACCGACCTCATCCTGCTCCCGTTGAGGTTGCTTGGCCGTGGGCCGGCCCTTCACCTCTTCCGGACGGCTCTCTCCCTGATGCTTACAGTCGGTATCTTGGGGCATTCCGCTCTGCTCCTGGCGAGTTCCCTTCGTCAGGGGAGGGTCTTCTTCGTCCACTCTTTCCAGTGAGTGAGAAAGAGTCGGTGTTCTCGAGCCGCGGAGCCGCTGCTCGAGTGGCCGAGAACTGTTGTCTCCCTCCCGACCGGGCGGTGTTGGACGGAGTCAGAGGTGATTGCTTGGCTACCTTCGTGATCCAGGCTGGTCAACAGGTAGTGTGTCTCTGCTTGTCCCCCCGCTCTCCAGCTGTTTTTGCCATCTTACCTTCGTCGCTTTGGCACAGTTGTCCTCGGTGGGCCTCTCGATGAGGCGCCAATTCGCGGCTCTTCCCAAAGCCAAATCCGTGGCTGGGCTAGGCCCTGAGGTCCCTGGCGAGGAGGAGGAGGAAGCTGGTCAGTTGGAGGAAGCGCGGGTCCAATCCCTGAACTCCCGCATAACTGAGCTGTCCTCTGCCCTGGAGGCGGCGGATCGTGAGAGAGCTGTGGCTCTGGCCGCGAAGTCCGAGGCCGAGACGCGGCTTGCCTCTCTTTTAAAAGACGTCGACGCGTCTGGAGGGATCAAGCAGGTCCCCGGCCCGGCTGCTGCCTCCGAAGCCTCGGAGCTCTCCGATCGTCTGGATGCGGCGGAGGAGCAGGCGAGGGCCCTTGCTGCCCAACTAGGAGAGAAATCCCGGGGGATCGAGAAGGAGAGGGCGGAGCACCAACGCCAGGTAGAGACCCTAGAGGCTCGGCTGCGTGGGCTCGAGGAGTTGGATCCTGCCCGGATCGCTCAGGATGCCGTGGCGGAGTATGCCACCTCCTTTGTGGAGACCGCCTTATTGGAGGCGTACAAGAAGGGCTTCGCCCGGTGCCAGTCCGAGATCCAAGAGAAGTTCCCGCTCTCGGGGATCAACTTTGAGAAACTTCGGATGTACTCTGACGCCGAACGGAGTAAGGGGGGAGACCCTAGTGAGCCTCCAGCCTGTGGCTCCCCTGGCGCCCCCGGAGAAAAATGAGGGAGGGGAATGCCCCTCGACCTCTTCGTGTATCCTTCTGTATACCTTTTTGCTTTATCTGGAAGGGAATGAATTTAAAACAAATTTATTTCATAGGAAACGATACATCTATTGAAAGTACTTGCGTAAATACTCCGCATTCCAAGTGTGAGTGAGAACTCTCCCTTCCATGTCGGCTAGTCGGTAGGCTGCGGGTCTGAGGACCTCGATGACTTTGTAGGGTCCCTCCCATCTAGCCGCGAGCTTCCCTTTGCGAGCGGTATCGGTGGTGAAGCCCGCCTTCCGGAGGACCAGGTCCCCGAGGTGGAAGCTTCTCCCCCGCACCCGAGCGTTGTAGTATCGGGGCACCTTCTGCTTTTGGCGGACGATGGTGGCCAGTGACTGCTCCCGTCGCTCGTCGAGGAGCTCCAGGCTGAGCCCTAGGCCCTGCGAGTTCCGGTCTTCGTCAAAGTATTTGAGGCGAAGAGATTCTTCACCCAATTCGACCGGTACCACCGCCTCAGCCCCGTAGGTGAGCATGAAGGGGGTCTCGCCAGTAGCCTCCTTGTGGGTCGTCCGGTATGACCAGAGTATCCCGGGGAGCTCTTCCGGCCAGTTCCCTTCGGCGTCCTTCACTTTCTTCCGGAGGGGCTCTATGATACATTTGTTGGCCGCTTCTGCCATCCCGTTGGTTTGGGGGTGTGCTACCGAGGCAAAGAGGAGCCTGATTCCCCATTCCTCGCAAAAATCTTTAAACCCTGCTGAATCGAACTGCTTCCCGTTGTCTGTGACGATGGCCTGTGGTACTCCGAATCGGGAGATGATGGAATTCCACACGAAGCTTTTCGCTTTCTTCCACGTGATGGTTGCCAACGGCTCGGCCTCGATCCACTTGGTGAAGTAGTCCACTGCCACGATCAGGTGCTTCCGCTGCCCTCGTCCTGGCTTGAACGGTCCGAGGATGTCGAGCCCCCATTTCGCAAAGGGGAGGGGGCTCACGATGGGGATGAGCTCTGACGGAGGAGTCGAGATGTGGTGGGCGTACCTCTGGCATTCTTGGCATTTCTGCACGTAGCTTGTAGCATCTTTGGCCAAGGTCGGCCAGTAGTACCCCTGCCTTAAGATCTTCTGCGCGACTATCTTGCCCCCGTGGTGATTCCCGCAGATCCCGTCGTGAACCTCCCGTAGGACGTAGTCAGCTTCTTGCGGTCCGATGCACTTCAGGTATGGGAGGACGTCCGTCTTGGTCCAGCGTCTCCGGTAGAGCGTCCCCTCATGGATCACGTATCGGAGTGCTTTTCTCTCCAGGGTTCGGCGCTCATCCCCATCGGCCGGCACCTCTCCGTGGGTGAGGTATCGGATGATCGGGTCCATCCAGGTGGGCTCTTGGTCGATCGCCATCACCTCGTGCTCCATCGTGCTGGGGGACGGCAGGTTCTCCACGTAGATGGTGCGGCCCAGCTCCTTTGGCGAGGACGAGGCCAGTTTTGACAACGCATCGGCCCGCGCATTCTCTGATCGTGGGAGGTGTAAGACCTCCACGTCCTTGAATTTGGACATCGCCGCTCTGGCGACCGGGAGATATCTTTGCATCGCCTCCTCCCGTGCTTCGTAGCTCCCTAAGAGTTGGTTGACAATGAGCTTCGAGTCGCTGAGGAGGCGGACGGACTCGGCCCCGAGCTCCAGGGCCAGCCTCAGGCCGTTGATCACAGCTTCGTATTCCGCCACGTTGTTCGTGGCCGGGAACTCGAACCGCAACGCGTATTCCGCGATGTTCCCCTCCGGAGATCGGATCGCAATCCCGGCCCCTCCTCCAGACTGCGTGGCCGACCCGTCCACATGAACTATCCACGCTCCTGGATCATCTGGTTGAGAGTGGTCAGTCGAAAGAAAGGACAAGGGTTGAGCAGTTACCGTCCCCGGGCCTTCTCCCTCTGGGGGGCCATTTCCTTCCGTCGTGCATTCGGCGATGAAGTCGGCTAGGGCATGTCCCTTGATGGCAGTGCGCGGTTTGAATCGGAGGTCGAACTCGCTCAGTTCCACTCCCCAGTTTAGCATCCTCCCCATTCGATCGAATCTCTTGAGGTTCTGCTCCAGCTGCGAGTCGGTCAGGATCAGTATGGTGTGGGCCTGGAAATAGGGTCGGAGCCTTCGCGCTGAGAGGACGAGGGCGTACGCCAGCTTCTCCATGGGCGAGTATCGCACCTCCGCCCCCTTCAAGATCCGGCTCGTGTAATATACCGGCCATTGCACCCCGCTGTCCTCCCGGATCAGCACCGAACTCACAGCTTCTTCCGCGCACGCCAGGTAAAGGCTCAGCGACTCCCCTTCCCGGGGTTTGGACAGGAGAGGGGGGCTGCGGAGGTACTCCTTGAGGTCCCCGAACGCCCGGGAGCAGTCTTCGTCCCAGAGTATTGTCTTCCTATTGTTCGGAGGTTCCGCGATTGCTTTCCTCAGGACCTTGAAGAAGGGAAGCGATCTTTCCGCTGATTTGGAAAGGAATCGCCCCAGGGCTGCGATGCGCCCGTTCAGCCTCTGTAGCTCCTTGATCGTCGTCGGCTCGCGCATGTTAACCAGCGCATCGATCTTGTCGGGATTAGCTTCGATACCACGATTAGTTATCATAAATCCCAAGAATTTGCCAGATCTTACCCCGAACGTGCATTTCGCGGGGTTGAGCCGAATGTGGTGTCGCCGCAACCGCTCGAAGGTCTCCCGTAAGTCGACGATGTGGTCTTCCGGTCGCCTTGACTTGACAAGCATGTCGTCGACATAGACTTCTAGGTTCCTTCCGATCTGGGAGCTGAACACCTTGTTGACCATTCTCTGGTAGGTGGCCCCCGCGTTCTTCAAGCCAAAGGGCATCTTCCTGTAGCAGTAGGTTCCCCGGTCCGTCGTGAAGGCAGTCATCTCTTCGTCCCGGGGGTCCATCTGGACTTGATTGTATCTGGAGTAAGCGTCCATGAAGCTTAGCATCTCATATCCCGAGGCGTTGTCCACCAGGTGGTCGATGCGCGGCAGTGGGTAGCTATCCTTGGGGCAGGCCTTGTTGAGGTCGCTGAAGTCCACGCACATTCGCCACTTCCCGTTGGGTTTTTTGACCATCACCACGTTCGACAGCCACTCCGGGTACCAGACTTCTCGTATGAAGCCGGCATCGAGGAGACGCTCCACTTCCTCGGAGGCTGCCTTCATCTTCTCGCCGCCCAGGTTACGCTTCTTCTGCCTAACCGGTTTGAAGTTGGGGTCGGCGTTGATTTGGTGGACGATCACCTGGGGGTCCACCCCGGGCATGTCTTCGGGCGACCAGGCGAAGATGTCCAGGTTCGCCTCCAGGCATTCGATCAGCTGATCCCTCAGGTCCGGGCTCAGCCCTCTCCCGATCGAGACGAACCGGCCCTCGATGTCCGTGACCGGGATTTGCTCCTGCTCCTCCGCAGGGGTGGGCCTGGGCCCACTCCTTAAGTCGAGCGCGGCCATCCGGTCAGCTAGACGATCTTCGGGACCTTCCTCCGCCAGTTGATAGCAGGTATTCGGTCTCCCCGCGTCGCCTTCGACTTGACCCATCCCCCCCGGCGTTCGGAACTTAATGGTCCGATGGAGGGTCGAGACCACCGCGCCGACGGCGTTGAGTAAGGGTCGGCCGATGATCCCATTGTATTCCGACCCTATCCCCAATACGATGAATTCCACCGCTAGGGTCACAGAGTCTGGTGTGTTTCCGAGCGTTACCGGGAGATGGATAGTGCCGATGATGGGGGTGGAGTGACCCGTGAATCCGACCACGGGACCCGAACGAGGTCGCAAGTCTCCTTTCTGCCGGCCCATCTTCTCCAGGGTTGACATAAATAGGACGTCACAGGAGCTGCCGGTGTCGACAAGCAGCCGTCGTACTAAGGTAGTGTCTATGACCACTGATACCACCAAAGCCACGTCCGAGCTGCGTGCCGTTATGGGCGCACTCGGTCTCCCAACCGGTGGGGAAGGGGAGGGCATCCCGGCCCTTTCCTCACGACTCTCCTCGCGTCGGTCCCGTGCCCATTCTTGGCAACGATGGCGGGGCCTGTCGCCCCGCGTCGGGGCCTCGCCCTTCTTTCGCCGAGAGGAGGGAGGCCGCGTCATCGCAGATGTGGTTTGTTTCTTCGTGGGACAGTTTTCGTTCCCACAGACGGCGCCAGATGTTTCAGAGTGTTTTCTCACTACAAAGCGTTGACCGTGGAGAACCCGGTCAACGTGGTCAAGGGGCCCGCTTTGGGTCCCTCGGGGGCTTCGAATCGGTGCAGAAGGGGCGAGGGGAAGCCTCGGCCCAGGTTGAGACGCTCGGCCTCGGACAGGTGTGCTCGGCCTCGGCTGGAAGGGGGACGAGGGGGAGCCTCAGTCGCCAATGGAAGGGGGACGAGGGGAAGCCTCAGTCGCCCGGGTAGACGCACGGCCGGCGGGTGGCGAGGGAGAGTCTCGGACCCAATTAGGACGCTCGGCCTCGGCGGGACGTGCTCGGCCTCGGCAGGCTGACGGTGAGGGGAAGCCTCACTGTCCGGTTGATCGAGTGGTCGGAGAGGGGCGAGGGGTAGCCTCGGCCCGTTGATCTGTTGTCCACCTACGCAGACGAGAACGCTCGTCAGGGGGCCGGACCTTGGTTCCGGCCAAATCCCCTCCGATGCCTAAGTCAGATAGAGATCTGAGAAAGGAGGCCTGGCGGAGACGGTCCGACTCGTGAGGAGATCGTAACGGCGTCTCTCGGCGCGAGCGGGGGAGGAAGGGGATGAATTGGGGGAACGAGGTCGTTGATGGAGTACCTTAGGTTTTGTTACCTGAGATGCGGTCCCTTTCTTCGTCGTCTTCCTGGCCCTTTTGTAGAGCCCCGGCGTGATCGCCTCTGACCCACGTCCCACGTCCGCCATTGATCGTGCCCCATCAGTCCCCCCTTGCCGCCGCTCTCTCCGCCCTGCCAGCACCTCCCCATTATCGCTATTTAGTGGTCGCGCGTCCGGGGGAGTGGTTTTCGCAGGAGTGGGCGAGCGACCAACGGGTTATTGGGGCCGGGTCGGATCGGCGTTCGAGAAGGTCCCTTGTAGGGCCTTTGTCGAATGGGCTTTGAGGACGCAGATGGGCTTTTGACCAGTAGTCGGGCTCCTGGGCTCGTGCTTTACGGGTCTCGGCCAAATAGGCGTAACAATTGTTAATTGGACCTCTTGCCATGGCTTATGCTTTTGAATGCCATGCCAATTGCTGACCAACAAGGCTCATTTGCGTATAGACACAAGGATCATACTAGGATTTTCAACACGTTGTGGCTAAATGGAAGAGGTGGATAACAATTTAATTTAGCTTTTCCCCGATCTTTCAGAATTTTCAAGTGTTGATACTTACTGTAAGGGAGTAAACATTTGCAAATAATTCGATCTAAATTTGAATTAGTATCTGTGGTTTTTACTAATATGGATATCTTTATCCATTTTGTTTAAAATACAAGAACAAATATGGGTACTACTATCTATCTGACATTTTGATCAGATATCTGAATATCCAGCTACCTATCCGAAGTAATATGTATGCATATGATTGTATATATATTAAAGTCTATTTTAGTATTATTTAATGTGGAAAAAAATACTTTATACCAATGCAACCATTACAGATGGCTGTTTAACTTATTATTCGTTCAAAATTCATATATGGCTTACCATTGGCCCTCTACCATACTACCATATAATCTAATTGTCTTACCACGTTTAGAAATATATCATTGCTACAAATATGCATATATGACTTTATCTCAAGACCATTAGTAATAATTCCTCCTATTTTCTATATCATGCACCATGTCTTTAATATAGTTTTAATAAACATACAATAATATAATTTTTTAGTTTGATGTTATCCCATTATCCTCTCTTTGACTTGTTCTTTATTGGTTCAATTGTGCATTGCACCAATGGCAGCATGAATGATTGACATTTACAGAACAATGATGCTTCATATTATTTGCCATACATTTTCTAAACTTTTTAGTGGTCTTGATATTCTTTTCCAACTTTTTAGGTGCTACTTGAAAATGCTATTGCCAATCGGTTATATGCCATACATTTTCTCCTCTCGTTGGGTCTGATAAGGTATGCCAACAAATATCCTTTTATCCTCTTTTGGTCATTTTGAGGGTTTGTAGAAATTCTTGTTTTTTTGCTACAAAGTGGAGAAACAGTGTTCATCTTGGAAAAAAAGGCCATTATGTATGAAATGCATGAAAAAAAGGCCATTAGGCATGAAATGCATGAAATTCTAATGAACTGGGATTTTCTGGCTTGCATTATATATAAACAAATTTCTTGCATTGTCATGAGATTTTTCTGGCTTGCATTAGAATGTAGAATCACCATGGCTAGAGATTAACCGCATTTAATCTGTGCACATATTTGAAAACCATTTGTTGAGTAGTGGATTTCATTGTCATACCTGGTCAATGAAGTGTAAGAGGCAGACTTGTTCAACAATCTTACCGACATTTTGTTTATATTTTGTATGCTTGCTCTTGCCCGCATCGCATTTCTCATGTTCCACTAAATTTCATGCATTTCTCATGTGCAGGCTGATACAAATGATGTTAAAGGTTTTCGCTCGAAGCAGTTTGAGGTTTTCGACGTTGAAATACTGGACGTGAAGGATTGCCAACGCAAGACCATCAGCTTCTATTCTGACGTCGTTTGTAACTAGGTTGAGCAATTCTCATGATTCTTTACCACAATGCCAGCCAAATCAAAGTCAGACTAGTCCAGAGGAATTTGTCCCTTCCTTTTTATAAACAGAGAGTTCAAATATCAATTACATGTGCACAAAAATTTCGTGTAAAGTATGTCTACAGAGATTTTCGCTATGTTACATGGATTTGGGTTTTCGAGTTTTGGATGCAAGACGGTGTTGGTTCTTTATTACAATTTTGCTTGGTCTCAACTTCCCCAATGTTTGTCTGAATGTCTGAATGTCCCAGCGCAAATCCATCAAGGTTTCAAAATTCAGAGTATGGATAGGTTGCAATTTGTATTTGTGAGTTTCACAATCTGATCGTAGGACAGAAGGGGGACACGGACCATGAAGAACTTATATCGAGATCTCACAAGACGGTATCATGCAAGGAATCATGGAGAGGGAATCAGAAGAGCTCCTGATGACTGCAGGAAGCTACCAGAGGGAATACATTGTTCCAGGAGAGAGCCCCCTCATCGTGTATACAGAGGAGGGGGTTCGGTCCGAGGAGATCATGAAGGCACTCAATGAAGCATCCAAGGCTGCTTCTGGTGTGTGACAGATGATCCACTTTCTAGAATCTATGTAACATTATTGTTCTTGATGTGTTTTATGGATCTCATAGGATATGATGATGGGATGTATGTAATATTCTTGGGAACAGATCTGAAATACAAAAATCGATGCAAATGTCACCGAGCATGAGTTTCTACTACATTCTATAACAAGCTTGCTGGGTTAAATTTGCTTAAATTGACAGGCATTGAAGGAAACGGTGGGAGAGTATATTATCAATCTTTAGAAAGCTGGAATGCAGATTTTAAACTAAGCACTTGGAAACCATAAGAGCATCTTACCCTTGTCCTGATCCTATATGAATGATCAATTCAACACAAAACAACAATCTCCTTGGCACCAGTTCAGAAACATGAGCAGAGAAAACCCATATCAACTTCTCCATCAATATCAAAGCAATGACAATATGAATTTCCAAACAATATGAGTCTCAAATACAAATATATGCAAAAATATATGCAAAAATTAAATGTTATGAAGATTAAATGAAGGAAGTTCAAATTCCATTCAAAAATTAAATATTCAATATTAGACAATATGGTCCGAGTCTCAATTACTAACACTAAGACTTACAACACATATTCTCAAATACAAACATATAATTACAAATACATTGAACTATTCTTTACGATAATAAGATCTGACAAGCAATCCAATAATGACGACCATCACAACATTGTTTTCTGGTACATATATGCAACAACCTCATACTACATTGGCATCCAACCATCCACTTCTTCGAGCTCCATTTTTCCCTTCTCATCTACCCACACTCTGAGCATTTTCCTTCCCATCATGTACCGTCTCACTGATGTGGCTTTGGCTGTGCGCCGAGCTTGATACCATTTCTTGACCCCCACGATTTGGCCGAACTGAAGTGCTTTCCCCATTCCAATACCACAAAGCATCTTCATAATTTTAAAAACCCTTGAATACGGCGTTTGGATATACATGTACCAGTGACTTGACTTGAATTCTATATAAAATACAAGATAAAATATTACGACATCATATATCTTGCATTTCTAGCCTAAGTGAACATGATACATGATTGTATGCGTGTACATGATACATAACCATGGCATGCGTGTCCAGTATACATAAGCATGGCAAACATTTCATCTCATGGTTATAAAAATTACTTGTTTATAAAAATTACATGTTTCTGTAATATCATGGATATGAATACAGTGATACAATATGAAGGCACGAGATGAATACCATGGATATGAATGCAACCCTGATGACAATACACATCAGTTTTCTGTACATCAGCTGAACCTAATCAAGTAAACACATCATATACAACACCCAAAGTTATTTCTGTGTACACCCAAAACTAATCTTGTAAAGTAATAATTCAATTTTCTGGTATGGAAAATAAAATACAAACTTCACCCTTAATATCGATATCAACATAATGTAGTTTTGATTTTATAATGATATCAATATAATTATGGCAAACATGAACTAGTGCTCAAAACTATAAGATGCAAAATGAAATTGAAGATGCCTGGAATAAGAGATTGAAAGGGTCCTTCAAACAATGTTTATGTGTTCAGATTGTGCTTCAAGTGAAGAAATCAAAAATTCATGTAATTGATGTATGTGTCTACAAAAAACCTATTCAAAGAACACAACGAAAATTCAAAAGAGAAAAAAAGTAACAAAAATATCAGTGCTGCTGCTGATGCATTTTAAAGAAAATCAGATTTCTATCCCAGAAATATGCAAACGATCCAGCAAAATGGAACCATTGACCTCAAAATACCAGCATTAATAAACATAAACGCCAGAAATCGAAGGGATTAACATGAAGAATTCATCAAAACCTCACTTAATTTTGTGATTTGGAAAAACTATCCTAAGATGCTAGAAAGTAAAAGGTAATTTAACTCAAATTTTAAGATAGTTTTTACAAAAATTGTAAATTTGAAGATAGTTCTGATAAACAACAGTAAATTTTAAGGTAATATTTTTTATGAAATGCTATTAAGAGAATTATGATGGAGGATGAAAGTTAAAGGATGGCTTGATGAATTTCTAAAGTGAATGTAGGTTTTATGATAATTTTCATATATTAAGCCGAAAAAGCAACAATAGAGGCGAGCAGGCAGTAGTGTCTTTTAAATTCAATGCACGTGTCTTTTAACTTCAATGCACGTTTCATGTTTAAGTTCATACATGCATGCAAGTGGATTAACCCATTTCTGACTCAATATTAAGATGCGCTTACGATTATAGTTGTCACATGCTAATATGAACAGACAAGCTAGCTTACAGATCCAAGTTAGTTTAAGAAAGCAATGGAAACATTGACTCTCTTTTGATTTAATCTCAAACTTTATTTGGTAATGATAAAATTAAACAAGGAGAATTCAAGTGAGGAGAGCTGAGAACCCTCCTTCAGTTAGCTGAGAACCCTCCTTCTGTATACAAAATCTGATCCAAAATGTGTTCAATCTCACATGCAACAAGAATACATGTCGTTATAAATTGTTACTAAAATTGCAGTCGATGTTCCCAGAAAAAAGCTTTTATAATAACACTTCAGCACATACAACCTACTCTCCTTGTAAACATCTTGGCAAGCATGCGTGTAGGCCTAAAAGAATCAAAAAATAGGAAATATTATTACTGAAAAAACATGCATGTAGGCCTAAAAGAAATAGACAACCCCTAAATTCACAAAAAAATAGGAATCGTGGGGAATTGGGGTTTCTGCGAGAAGGCAAATCGGCCGCTGGAGGAGAAGAGATTACCTTCGAAACCCTAGAGTAGGGAGAACTGAAAGGTGCTAGCGAGGGATCTTTGCTAGAGAGAGGGGATCTCGAGCTAGGGCGAGAGGAGATCACGAGCTTGGGCGACAGCAGATCGCAAGCAAGGGGGAACGATGGAGACGCCGCTTGATTGGAGAGAGGATGGTTATCTACTGGGACTCTCATGATCGCGAACTTGGGAGAGAGGAGATCACGAGTTAGGGGAGAGCGAGAGATCGTTTGATGCCAACAATCGCCTGGGGTTTTTTCTGATCATATTGGGAGAGAGAGAGAGAGAGAGAGAGAGAGACAGCATCTGCTGAGGGAGTGGGGTGCCCGACTTGGATAGCACGTGACCAGCACGTGTGAACTGGGCTGGGGGAGATCTTAGCCAGACAATCTGAGCGGACGTCTCAGATCTCCCTTCTCACTTTAAGCCCCTCTTCTCACCTTCTCACCATAGCGCGCGCGCACACACACACACAAATTTTTGGGAAATTTTTCCAGCGCTGTCCGCATTTTGGACGAGATAAAAATATTTTTTTTGCAATTTTTTTTGCAGTAGTTAGATATACGTGTTAGGAAGCTCCCCACAAAATTTCAGCTCATTCCGACACCGTTTGAGCCTCCGTTCATCGATTTCAAAAACGTTACGCAAATCTGTCCACAGTTTTGCGTAACGTTTTTGAAATCGATGAACGGAGGCTCAAACGGTGTGGGATCGAGCTGAAATTTTGTGGGGAGCTTCCTAACACGTATATCTAACTACTGCAAAAAAAAAATTTCAAAAAAAAAATACTTTTATCTCGCCCAAAATGCGGACAGCGCTGGAAAAATTTCCAGCGCTGTCAGCTCTTCTCCATTTTTCACTATATATATATATATATATATATATATATATATATATATATATATATATATATATATATATAGAGTGAAAAATGGAGAAGAGCTGACAGCGCTGGAAATTTTTCCAGCGCTGTCCGCATTTTGGGCGAGATAAAAATATTTTTTTTGAAATTTTTTTTTGCAGTAGTTAGATATACGTGTTAGGAAGCTCCCCACAAAATTTCAGGTCAATCCGACACCGTTTGAGCATCCGTTCATCGATTTCAAAAACGTTACGCAAATCTGTCCACAGTTTTGCGTAACGTTTTTGAAATCGATGAACGGAGGCTCAAACGGTGTCGGATCGAGCTGAAATTTTGTGGGGAGCTTCCTAACACGTATATCTAACTACTGCAAAAAAAAATTTCAAAAAAAATACTTTTAGATTGCCCAAAATGCGGACAGCGCTGGAAAAATTTCCAGCGCTGTCAGCTCTTCTCCATTTTTCTCACACACACACACACACATATATTATATATATATATATATATATATATATATATATATATATATATATATAGGAAAATTTTCAAATGAGAACATTTCGCACCGTGCGAAAATGTTTTTATCTTTTTTTTGAAATTTTTTTTCAAAAATTCTTTTTTTCACCCTCATTATATGTTGTTATACCCCCCTCAAAAAATAATGGTTGAGAAATAATGTCATTTGGCCTTCGATCAAGGCATTTCATCAAATTCGCACGTTTTGAGACCGTTAAATTTGTAACGGGTGGATGGGTGCTCTAATGCCCAACGGGTTCACCCATTATTTTCCCTGGGGTATATAATTGTATGGATTAAACATCAAAAAAAGAATTTTTGAAAAAAAAAATTTCAAAAAAAAAAAAAAATTTCGCACGGGTTTTTTCGCAACGGAAGATCACTATATATATATATATATACTAGTCATAACCCGTGCCCGCGGGCACGGTTCATTTAAGATTCCCCCCCCCCCCCCCCCCCCCGAAATCTTTGTTCCCAAAAAATTATTTACACAGCCAAAATTGTGCGGAACAACAAATTCGGCGTAGAATAACAAATTCGGTGAGGGCGCCTTTGAGGCGGAACAACAAATTAGCGTAAAAAATTTGGTGCGGGCGCCTTTGGCACGGGAAATTATTCTCATCGTGTTGCCCCATGCGTCAAAGAGACAGTTGGCCCTGCGTTGAGTGAGAGATCATTCGATCTGCACCATTAAGTGCAAGTTAACGTTGTTTTTTCCAAATGCATTAATTACGTGCACTCTGCTATTCCCCAGAAACTTTCTTTCTCCCAAAAACTTTCTTTCCCCAAAAATTTTCATTTCCCAAGAAACTTTCATTTCCACAGAAATGTTTTTTCCTCCATAACTTTCCACAAAAGCTCATCTCAACCATTCATTCCTCAAGATTAAATCTCAGTCGTTCTTCTATCAACCCTTTTGTCCTAATCAGCTTGTCCTAGTCAGATCTAGGATTCAAAAAAGGTTGTCAAATGTATAATAGATTATCACATATGTGTATTTATAAATAACACTATAGGGGTGTTAGTATAAATTATGTAACAATATAATATAACTATTTGTATTATAGTTACATATAGTCATAACCCATGCCCTAAGGGCACGGTTCAGTTAAATATTCCACACTTATAATCTTAGATATTCTCATTTTGAATGAACATCAATAATTAAATTACAATAATTATTATTTAGTTCACCAAAATTTTTTATTCCCTCTGGAATTAGTCACACCCCTAAATTTTCCAAAAATCTTAGTTCACCACAAAGAATTTAGTTCCCCCAAAAAATATTAGTTCCCCACAAAATTTAGTCATAACCAGTGCACATAGGTTACAGGAAATTCAAAATATTTTCCCAAAAATTTCAATCCATTCAAATTCTCCCTCCAAAAAAATTTGTAGCCTATTCAAAATCTACTCGAAAAAATTTGCAGTCACATTCAAAATATTCCATCCACAGCAAAAAATTTTAACCACGTTGATATTAAAATGTAGTTTCTCAGAGAATTTAGTTCCAACCAAAACTTTAGCTCCCCCAACATTAGTTCCCTTCAGACTAAGTTTCATCAAAATTTAAAATTTAGGTCCATCTAAATTTACTTCCTCATAAATTTAAATTAAAATTTTGTTCATCCGAAAGAATTTAGTTCCCTTAAAGAAATTTTGTTCCTTCCATATTTAGTTTCCCCTAAAATTTTCAGTAGATTTAGTTTCTCTCAAAATTTTAGGGTAAAACCCTAAAATATTTGTAAATTCTTATCCTAACTATTGATTCATTAAGATTAAATATCAACCGTCTTTCTACCCACCCTTTTGTCCTAGGTAGTAAACCTAGTCAAAAACATACCTCAATTGTTTGGATGCGAACACACACACACACTCCCCCATACCACAATCCTCGTCTCCTCATCTCTCTTCTTAATCCTAAAGTAAAAAAGAGCAAAAGGGATGAAAATCCTATCTGTCTCTCCTCTCTATTCACATTCTACCTCCTCCATATATATATGATCATCACCATTCTATTCAATTATTATTCTGATTTTGCAACCTTTTGTTCATTTTGTGGTTTTTTTCATGTAGTCTCGTCAGTTTGGTTTTGTCAGTTTGGTTTTTTGTTTCTGTTTTGTTTCTGGTAGCTGAACAAATAAATTACCATATGATGTACATTAGACACATGGTATCTATCCAGGTGCCCAAGATTTGTTCACCACCGCCCAAGATTTGTTCACCACCTTTGATATCATGGTATACTTAACAAAGCCTCTTTGGTTTTTTTTGCAGTGGCTGCAAAATGCAATTCCAATTTTCCAAACTGCTGTATTTATCGGGAAACTTGAGAAACACCACTAACTCACCATACATATTAATAATAATGAATTTTTTGCATCCATTGATACAAAAGTTACATCTAAAACCTTTCAAGATATTTTCTTCATGTTCTCAAAACAAAACAACCTGAGAACAAAAGCACAACTAAGTGCAACTAAACTGATACTAACAGTTAAAAAATATAAAAAGAAAGGAAGACACAATGTAAACTTAAATACACTTCTTCTATACATCTATACATGATCAACAATCTATGTGATCATAAATACATCCGACATTGATTTTGTTGCTGACCACTCTAAGTTGAATGTATTGATATACAATGCAAAGACCACAGTGAACCCAACCATTGCAAGAGCAACCCATCCCAATAAGTTGTGACTGAACTCAAGGTGGTGCCAATGTTTTCCTGCACAGTTTCTCTAGCATTATAATCGATCGATGACAGTCTTGTATTCTCCGAATTGAGGCCACCAATCTTCCAATGTCCATGCCACTGGGCAAGCCCAAGAATACCATCACCACAACACATGAATCCTCTGAAATACCAGATGCATAATAATTTTAGCATACATCAAAGAGTCAGAATTGAATTAAACCGCTTTAGAAAATAGAGGGAGGGGAAGGATAAGTGGTAACTGCAAGTTCACCTTAATCCATTGATTATCCAGAGCAAATTAATTGAACAAAACTTCCAACCTATCATGAAATTAATTGAACTATTGCCTACCATAAAAAGTTAGGATATTTAAGTTGAGACATTCCAAAAAAGCAGTGATGGTAATAGGAAAGATGTAAAAAATTAAATTCTGAATGGCAATAAATGTCTTGGAACATCAAAGCATATTAATTAACACATTAACTAATAGTGGATGAAATTAATGGTTAAGAATAAAAATTTATTAATAAATAATCCAGGATTAAAATCAAGGTTATGCGATAATTATAGGTTTAGTGTATTAGACCAACAATTTGAGTTTCAGTGCAAAACATAGAAAATATAAAAGAGATATGTATTCATTACAAATTTACTTATTAGTAACAATGAAAACAAACAAATAACTTATTTAAAAATAAATGGCAAAGAAAATAGATGAAAAAAATTCGTAAGATTTGAAAGAAGGAAATGGTGAATACATTCATACCACACAGATTGATTCACAAACATTCCTCACCCAAATATTTTGGACAAATTCAGAGCCAACTACTCTTATAAAAGCAGCAGTGTTATGATTTGCCATAGCTTTGGCGATCATGGTTTTACCCGCAGCCATAGAGTAGCACATCCTATTAGAGGATCTATACCAATTTGCTTGTATATCTCTTTAAGAAGCAAAACATAGTCATTTAGAAGCAACAGAAGTTCTTTAAGAAGCAAGAAGATATTCAGAAGCAAAAAAGGAAAATATGCATAAATAGAACAATTGTCTACCATAAGAAGTACTTTAAGACAAAATTACTGGTTGAACTACAGGGAAGAACTAAACAAAGTCAGAATGATGGTTTCAGCACAAAATATTGGAGTTCATTGAAGTGATGGTTTCAGCACAAAATATTGGAGTTCATTGAAAAGATGGTTTCAGCACAAAATATTGGAGTTCATTGAAATGATGGTTCTCATTTTAAGGCAAACCTAATCCTCAGGTCAAAAGGGTGAAAATAATGAGCGAACAAATAAATAATATCCACCAATTTATTTATCAAACAACCCGTATATTGCTTGTCAGCATAAGAGAGAGAATATGTGTGGAAGTAAATGTTACCTCTATGATCATTAGCCATACTTCGAAACCTTTTTGATAGACGGATGAAGCTAAAAGACCAAAAAACAGAGACAAATGATGTTGCAATTCCACCAGTAGTGACATTGAATGTGGCTGGCAAGTTGATCTTTCTTGTAACTACAAAAGAGAATGGTACAATTAAGGCAGCCATAATGTACACACCCATTGTCCATAAAATCCTAAACTTCCCAATCATTTGAAGTATCTAGAAGTATTCACCAATCTCTTTGCAACTTGCTCAAATTACCAATGAGTCTTGCAAGGTTGGCATAAGAAGATATGACAGCCATGACACTTTACCATATTATAGCTAATAAACATTAGTGGAAAGAAAATTTTCATTATAAAGATATGCCAAGAATAATCAGAATTAATGGCAAATGATAACAATCAGTAGCATGAACTGTTTCATTATGTAGATATGCTATATATGAATCACCATAATATAACACGTGACACTTCAATGTTCTAATTCTCTAGGAACTTTCGTCAAAAAAAATGATTGGCATAATTACATTTAGAATTGTGGTCATCCTAGAATAGCATTCATTAAAAAGAACAGTAAAGATTATGGCTATACAAAAAGATGAGAATATATACTTTATTTAATTATTACATTTAACCACTATGACATGGAAATAGAAAGAGCAAGCACAGCTTCCAATGCGACCAGAAACA